>JABBWB010000136.1:0-103850 GCA_016628085.1 Suillus occidentalis
ATGAATTCGCAGCGGCAGCAGCAGAATGGGAGTACCGAGAGGAGTCAGAGTCGGAGGATGACAAGATGTAGGTGGGCACATATGCCAATGTATGGTCTGTCGTGTTGAGGTACCATATGTATCATGGCAATGCAAATGAGCTGTTTCGAGTGTATTGAATGGTATGGCATATATATTTGTGTAATTAGTATACAATGTCTACTTACCCAAGCCTACTATGCCTAACGAAAGCCTAATCCTACGAGAGAAAATGCCCATGATGCCTATCAGGAACCTACAATGGACGGGGCCTGTATACATATCCGGGACTTACCTACAGGGATTACCAGCCTACATAGGCTACATAGGCTCGCTTAGGCTTTGTGCTTTTTCCTGATGTTGCCCAACTCTCCCTCGCATGATGACTTATTTTTTATTGCGCAACTATTCGACGGATTCTATGGGCTTATGCGTCTAGGTGAACTTGTTTGGCAGGACAATCCTTCCTTACGGGTTTTTGAGAAGCTCTCTCTTCAGGTGTCAGTATCCTTGACCGAGTCTCATCACTCGTTCGTCCTTCGGCGTCACAAGGCAGACACTAGCTTCGAAGGAAGTACCATCGTCATTCAGCGAGCTGAATCCGCTGATCCTCATCATGCCTTTATCACTTACCTCGCATCCCGTGACCAACTGTTTCCTTTTAACAGTTTCCTATGGCTACGAAGTGACGGATCAATTCCCACTCGCTCGTGGTTTATCGCTCGCCTCCGAGCATTCTTTCCTAGTTCTATCTCAGGTCATTCACTTCGGGCAGGGGGAGCTACCTCCCTCGCTATCTCAGGTGTTCCCCTGGATAGGATTCAGGCTCTGGGCCGTTGGTCCAGTGATGCCTTTCGTGTTTATATTCGCAAGAATCCTGCACTTATGCATGCTCTCATTTTCCATGGGAGGTCCATCCATGATCCCATTTTTCCTTTCCAATAACGCCTCATTAATGCCTAAGTCCCCTTACTGTATCATTATTTCTATTTATCCTTACTTATTTCTTTCTCTAACCAGCACTGTACTTATATCTCCCTCCCTCCCTCCCTCAAATAGCTGGAGTTATGGCGCTTGTACACATGTATAGTAGGTACGGTCTCGGTTTCGGGGTCCGAATTCACTGGGGGCCCCTTGTCCTCACAATGGGGTCCCCGTTATGCTGGCTATATCCTCGCAGTCTGCGTATCACGAGACCTGTGCGAGGACAATTAGGCGATGGGTGACTGGCCCCTGAGCAGACATGAAATCACTAGTGTTGGGTGAACACTATAAGCGATCAGATCGGAGTAGATAGTAGTACAAATAGGGAAAGTACCAGCAGCGGGATCAGCATCATTGATGCATGCACTGGAATCGGCTATAAGCAAGCTGAACACTGAATTGTCGAAACCGTGTATGATTCATTGATGGCACGCCATATGTTGAACAAATCAAAAAAATGTTCCTCTTCACTGTGGGAAGTAAAAACACTGAAAATCAGTGTATAGAATCCTGAAAGTCAGTGTTCAAAATACAGACTTTCAGGGTTTTGTGCATTATGGCCGCAGTCATAGTCAGAACTAAAAGTTATGCTATGCCAGAATTCAGTGTCTAGAGCCCTGAAAGTGACATTTTTCAGTGTCAAAAACACTGACATTAATGGTATTGAGTTTCGCAAATAAATTCACAAATTAAAAAATACCATTTAGTGGGGTTGAACTCATAACCTCCCAAGCTCAGGAAACACCACGGACAATTCCGGCTGACGCACAACCCATTAAGCCATAAGGCCTTTAGAGATTATGGTAAGAAGTGGTATATATGTAACTCGCGTGGACTTAGAAAAAAAAAGACGAAGACAATACCTTATAAAATAATCTGATGGCAAGCTATTCAGTGTTTTAAGTACTGACAGCACTGGCCAAGTGAACACTGAAAAATCAGTCAGTGTTTTAAGCACTGATGGACGTGAACACTGAAAATAACGGGGTTTTTTTCCAGTGTCTACAACACTGGGATCTGTCATTCAGTGTTTCTCACACTTACTTTCAGGGTATTTACTTCCCACAGTGTCTTGAATCTTATTTGTTATCCTCTAACCACCTGCCAAACACAAATGTGGAAGACACTTGTGGATAGCTAGAAGTCATACCCAGGGAACTAGGGAACTCGAGGGTTTCATTGTGCACGATGAGCCCAAGAGAAACGTCTATCAGTTTTGGGAGGAAAGAATAGTAAACCAAAATGCCTACGGAATTTGACAAATGTTCATGATTATGCAGCCTAGCAATGGAGCTTTTGCATTTCACATCCGTACAAGCGCACCCGTATTTCGAAATCAGAGAAAGACCACCCTGTTCTAAATAAACGTAACTCTTTGCAAGACACAGGAGATGTTGTGCATCATATATATTCGTCTTCTGTCTTCTGTTTTGATACAGAGTCACCACGAGTTGCGGACAACGCTCCTGCAACAGATATCAAATACTGCCAGGGAATAATCTACTCCAACTGGATGAAGTTCACAAGCCCTGTGAAGCTGTGTTTGCCCGCAGACAAGGGTCATAGGAACTCGAACAGAGAAGCACGTATGTGCAAGTTCGCGGTGATGGCATGCTATTACTACGGAGATCAATTGCAACATCGAAAGCACTGGGTGTTGAGCGGACAGCAACTGCTAGACTGGTTGACATGAAACAAAATGCATCAGGATATTCCTGTCTCCGGTTGTCTCCGGTTCAAAGCATCGTGGCACTGATCAGTGATATAGGAGCATAAAATCAGAGAAATTGAAATACTCAACTCGGGATATTATTGATAACACCACTGCAGTATAAGAGCCATTGTGAAGAGTAGGCATAAATTATGACTTGGAAACATCGATCGGAGGACGGGAGTATATGAACCTGCAAACAGACCCTAAGTGAGCGCTGTCTCGTGGACTGCGTGCCTACGACACGACACAAAAACGACTCACCCTCCTTGTCGACTTGCTACGAGCGAGAGACAAAAGTACTGGACAATCGTTTTCCGTGATACTTTACATAGGTGCGGGACAAAACCGTTCAGCAGGAGAGGAAAGCCCTGGTGCAGTCGCTGTCACAGAGTCGACGATGTGACTTGGACTTCGCTGGTCACTGGCAGAGTACCATTTGTGGATGCCGCAAACCCGCCTGTATTTGTACATGTGTTGTTCTAATATTTACACACAAAAAACGACACCAGCAGGATTTGAACCTGCGCACGGGAACCGTAAGAGATATCACGTGTTCGAATCTCTCGCCTTAACCACTCGGCCATAGTGCCATTATCATTTTGGCCTCTCTACGCCATTACAGAACGTCTGCGTTCCTACAATTTAGACAGCCAAACCAAAGTTAAGCACTTCAATTCTTGCACACTAACGATGGACTGGTTCGTCACTTGACTTCACGTCCATGCTTCATCTGACAATACTATTTTAGTCTGGAGTTGAACATCCGCCAGCAAATCTTGTCGGACCTTGTTACCCTCGAAACGCAAACTGAAGAGGATCTCCTCACCACTCGTGACCTCATTCAGTCCAAGGCCCAGCTGGCAGATGAGAAACACAGTGTGCCCAATGGTGACTTAGGAGAAAGGGAGATTGAACCTCGTGCTTTTATGGTACGTGATCACTTAACGCATGTACCTCAACTTATTATGAGCGCGCAGTCCGTGGCCAGGGCCCACTGCAACATTGCTTTTGGTGAGCTTGTTGCGAACTTTCCGGAGGAACATATTACGGGACACATCGACACGCTCATTCCTGTCTTAACGGATCTTTTGCATGACGTGCCAAAGATGGATTTCGACCGATGTCTCTCATGGGACGGTATGTCATCTCTTGTGTGCTGTGGTTGGTGCCCCTGACTGTCCATCAGAGTGGGCCCTCCCTGACCAGCTGGTCTTCTCTACCGTCTCCGCGATGCTGCGGATTTGCGGCGCGCACCCAGAATACGCAGATAGAGCTGTCACGTCCATTACCACTTTCGTCACTGACGTAGTCGAAAATCTCAAGGAGTCTAGCTGTAAGGACTTTATTTGACTTTTGCGCAAGCGTTCTGACGTTTCCATAGCCATAGTTGTGCTTACACACCTCACGCCTTCTATTCATGGATTGTACCGTGCCATTACTTCCACTCTCTACCCATGGACCGCCCCTCAATGGCGCCTTCTCGCCGAGTCCCTTCAGTTCCTTATAGCGACTCCCGTACTTGAACGAATCAACCGACTCCTACTTGACATACATCAAGAAGCCGACGTTGACCCAGAAGCCGACATTACCTCGATCACTTTCTGTCATACCTTCATCTCTCGATACATCGCATTTGAACGCCCACTGAGCGGGTACTTTATCGTTTGCTGTGTCATGGAGATGGAATGGACTGTGCTTGCACAAGCCCTCGCGAATACTCCTCTGGTGCACAAAGGCCAGGTGCGCGAAGCGGCTGCGGCGAATAAAGCGTGGGTGAATCTCATGAAATATCCTGCGAGGGAATTGGGATTGGAGAATGATGAGGAGACGAAGGAAGCTCTGAGGAACGTTATTAGGGATGCACTGCAATGTTTTAGTGATTTGCTGGAGCAGATTGAAGGGATGGAAACCGAACCTCCCGTCGACACTTATGCATGGGAGACCATGTCCGAGAGCTTGGTACGTTTTCTCGCATGTCAATTGGCCAAGTGTTATCTGACCCATCATTCACGAATAGAAACTAGCATCTGTCTGCTCAGTTGCGATTCGACAGCTAGATGAAAACCTTCATACTCGCCTGACGGAGCTATTAAGCGACAGAGCACCCATTCTGGACAATCTTGTTCAAGAATCGGCGCTGAAGGCCACTACGGTGCTTGTTAGAAGGTCAGTCAGGCAAATGCGCAGCGCTCCATTGACTCATATTTAACAGTTTCCCGGAGATCGCTCCGTCTTTTGCAATCCACCTCCGCCGCTTCGTCACTTCGCCTCTTTCGATATTTGAGTTCGCATTCAATACTGAGAAGCGTGCACCCCCGCCTCTGACAGCAGCTGCCAAATGTCTTGCACTTTGCATTCAGGTATGTCTTTCGTCACCAGTTTTTTCAACACACCTCAAGCCTTCCCAGCTGTCACCTGGGGACGACTCCATCATGTCCAACATGTATTCTCTCCTCAACTACATTGCCGCGACCTCCAAAGAAATAACTGAATCATCCTCTTCCAACCAACTTCTTTCTAACCCCCTCTACGCCTCCTCAATCACCTCTCCCAATGATAATGTGACCTTCCAAAGTGACGAAACGGGACTGCACGGTCGCTCAGACGAAGAGAAGCGGCTCATCGGGATCACGACGATCTCCGTCGTCACGCGCCTTGCACTCGAATTCCATACTGTAGGCCAGGAGGAAGTCACAAAACTCACGATCTCGATGTTGTTGCAACGCTTACGGACTTCGGAGCCGACTCTCGAGGCTGCGATCGCGTATAACCTGGTGGATCTTGCGCTCGTAGCTCCTGAAGGATCGTTTATAGACGTTGCGCGTGCATTTTCGCTTATCAATCGCGCTACAAACCTGGAGGACCCGAGATTCTCGAATAACATGGTATGCATGGAAACATATGTTGCTGGTGTGCGTGCTGATGTATGGCAGGTGTTGGCCGCCCAAACGAGGCTTGCACGGGAACTAGACCAAAGGCCAGATTTATATGACGCATACCTGGTTGAGCTGCTCACTCTCTTCGGGGACAAAGGCGTTGCTATCCAGAACGTCGCGACGTCTGACCGACACGTCAAAGTAAGTTTGCTCACACATTTCAATATTGTGCTGAATGTTCGATTCAGACGGAAGAGATGATTGAGCAGCTGGCCTCCCTACTGTTGCCGATCGAAGCGCTTCTTACCCATCCAGATTACTCTCCACACCTGGCCGCTTCCCTAGAGCTTACTGGTCTCTTTCGCAACATGTGGTTCCTCTGCGTCCTCTTCCACTTTACATCTGGTGAGGAGAGGGGTGCAATGAGGTGGCTCACACCTGCGCTAGCAAAAATCGCAACGAAGACGCCAACTCTGGTACTCGAGCATGCCCATGACGCCGCAAGCGAAATTGAGTATAGCACTGTCATCCGGCATGAATATGCGCATTCTGTTAGTGCTGCGTTATTTTGAAAGGGAGAGGCTCCTCAATGATTTTCGTCAGGTGATTTTAAAGCACCGGTCGTTCCTTACGCGCCATATTCCACACCGCGCAAGTGAGATACGCTCGTTATCTCCGGGACAGACGATTTTCTTGTTGATGATGCAGGACGTTGAGAGTATGCGATCTGCTGCTGGACTCCCGTCTTCCCTGGTGTCATACTTCACGAATGGCAGCCTGAATCGACAAAGCCACCTGATTGTATGCATGGAGTCTATAGCTGACAAGGTAATGTTCGTCTTCGGATATAGCGTGCTGAGTTAAATTGTCGATAGGTTATGCGTGGATGCATGGGAGAGATGAATTCCCAAGCTGTGGAACAGGCGTTACCGGCTCATCTATCGGAGGAACTTCGTAAGTTGCTTGTTGCCAGCACTCATCGCATATCTCGTGCTCGGGACGTCGCAACCAAATACCTATTCAACCTTATCACGTCATTTCCCTCGCTCATGTGCGACCCGCCACTGGTGTATGCCATTCTTGAATCCCTTACTCTTCTGCGTCACGCATGCGAGAACGAGTTTACGGACGAGGTGACTGAAATATGATCTCACTAATCGAGTAGCTGACATATAATTCAATGGCAGTACAACCCAGTGTTCGAATTCCACTCTGAGTGCACCGGCATCACGCTGCAACTCACGGACGACTACAGAGTACGGAATGATATCCTTGGACAGCTGCAGCGCAATGCCAACACGTGGTTTGAACTCGCGCTTAGTCGGGCTCCCATTGAGCTCCAGTCAACGCTTCAGGTTCGTTTTGTTATTGTCATTTATAGGTTTTCCTTTATGTTCTCCCTACAGAAATATTTGGCAGCTACGCAGCCGCTGATTGGTGCGGACGCTGCTGAGTTAGGAGCTTCTGTTGCCGAAACGTTTGCTAAGGCATCTGGCCCTGTGCACCGACAACTCTGTAGGTGCTCGGTCTTGATCGACGTACATGATCTGATCATTTCACATCGCAGCCTCTCTGTGTAGCTTGTCAAACTGGAAGTCTGATCGTGCACGTGCTCTCGCCAGTCAACTTGCGAGCAAATGCTATTTTTCAGGGGAAGTTGCTGGTTTGCGACTTGCGACTCGTAAAAGTAGGTTGTTCACCTGATAGACGATTGGGCGTTTTGACGTTTGCAAGATCAAGATTCGCTGGATAAAGTCGCTCCTCAGATGCAATGCACTGGCGTCCAGCCTTTCAAGGACAAAATGGCTGATACAATGAACGACATTCGGAATAAACGTAGCTCTTTAACTGTTCAAGATTTGAAGCGCCTATTATTCCGTTGCGCAGCGATTCTCATATCGTTGGAGAAGGTTAGACCAGGTACTACATGCTTCTGTAATCCATCCTGACGATTTCCAGTGCGATTACACCTTGGTACATTATTTGGTAGCGCTACCGTTTGAGGTTTTCACCCCCTCTGCGGTCGCTGCGGGTATTGAAACGTGGACGTGGGTCATCGCAGAGTGTCCTTACATGGAAGTGGCCATCATGTGCGAAGTGCTTACATCTTGGTTTGGGACTGTGAAGGAGCGGAAGGGCGTGTTCTCGGCCTCATCCAAGTTTGTCAATTTTTTGGCTTTCTAAATTCGATGATTGACAACCTACAGCTGCGTTGATCCCTTCTACCACCCCATCAGCTACAGTCCCACTGATAAGGACGAAATCGATCGAGCAACTACTCATGCTCGTCGGCTACTTATGCCGCATACCTTAGTTCTACAGATGTTATTCAGTCGACTGCAAGCGGCTAGATATTGTCGTTCTACCGTGATGTTTCTCATCCAGAGACTTGTTTTGCGATCTGCGCAAGCGCACAAGTTGTTCAGGTGCGTTCATCAGGTCAACTATTTGAAGTCATATCAATAAATTGTTTAGTACTCATCCGCTGGCTCGAGAGTTACGCTACACGTTCCTTCTTTTTGGACTGGAGACATTGAAGAGCTCGCATCTAGATGCTGCCTGTGAATGTATGCTGCGGGAAAGTCTGTATTGTACGGCCTATTCGTGGTTTGCTGTTCGGCCACAGTTAGTATATTTCCCAGATATCAGTGTTTGGGCGAACACTTATGCTGTCCAGGTGGTCTTTTGGAGCCAATCGAGTGCAGGTTGATGCTGACATTAAAGTCATGTCCGAATTCCTTGTGCATCTCCAGGGTGACTCGATCAGGAATATGTCATCTCTATCGAGCCTTACTCCTCATCAGTCTGCTTCAAAAACGTCCCGTGAGCATAACGAGCGTTTTTTTCCCTTCGCATTGAACTAATTGGTCAAAGTCAATGTCACGCGTCTCAAGAACATCAACCAGCCATTACGACTTCTGATAGAGAATGAGATATTCAGGCTTACGGTTTGGGCTAATCCTAGCAATGAAACAAAACGAGGCAGTGACCCCCATGGCTCGATCGAGCGCAATATGCTTGAGGTAAGTACTTTTTTGGTTCAGCGAATGGTGATTCATGTATTCCAATAGTCGACTTGGCCTGGCGTAGTCCGAACAGCGTGGGAAGTAGACCCGGCCATAGCGGTCTATCTAACAGAACGATTCAAAAGCCCTGCAGCTCACGCTGAGGTGCAGAATCTGGTTCGGTCCAACCCTGACAAGGTAGTCGATACTCCCGAAGCTCTAAGATTTTTAATCGGGGATTCATTCCGAAGTGGACAGAGACGAGAGTTGAAGGTGATTTCTGTTCTGCGGTGTTATGCTTCGAGAGTTTACGTTTTTGTCAGTATATCATCGTTTGGGCGCCTGTCACTCCTGTGATCGCTGTTACTTTCTTCGAGCGACGACACGGCAATGATCCGCTCTTACTACAATACGCCCATCGAGTCTTGAAGCAGCATCCTGTCGACCTAACATTCTTTTTCGTTCCGCAAGTGGTCCAGGCCCTTCGCTTTGATGACCTTGGTGTGTATTTGGAATCTCCTGTTGTTATTGTTGCTGAATGTATACCTTAGGATATATAGCACAGTTCATCTTCGAAACCGCAAGGGTGTCTCAACTCTTTTGCCACCAGATCATATGGAACATGAAGGCCAATTGCTTCAAGGATGATGCAGCCGAGATCGTGAGTTTGATGCGTGTTTTCGTCTCTGCTCCACTGACACGAGATTAGGAAGATCCTATGAAACCTGCGCTAGATCGGATGACTGATATGGTGGTGGATTCGCTGTCTGGTGATGCTCGTGCCTTTTACGATCGGGAATTCGGATTCTTCAACAAGGTAACCTCTATTTCTGGGAAACTGAAGCCCTTCATCAAAAAGTCGAAACCCGAAAAAAAGGTGAGACCCTCGCAATGTGTACCAGGATATGATTTGACGTATCTTTGCAGGCAAAGATCGACGAAGAGATGGCCAAGATAGTTGTCGATGTTGGAGTCTACCTTCCCAGTAACCCAGACGGTAGTGTCATTGACATTGATAAGAAGTCCGGTCGACCGCTTCAAAGCCACGCTAAGGTATGTAGATCACTCTTTGCCCCTATGTTTTGCTGAATATAATTTTACCGAAGGCACCGTTCATGGCTACTTTCAAAGTAAGGAAGGAGCGAATCATTATTGATTCCGACCCAGAGTCTCTTTTGGACGGTGCACTCGAGAAACGCGAGGAATATGACGTTTGGCAACAGGCCATCTTCAAAGTTGGCGACGACTGCCGACAAGATGTGTTGGCCTTACAGATCATCGCGATGTTCAAAAACATCTTCACCAGCATTGGGTTGACTCTCTATCTTTTCCCTTACAGGGTTACCGCAACTGCCGCTGGAGTGAGTACCTTTTGTTTTTTATTCGCACTGGACCACGCTCATATACATCGTAGTGTGGTGTCATTGACGTGGTGCCAAATGCTACATCTCGAGATGAGATGGGAAGAGCCACAGTAAATGACCTGCTTGACTTCTTTATTTCAAAATATGGTGGAGAAGAGACTGTTGCATTCCAGCGTGCTCGCCTCAATTTCATCCAGTCCATGGCCGCATATTCTGTTGCTTGTTATATCCTGCAAATCAAGGATCGTCACAATGGGAATATCATGATCGATGGCGAAGGGCATATCGTACATATCGGTAAGTTTTACCCGCCTAAGAGTACGGCAACCGGCATTGAACTTGATTTCAGACTTTGGATTCCTGTTCGATATAGATGAGTTGTTCATATCACCACCGCTTATATGCTTACTGACTTCGTTCTTGGTGTCTCTCTACGTCCTGGAGTAAGTTCCTATCACGATACCTCGAGCAATTCTCTGATTATACTTTGCAGGGAGTCAAGTTTGAACCTAGCTCCTTCAAGCTAACTCACGAGATGGTAGTTCTAATGGGTGGCAGATATTCTCAAGGCTACGAATTATTTCAACATCTGACGGTGAAGGCTTTTCTCTCCATCCGACCTCATGCGGACCAGCTCGTCAGCACAGTCCAGCTCATGCTGGGAACTGGCCTCCCGTCATTTAAAGGCGAGCCGACCATCAAGCGCCTCAAGGATCGGTTTGCGCTTGGGTTGAATGAGCGTCAAGCTGCCGAATGGATGATGGGAACCATCCGCAATGCTCACGAAAACGTGAGGAGCACAGCTTACGATGAGTTCCAACGGGTGCGTGATTCTTGCTTGCGATCATTAGACATTCTCATATGATTTGCTCAGATACAAAATGGTAAGTCAGATGCATACTCGATGGAATCCCTTTGGAGCCTGAGGCGTTTGCAGGCATACCGTACAAGTAGCAATATTTGCTACTCAAGAGTCGATGGATAGTGTCGAATTTAGATATAGAAATGTTTGAAGGTATATTCTACCTCTCGCCTTGAACTGCATTTCAAGGCCTGAATAGTTTATACAAATTATGGAGTGCCCTAAACTTGAGCTATTGATAAGCAGTCATCATTGGCTTCTAGCAAGGCCTTATATTTAGCAGCGCAGCCGAACTCGAGTCACTGGCTCCCACTGGCAGTGGTGTGGCTCAGCTTATCGATCAACCGATCAATTCTTCCCTCTTGCCATCCCCACATCGTTTTCATGGAGTTTATCATTCGAAACGTAGACTTTGAAGTAACTGAATACGAGGTTACAAAAAAGATCGCGGAAGTCTTGCATGCACGCCCCGGTCCCTTTGTGTCGGATGCTGATACCGCGGCGCAGCAGCCTGAGCGTCTCATCAACTTCAGAGTCATGCTCGAAAAAAACGAGTGTGGAGGCGTTCGCAACAAAGGCTCGGGGTTCCTCAGACTTCCCTCTAAGGACGTAGGGCTGAAATTCCGTCGGCTTGTTGACGGCGAAGATGGTGTCACCATCAAGGTCGGCAAAAAGCGTCTGAAATTCATTCCTACAAACAAGCACATCCCAAACGACATACTAGTCACCCTCGTAAAGGCCCCCTATGTGGACCCCGATATCGCTCAGAAACGGCAGGAGAAGATCGATGCGTTAAGTTCAAACTTTCGAATCGCCAAATTGCAAATTGGTATGTTATAAGTTTCCTCGTCACCCTGTCGCCTTTGGATGACATGAACTTATTTCCTAGGCACATTTTATCGTCCTCAAGATGCAAGCCCATCGGATCCACGTGCCTTCAGTGTGGAATGGGAGGCCAATCTTCTCAACGGGCTTGGATGGTTGGGCTTTGAGTACGAGCACAAATTGATCCGTGCGAAGGTTTGGAATATGTTTCATTCTGGATAGAAAAAGCACGCCTCGTATTGATTCTATAATTGGCTAGGTTGGTGACCCAGCGCGAGGGCAACTGTCATACAGCCTGATCATTACCTTCACCAATATCAACAAAATGGCTTTGGGCTATGATTTTGGTAATCAATGTAAGCATGTCACCCGAAGCTTGAAGATCTAAATGTCACAGCTTCTTAGACATATGCTTCGATTTGTTCAGCCCACCGATCATTGAAAGAGAAGATTTCAACAGAACTCTTACCGGAACACGCTCCGATGGCAGGAATTATCGCCAACGCGTTGGTGCTATGCACCCAGGCCATGAGCAAATTGCTCCGTACGCTCACCACATACGCATCGTGCTCTCCGAACAAGGAGATCTGGATGAATTCAAGAAGTTCTGTGCAATAGCGGAGCTTCGTTCTCCGATCTATAGAGTCCGCATTGAAGCCGTCTGCCAAGGATTTTTTACGAGCAAAAAACTGGCTTGGGTGCAAAGATGGTTGAGATCATTGAGCTCAGATTGGCCTGTAGCATTTCAGATCGAGGCCCTTCTCCGAAATGGTGTTGCAAACACGAAGGAGCTCGAGGATTTGCGCCCAAGGATTGATGAGTTGATTCGCCGCCACTCGCCATATGCTGCAGCTATCATGCGATACTTTGTGACAAGAGCTGCGGCTCGTCCTCCAGGTCAAACGATCCACAAGTGCTTCGAGCTGGTGGTACAGGCGAAGCTCGGGAATGTCCGTCCCGGAGCACCTGCTGGGCGCTTTTATTGTCATCGTGTTACAGTAACTCCGACTCGGCTCATCCTCGAAGGGCCGAATATCCTGCAATCGAATCGCGTTATTCGCGAGTACGAAGGCTATGAAAGCAACTTCATGCGAGTCGACTTCCGTGACGAGGATCGTCTCCAATATCGCTGGGATAGAGAAGTAGACGGGGCGAGCTTCGTTAGGCACCGCGTCGGAGGCTTGCTTAATGATGGTTTTGAGCTTGCGGGCAAACATTTCTATTTCTTAGCGTACTCTTCATCTGCACTGAGGGAGCATGCTGTTTGGTTCGTTAGCCCCTTCCAGCACGACACCAAAGGGCTCGTCAACGCGCACACAATAAGAAGCAGCTTGGGAGACTTCAGCGGATGCATTTATTCCCCTTCGAAGTATGCTGCCCGGATGGCCGTAAGTCAGCTGTTTCCATCAATATTCCCTCTAAATAGTCTTTCAGCAAGCCTTTACGGCGACAGATCCATCGATCAAGATCCATCGGTCGCAGTGGTCTGAAATACGTGATATCTGCGAAAACGGTGTTATGTTTTCTGACGGTGTCGGTACCGTCAGTGAGGAACTTGGTGATTTAATCTGGAAAACACTCTGCGACGGTCGACGAGATGGAGGTACTCGTGCAATAAAACCTTCGGCTGTAAGTGCTTCCACGCTTGGAAATACCGTACTAAACGGGGTTACAGTACCAAATCAGATTCCTTGGCTTTAAAGGCGTCGTGGCTATTGACAAGCAACTCAAGGGGGTCCAACTTTGCTTGCGAGACAGTATGAACAAGTTCAAGGATCACGGAGAAGATTATGCTATGATAGAGATCGCTCGTCCTGTCGTGAAACCTAACATTCCTCATCTTAACAGGTATCTACAACTTCCTTTTCATTTCTGTTTTATGGCGTGTATGCTCAAGCAACTCGTACAGACCTTTGATCACAGTTCTAGAAGACCGAGGTGCCTCAAAGGATACCTTCATGGAGTTACAGCAAAAAGTTGTTGCGGAGGCACGCACTGCCCATGACTCAGTTGATCACTTTGCGGCGCTCTTAGAAAGCCACCAATTGTCTCAACCTTTCCGACTGGCATCGACGTTACGGAGACTTAACACCCTTGGTCTGGAGTTGAGCCCTACACATCCTCAGCGGAACATTGACAATCCTTTCTTGGCACAATTACGAGCCTGTGCCATCAACCACGTACTTCGAGCAGTCAAACATGATGCACGCATCCCAATTCCTAACAGCTACATGCTGATGGGTGTCACGGATGAGGGACCAGCGTACGAGAACGAGAAAAAACTCTCGAACGTCTTCAAGCTGCCTCCCGGTAAGATATATGGTATGCCGCTCGTATCACACAGCTTGCTTTACTTGTTTACCTTCCCCCCTCAGCGTGCGTTCACAAGCCAGGGGATAGTGAGCCCACATGGCTTCATGGGCCTTGTATGGTCTCGAGGAGTCCTGTCATACATCCAGGCGATGGTAATTTCCTGTCTGGGATACACTTATCGCAAATTAACTTGAATCTAGTCCAGCAGTCATACGCCATCGGAAAGCCTCCAAGTGATAAACTCTGCCTTTTTGGTCATCTAAAGAATGTGGTTGTGTTTGCATCCACTGGTGAGTACATGCACTTTGAAGTGAATTTTTCAATCCGCCTAAATCTTCAACCATAGGCGCCACTTGTTTGGCAAACTCGCTTGGTGGCGGCGATCTTGACGGGTAAGGAGGCATGCTACTCATGTCCTGACCTGAGATTGAAAATTTATAGCGATCTCTATGAGATCATACAATATCCACCATTGATTCTCCCAGATCATTATGATCCAGCGTCTTATCCTTCGGGGGAACCTTTCACGATCGACCGACCCAGCACAATTGACGACGTGTGTGATTTCGTTGTGGAATATATCAACTCAGATGTTGTGGTACGTCAATTCCGAGTGAGCGCAAGCTGTTTGAAAGCTCAAATGGAGTGCAGGGACTGGTGTCCGACAAGCACATAACTATTGCAGGCAAGTTTTCATTTTACCAAGGATCAAACACCCCAACTTATGTTCACCACAGATCAAGCTAGCGTGCGTGGTGTCATCCAAGGCGTGCAGAGCTCGAGCTCAGATTATATTACAGGATGGATCGTTCAATGAGGCATGCCTGAAGCTCGCAGCGCTTCACAGTCAAGCCGTTGACTACCCAAAGAATGGATGGAAGGTCGACACCGAAGATCTTCCTCGCAACCTCATCCCCTACAAACCAGATTGGCATGCAGCAGAGGTGGAGTCTCCCCGACCGACAGATTATTACGAGTCCGACCGGGCGTTGGGCCATTTATATCGCAACATACAGCTCGACGATATACCCACTTACGTTCCTCAGCAGCTAGAAAAGCCGCTGAGTGATATTATCTCCCTTACACTTCGTCCTTTAGTCGAACGACAGCTAAAGCGTCGTGGGAGACCTTCGGAACACAAGGTCTCAATGAGCAGTATATACTCGGCATACCTGGACGAACTCATCTACGTTGCAACGTGTCATACACTCTCACGAGTACCCGGTGCGCGCCTGCGCGAGGAGGAAATCGTCGTCGGAACTATCCTTGCCAAGTGCTCGCAGAAGCGATACAAAAATGATCGGACGTATGCAATGAAAGAATGCATTTCGGTCCTCATTCGCGATATTCAAAGCAGAATTCTACCTAAAGGCATGGAGGACTCGTCGCCCGACGAAGTGCGGGATGGTTTGGAACACGGGTGGTCTGCTTGGGTGATGAGTCAAGAGCAGTACAAAGAGAGTCACGAGAAGGGTAACGAAGGATATGGCGCCCAAAGTTTTGGTTTGGTTGCGTTGGGAATTGTGCTGGACTGTTTGGAGCAGCTGCAGGAACTGCCCTCGACACCAGCTTAGGATATGATTACAATGTATTCAGTTGATGCTAAGTAGTACTTGGAAAGAGTTGACAGTTGGGGTAATCTATTGGTATGTCAGGTCACATGATCTTTTGCCACGGATGCGGACGCGTCTCAGGCTGCGGCTCGGCATATCTGTGATTTGTTAGCTCACTGCCACTACGTTTACTATACTAGCTATCATCGTCGGCTTTTCGTCAGCACCTGGAATTCAAATACTAGAGCGGTCTACGGTAAGAAGACCTGATAATGAAACGCTCGCTGCCTTGGGTACTAAACCGCCTGTCTTGATGGCTCATGCATACTAGGCAGTGACTATTTTTTGGACCAGCCCTGTTTGTCGCGTTCATTACTATTGAAAGGATAAACTCATAGGTATGGCTTGAGGTCTTGAATCTCTGACAGCTTCGTCGCGATAGACAAACAGTATTTGGTTGACCATCATTTCTGCGTGCCATGACAGCCTGCTGGACTTTGTGAAGCAAGATGCCAATTCTGCCCAGTAACAAAAAGGATAACAGTCTTCAATCGTTGGAAGCTAGGGCGAGGACCACATTCGCAGCTGCTCGGATAGAAAGCATCAAACTCGTTGAAGAAGTCGATGCACACATGTAAGTTGTTCGGCATTCTTCTGCGTGATAAACAATACCTCCTTCGTGTTCGGAAGCAATTCTGCGCAGACCACCCTGGCCCGTATAAAAGAGCTGCACGAAGCAAATTGCCCCGACTGGTCAGCGCGACTCCAGTCCAATGAGGTAAGTTCCATAGAGAATAAGCCGAAGCATCTTTTTTCATTAACTTGTCTTCAAGGAAAATATTTACGCGTTGTGTGCAGCGTACTCTCCGTTGTTCGATGACGTCGTTCACCAGCGCATACAAAGCGTAGATACGATGAAGGCTATAGGTGTGTCCTAGCGTATTCACAGCCGCGCATATACCCAGCATGATATCGTGCATAGCCCATGCATCGGAAGTGGAAATGCGTAAGTCACGAAGGAGGTTGATGGAGAATGCAAAGGCACGTCTCGATGGCGCACGAGAAAGGCACAAGGTCTGAGACTGATTCCATTCTCTGGAACAACGATGGAGCTTGACGCGCCACCCACCCGTAGCTCGCCGTGGATGCCTCCGAACTCGTGAAACATTACAAAGCACTTGTCCTTGCGATGTGAACATATCTATCCAGCGCTTTTCGCTTAGGTTTTCAACCTGTGTTCCCTCTCTATAATTCACACATGTTTGTATCATCGCCTTGTATCAATGAATCAAGTTATCGGGTCTTGGTCCATCAACCTATCTCTATAACCAGGTCACTGGGCTCCATAATTCATTGAGCTTGAGACATCGATGAATAGATTAAAATCTCACCAATTCACTGGCGGAACGTTGGAGGTGATCGCGCTTGGGGGGTGGTTGTGATATCTCGGGCCGAAGATTCAGATATTCGGACATGAACACACGTAGTATCATGTTCCATCGGCGCATGGTTAATACGTCAAGTGCTGATGCATCATCCTAGAAAATGTGAGATCAATAGCAATGGCATGCGAATGAAAATGATAACGAACGCCAAGAGTGTGCCAGACACGCGGGAATGGATATGCGATGATATGAAGAATGTTGACGCCTTTTTGTAGAAAGGGTACGTGATCATCTCCGATGTACCCGTAATCATATTGATTCCCAGAACCCGTTCGAGGCAAGAAGAAACTGCGGAAGTTTGTAGACGTTTCAGCTTGATCAAGAGCACCGGCATCCTTGAGCCGAGATTCTGCAGAAATCATGGCATCAAATAACCAAGCTGTGTCGATAAAATAGGATCGTATTGTCGGGTTCGGGGCGCCAAGAAGGTCAAGGAGGATGATGTGCTCTATAGTCGACAACTCTGTCAGACTTGCATGCCCAATCAATCGTCGTTTAGAATTAGGTGCTATATAAGTTGTTGACCATTTGCTTGCAAGATGTCTGAACGGAAGTGGGCCATTGCTTGAGTTCTGATACCGTCCTCGAGAGAATTACTGACCTAGCCCCGTAAACAGAGTCCACATCAGTCCAATCTTTGAAGGCTTCCTCGCCGTCAAAGAACACAAGTTGGAGGGTTGTGTCTGCCACATCTTCATATTCATCATCACCGTCATCATATCCGTCTTCGAAACGTTGTTTGCGTTGGTCAAGAAGGGGGTTCAAAGTCTCTGCTAGGTCGAGCATCATTGCGCATGGTGCTGCGGAATCTGTCGCACCTACAAACTGATGGGCTTAGTATACAATTGCCCAGGTTGGGGATAATTGAAAACTTTGCTAGACACCTGATTATCTGGGTAGTTGGGGAAGAATTTGCTGTCATAGTGCGCAGACAATATGACACGACGCGAGGCGGTTGGGTCTTTTGTCGCAATGATGTTGGTGAATGAACGGGAGCCATACGGAGTGTTGTCGGTAAAGGTGTCCTCTTCAACGTGCCAATCCAAAACCTTCAAGGTAGACACGATATATTCACGAACGAGGGTTATGTTTTCACTGCCCACTGTTACACTTGTCTCAGTTAACTTGTAAAGCAGAATGAACACACACCAGTGCGCGGTATGAGAATCTTCGAAAGATGAGAAGCGGGATTGTTGGTGTCTACATTTGCAACTGGGTCCGTTGCAGTTGCAAGTGCCAAGATTTGTTCCGAGGTCAACTGGATGAAATCACGTTGCCCGAGCGTCGAACCTTGTATCGTTAGTGTGCACCACGATACAAACGATAGAAGCAGGCTCAGAAATGAAGACTGGCAGTGTGGCCGAAGTTTCATTGGCTGGAAAATACGAGAACCTAATGGTGAATGGGTGAACAGGAGAATTGATTGCCAGCAAGGCGAGCCTGTCGCCTGGAATAATTCGGCGTGGGCCGTGGAACACGAACAAACTCAGGCTAAAGTCTTTGGCTGCTTTCTCCGAGTCCCCTTCGCGCCTATGGCAATCTTCAGCCTGTGGGTAGGTTTCCTTTCGTCAAATCATTACTCAAACAATTGCTTAAGCGAGGTGTCAAGGTCATTAACAAAGCCGGTGGCTTGGTCTACCAACGCAATTTCGCAGGTTGTTTAGAACGAATATCAGTTCAGCCTTATTCATGACTGAGTCCTTTCCAGATGGCCTCGCTCAGCTCACATCAAACGAGTACTTAGTCCTCGCTGGCACTCTACATGGCATTCACGCTATTACAAGCCGCTTATCTCCTGCCGGTTCAAGCTCAGGTGCACAGGTCATTGAAGGGGAGACGTTTAAGATGACCATCTTGCTGACCGCGACAGGTGCTTTTTCTGACGCACGTCACAGCTAGCCCCCTTGAATATATATTTCATAGGAACCAAATTCGTTCTTCTCACATCCTTAGCAGAGGTAACAGCGGAATCGGTTCTTCAGAGAGTGTACGAGGCATATGCAGATGCTGTCATGAAGAACCCGTTCCACACTCCGGAGATGCCAGTTCGCAGCGAGGGGTTTGATACACGAATTACGAGCCTTATTGGCACAGGACAATCATGATGTTATTAAGCTTTGCATCGAACGCAAGTAGAATTTTCGATATTGCAGGTCTGAATCTTTCTGATGGCTTGGTGATAGCATTGATTTTGATATCACATTTGTAACCCAATCGACTTGGACCACTGATTTTGAGCTCACTGCCCTTCAAAACCTCATCGATGCATCACTGACATATCGTTCTCGAACATTCAATTGAAAAATTGTCGAAAGTATTACTACGTTATAAGTCACGTGATTACTTCACGTGCGATACAAATACTACGCGTCGCGTCGCGTCTTGCCAACGTCGTACTTCCTCTCCCATCTTCCGTCAGCCAAGTAAAAAATAACTACTGCTGTTAAGGTTCTGAGATACTCAGACGCACTTTAACAGCCATGCAGATGCAACGTACAACAGCGAATACAGAAACTCAGGTATTAATCCAGAAGCTGCCGTCAGCCTAGACTTGATTGTTTCTCAGACAATAAGCAACAAGCAGAGTTTGGAGTGTGTACAGACGTTGCTCAAAGCTGGTCTAGGTTGCATATCATACTTGAGGTGTGTTTACTATAGCCTTCCGATTCTTATCTCACTTGTCAATTTCAGAGGTCTTCTACCGGCCGAGAACTTCGGTGAATGTCAGTATAGTTTACGAACAGTGGCTGATAAACACTAATCAAAACCAAATGTAGATCGACTGTCGTCTCAGAATAACGGACGAGCCTCCTCTTCGTCTGGCTCCTTTTCTTCAGACGGAACTACCGGACTGAATATTAGTGGTGTCACGATCATGACCCTCAACCGAGGTTTTACCAATGAAGGCGACCGCATAATTGACTATCTTGTGCGCATACATGCATCTATTTTTCATGGTAGATGCGCATATATCCATGTTTTTCAGGAGAACGGCATATTCGATGCCATAGACAAGCAATACCTTCGGAAAGTCATATTTGGTATTTACCTGGTGAGATCAGACGTACTCGGAGACTCTCATGTCTGATGTTCAGTGTAGGACAGCAAGGATCCTAACAAGTTCGTCGATTTTCGCCTTCAATATCACTAGGTTCTCTGACAGGCTGCTCACGCAGCATTGTGGAGGCTTACACCTTCAATTTCCATGTGAGTGTCCGAGGCTTTCAGACATATATCATACTAAACAGACGAGGGACGCAAAGTACCACAAGCCACCTGGAAGTCACACCGCCGTACCAATCATGACTCTTGGAGATCAATTGTCGAAGATGTCTCTCGCGCGCACAGATCCTGTTTCTGAGGCCCTCAAGAAAGGACAGATGCCGACTCTTGGGGAGGTCAAAAGGAGTGTCAAGGTGCACTCATCCTCACTTGCCTGAAAGCATGTCGTTCTCAAGTGCTTTGTTTCAGACAATGATCAAGTCGCTTATCACCACTATCAATCAGATGGAAAACCTTCCAAGTGCGTGTCGATGTCTTTCCTTTGTCGAGTTCGATGGTGACGTTTTCGTGAAGAAAATCGTTACGGCAATTTCAAGTTGTTTTTCAACGAAGATGCCCCGGACGATTATCAGCCCCCTCATTTCCAGGCGGCAGATGCCGAAGCTAACAAATGGTTCTTTACTACCCATGCGGCGGGTGAAGTACCTGAACGAACGAGTATCGGCCAAGTAAACGCAGGATGGCATAGGTAAGTGCCAAGAATTCCAATACACCTGCTTCGATCAATCTTGTTTATCCAGCCTCGACATGAAAGTAGTTTCAGTGTCGTCGTATCTTCCTTCTGCATCTGAAGACAATAATGCGCCATTCGCAGGTATCACGTCCCATACAGCCCCGAGGTTGACTCCAGTTGAAGAGGCGAGAATTAGAGTAGAAGATGCACAATTGCAGAAGAAAGACGCGTTGGAGCGCAACATCGTTTGGAGCGTAGATGAAGACGAGGATGCTGAAGGTGAGATGGTCATGGACGAAGGCATTGTTTTGTCCAGGTTCGGTGGTGACGTAGTCATGGCTCCCGTCGGTATACGCAGCGAAGATGGGGAGGTTCAACCGTTCTCTCAAGTCAATGTTACTTCTTCGCGCGCTCATGGCCAGTATGATGGTATGTCGGAGTCGACTCCGGTACGCGTCGGACACTTGGTCTGTCACTAATCAGTTCTTTCTCTTACCTCGCTGATGCATTGCGTTAGAATATTAGAAAGGCCGCTCACGACATCGAGGAAACGCAGCAGATTCCACCTACTCAGGAAATTGTCATGGGGTCACCGATACCAGCTCCTTCGTCCAATAAGGCCCTGTCACTGCCTGCTTCTGATGTTGCCCCCTCTACCTCGGCTACCTCTACTCAAGAAGTTGATACTCAATACCTCCAGGATCTACTTGGAATGACGAATGGCGTGTCCACTGCGGCCGATTCAGAGATGTTGGGTACGCCGTCTATTTGATGTGTTTTATTGCATCAAGTGGCTGATTTGTCACAGACATGGAGACGCAGGTCCAGGCAGCGTCTGGACCATCCTGCGATCCAGGTATCACTGGCCCGCAGATCCCTCGTCGTAATAAACGTACCAAGGGCTCCGAGCAGTTGGCAGATGAAAGTCAACTTGACTGTGACTGCGGGATATCGGTGTGTACGCAACGAACTAAATAGGCACACAATTCATCTTTTGGAAGATTGACGATGCTTCTCTACTTTGTGAGGGTGGTTGCGACCGTTGGTTCCACATCTGGTACGCATTTTCGTCGCCCGTACAAATCAAGCCCTCTGACAAAGATCGGTTGACTAGGTGTATGGGGTGCGCAATTGTTTTCTTTTGGAATACGTGATATCTCATTGAATGCAACTCATTAGATATCACGGTGCACGAGACAAGCGTCTTCCTGTCCAATTTATTTGCTTTGATTGTCGTCTCCGCGGCTCCCACGAGTGGGACATTATCACGGGGAAGATCCATGCTGATATGATCGCCCGATACAAAGACCTAGCCCTCTTCAGGTACACAGTGATTTGTCGCTTGCGTCAAGATTACTTACCTTTTTTCCAGGAGCGCTATCAAAATCTATGAGGCGTATCAGCCATCTTCGGCGTCACTATTCAGGGAGCACATTGGTCAGTATAATTTTGATCTTGTCCCTCATTGTTTCATTTTCATGTGCTATTGAAGGGTGCGACACTGCACTCGTTGGTCAGCTTCTGACGAGGCTAGAAGAGGAAGGTAGGTGTATGATCAGTATCCGCCAGGTTTTCAATGCAAATGCCATTCTAGGCTTTATTGCGGTTGAAAGCATCGTTTCTGATGAATTAGGCATTGGTGTTGCCCGCTCCCACGCGAACAAGGGCAAGAAAAACGCGAAAACCAAAAAGCAGAAGGAGCTTCAAAAAACGAAATACTGTCTTCCTCTCCAAGGCGAAACGAACAAAGGCCTATTCCGATTACTTCAACCCACTTACCTGAGGTCGAGAATCGCCTCATGGGCCTATCTGATACGGTTAGAGATATGAATCTTCTCATGTTACGTTGCTGATGCAAGTCAACACTACTAGGCGCGGATGCAAATCTAAAGCAGGACGAACCTTAGTGGCGTAGGATCATGATTGTTTCATTCGACCTAATTGATCATGTGCTGACACCTACACATAGCTCGGCTGAAACTGAAGATTCCAACTTACGTCCTGAGGTCACGGTGCGGGCGGGTTCCTCCGATGACGAATCTCAAACCCAAGAAGCGAGTCATAGTAATGTCCTCACGCTAGCGGTGGCCCATCAAGCCGAAAAGCGCAAGGCTTTAACAGATTTGGCGCACCGCGGGAAACGGGTCAAAATATCAATCGGCTCAGGTGTTGACCTTTGTGACTGAAACTCTCCATGAAGACGTTTTGCTGTGTTGTGGCCAGTGCTCGCCTCAAGGAAAAACTGTCGATGTGCCTCTCCATGTTACTCTGAGCTAGGCTTGCTGTGTACTCCCTCCACTCGCTGGGAATTCTAGGATCAAATTTGTCTGCATTCGTTGGTTCCCCGTGCGAAGTTTCGCAAGTTGCAAAGAGTAACGAACGTATTTCATGCCGCGTCGAAAGAGTGTAATAGGTAGGTCAAACAATTTTCATGCTGTCGTGTCCTTGGCATTCAGACCGCACAAGGTCCAGGGAGCCGTAGCGGTGCTCGCTGTCCAACAAAGTTAAGCTTCGAGGGTTCGAAGCAAGTGTAACTTCTTCCAGCTTTGCCGAGTCAGTCAGATATAGTTTCAGGGTGAATATGACGCCGTAGATTATGCCCTTCTGCCTGGATATGCATGCCACGGTGAACGGGTCGAAGTCGTATGAGCGTATGGTCTGCCCCTTCCTATCTCGTTCACGACACCCTAGTTTTCTGTTACGTTGAACTCATGTTTGCCCATCTTTGGTGAGGTAATACCGTCTCGGGGGGAATTGATTCTGCTGAACCCCCCTCATAAATTGCTACAACTAACTTGCTCCTGCCTTAATTTCAAATTTGACCAATGGGTAAATGGATAAGGCCTGCCCTAAACCTGATAAGTAATAAATAATACGAAAAATGTTAGCACCCTCTTTTCATCCCCTCACGATTTGGCAATTCGTCGTACTTACTCCAAATTTACAGTCGACGGTCTGCATCGGGAGGCCCTCGCAGGAGATGAAGTAATGGTGCAAGGCATAGTTTACACCTCCGTATCTCCCTGTTGTCGATTTCACGACTATGGGGCTCGTTAGCGTGGTGCACATTGTAGTATCGATGTCTAGAACTTTACAATATACTTGATTTTCTTTCGTTGATAAGAATGGTCTAGCATGGTCTTTGATCAACGCTGGGCGCAGCGCTCACCTTATGTGCTACTCGTGCTTTGCTATAATTGACTGCTTATGTGAATCACTCGAGGTTTGTGATACCGTGACCGTGGTTAGATTTCGACTGTTCTGAATTTCTAACCCTTCATTTCGTCGAGTCTCGACGCGATCGCCCGCTTTCCTTCAGTAATCTTACCCTCCAACCGTGGTCTCTCGTCCACCACCTACAGTGCCAACTTGAGCTCGTCCGATGCCTTATAAGCTATCAGCCACATTATCAGCTCATTCAGTCAGATGTAGGTTCCTCTAATTCATCAACTCTCGCGGGGGATTCATCTGATCGTAACTTTCATAGGTTCGTGCAGTAGCCTCACCAACAGAAAGCATCATCCTTTCAGCATCGAGAGATTCTACTGCGATCTCCTGGGGGCGACCATCGCTGACTTCCCCCTTCACCCCTTCATCTATTCTGCGAGCCGGGTCAAAATTCGTCAATGCTGTACAATATCTCCCCCCGTCGCCTGAAGCGCCTCAAGGTAGGCTTGCCAGTGTTCAGCATCGTCTCACGTAGCATTGACCCAAGGCAGGGTACGCTGTTGTCGGGGGGCAGGATACAGTCGTCAATATTTTTGCCCTAGGTCCAGCACAGAAAGAGGACCCTGAATATTCGCTGGTGGGACACACTGATAATGTCTGTGCTCTTAATATTAGTCAATCTGGCACCATCATCTCTGGGTCATGGGACAAGTGAGAATCTTCCGTTACTCACCATGCGTACTACTCTAATTTCAAATATGACAGAACAGCCAAAGTCTGGAAACAGTTCCAGCTAGTATATGATTTGAAGGGGCATCAGCAAGCAGTTTGGGCAGTTCTTGCCATTGATGAGGAGCAATTCTTGACTGGTGCGTGAGACCATTCACCGTCAGATAGCTCAATGACAGATCATTCTTCAACCAGCTTCAGCGGATAAAACCATCAAGTACTGGGTTCAACACAAGATGATGCGGACTTATGAGGGGCATAAGGACGCGGTTCGTGGCTTGACCCTAATACCTGACATAGGTTTTGCCTCATGCTCCAACGATAGGTAACTCATTCTCGCTATTTTTGGACAAAATGGGGTGGCTGATTGGGATCAGTGAGATCAAGGTGTGGACAATGCAGGGCGATGTGGTTTACACGCTATCTGGACACACCTCGTTTGTGTACAGTCTGTCAGTTCTTCCGAATGGGGGAATAGTATCGGGCGGCGAAGATCGCTCTGTGAGGGTGTGGCGAGGTATGCCATTAAACTGTGTCCGACCTCATGACATCCACTCACAGACATCAGATGGTGAATGTGTGCAAATGATTGTCCATCCGGCTATCTCTGTTTGGGCTGTATCCACGATGCCTAACGGAGATATTGTCAGTGGCTGTAGCGACGGTATTGTTCGAGTGTTTAGCGAATCTCAAGATCGTTGGGCCAGCGCAACGGAGCTGGGGGCATTCGAAGATCTTATCGCAAGCCAAGCGATTTCGTCGCAGCAAGTAGGCGATGTCAAGAAATCTGATCTTCCTGGACCAGATGCATTGCTTCATCCAGGTTGGCGGTCACTACTCACATGGATTTCGTGGGGTTAAATTAAAATTGCGCAGGTAAGAAACCTGGAGAAGTGAAAATGATCAAAAATGGCGACCTTGTTGAGGCGCATCAGGTGAGCGCGTATGAATAAAGCGAGGTGATCATCTAAGCTGGTGGGTGTAGTGGGATAGCGCAACGTCAAACTGGCAGAAGATTGGCGATGTCGTGGACTGCCGTCGGCTCTGGGAGGAAGCAGCTTTTCAATGGCAAGGAGTATGACTATGTGTTTGATGTCGATGTGCAGGAAGGCGCACCTCCAGTTGAAACTCCCATTCAATGTGTCCGGTAAAGTATCTCACACTCTCGTGCTGTGGGCATAAGTTTGATGTTTATCTTCATCGCAGAGAATCCATATGCGGCTGCTCAACGCTTTCTGGAACAGAATGATTTATCAACAAACTACATCGACGAAGTTGTAAAATTCATAGAAAAGAATACCTCGGGAGTCAATTTAGGCGCCAGCAATGAATTACGTCGACCCGTACACTGGTAAGCATTGACGCCTAGTAGTACGATATGTACTTGACTGCCATCAGGAGCATCAAGATATCAGGCTGCCGCTGCTCTCCTCAGCAGCGCCAACCCCGTCCACGGCTTAATTGGATCCTTTTACAGGTGCATCGCGATACAGCGGAGCTCCTGCCGCTGCTCCCTCAGCAGCGCCGACCCCGTCCACAGCTTATATGGATCCTTTCACAGGTGCATCGCGATACAGCGGGGCTCCTGCCCCTGCACCTCCAGTTCCTTCGGTGTCACCTTCATCACCGAAAATCATACCCTTTGTAAGATCTGTCTAGATCGCAATAGTTGAGCTCAATACTAATTTACGCAGGCCAAGTTCGTTTCTTTCAAGCAAGCTAATGTATCAGCAATGCAAGCAAAGTTGTACCAGTTTGACGAAGCACTACGCAACGAAATTGTACGCACGCAATTGAGCTGCATTGAGCAACCTTCTGAATCCATACATGCCAGTCCACCGCAACCCTTGCGATGTACCCCGAAGAGTTGGCGACTATTGAAGAAGCTTTCACTTATCTTTCCCAAGTCACTTCGACAACTCCCCAACGCTCTCTTCCACCCCTTGGTGGCTCTCACGCAGATGCTATCATACAGATTCTAGAGCGATGGCCGGCGTCCCAGCGATTCCCTAGTGAGCATTCCATTAGACCAGTTTCATTGCCATACTGACTGCTCCAAGTGATGGACCTAAGCAGATTAGTAGCTGCATATTGTGCGGATGCTTCTGCAGCCCCCGGTGGACGAGAACGATTTTTCGCATCCTTGTTCAAGGCATCTGATTGGACTGAAGTCCGATCACATGGCAAGGCTATGTCAAAGGCTCAAGAAACGAATATCCTGTTACTATTCCGCACGATAGCCAATTGTTTCCAAGAGGGAACTCCTGTTGACGAAGGGCGGTGGGTCGCGCAGGTGGGTGACTTAATTTTTCGGTCAAAGTGGTGGTTCTCACAGGAAGCAGGTTTTTGAAGCGCTCAGTGATGCACCTTATGCACTTCTGACGAAGGCTCAGCGCGTGGCTTTGGCGACTATCCTCTTTAAGTATGATTCCATTGTACCACATCGGGGAAAAGAGCTGATTGTCGAAACAGTTTTTCATGTGCCTACCTGACAACGCCCGTCGCTAGAGATGTGGTGAACCAACACTGGGACTAGTTCTTCAGGTACTTATCAGAAGCACGTTCTCGTCCATCAACTAAGCAGCCTCCTAGTTGCTACGTTCAAATACAGATGATCCAGAGGTCACCTACCGCACTCTGGTCGCTTTGGGGAACGTGGTAAGCGTCTTTCCATGCCATACCAAGACTGTTTTCTCATCGATCAAGGTCTATACCGGGTACACGCGCGGCATCTCACTAGAATCTGCACAATCTGCAGAACTGCAAACAGTAATGTCAGCTCTCCCGACATTCCCTGACGATAGAATCAGGAATGTGATCGGCGAGATCAAGGCACTGCTATGATGAACTCGCTTTTTTAGGCGTTTTTGACAGATATATTATCTGCAAATACACTTTATCTTGTGTGGGATTGCGGCATGGAATGGATAACTGATTCTTTTTGGGGGATCGTGAAGGTTTATGGACTAAATAAATGATGTCCAGTGAACTTTTGCCTTCAGTGTACAAAGGTAGTCGACCAATCAGCTCTTTTAAAGTGACTAGAACCAGACATAATAATAGCTCTGAGTTCTTCATTTACTCCACGATGACCATCCTTGCTCGAGTGTTTTTTGTGAGACACGGAGAGACGGACTCAAATTGCGACAGAATCGTCCAGGGTCAGCTGGATACACAGCTCAATGCCACTGGTCTTCAACAAGCTGCGATGACCGCAGAGGCGCTCAAGCATGTCTCCTTCGACAAGGCTTTCACGAGTGATCTCCAGCGAGCTTCTGTGGTGAGACTAGATGTTTGAAACTATGGAATACATCATACAGTGCTCAATAACCTATATGTCGTAGACTGCCGAGATAATCCTCCAGTGCCACACTGGCATCGAGTTGGTCCAAGATGCCGCATTGCGAGAAAGGGTGAGGGTCAATTTTGACTTTGAAAAGTTGGTCATTTATTGGACAGTTTATGGGCGAGATGCAAGGCAAGAAGGGACCGGTCAACATGGAAGGATTGAGAGACTCGTCTACAATAGAGACAGACGAAGCTTTTGTTGGACGTTGCATCACTTGGTATAACCGGGTGATGATACCGCAGATCTCCGTCACCGAACCTGACATGGACGTCTCAGAGGGTCGATGTCGGAACATACTCGTTCTATCGCATGGAGCGTTCATAGCTACGCTCTTTCGCATCATGATCTCCACCAACCATGTTACGTGTCCCGCAGAGTTGAAGCTTAGAGACCTTCCTACATTAGGCAATGCCAGCATGTCCGTTGTAGAGTACAGGACAGGTTCCAAGAGGGAAGCATAGAGAGGTGGAAGTTGACATGTTAAAGTATGGGGATATTTCCCACTTGTGTGGATTGCGTGTCATAGAAGAAAATGTTGATGTGGAAGCTAGTCAGTCGTAGCTGCCTATTGAACACTTGTTTTGTTACCACCGCGCGCACTGCCAGCGATGATAACTGTTGAGGGAGAGATGATGGCAAGAAGAAGGAAGACCCCGCTATTCAGACAAAGTCGCAAGATCAGCGGTAGAACGAACAGATAACGTCCAACAAACCTAGTAATTCCACCTCATGTCTTTCTCCAGTGGCCCACTGCTTCTTCTCTTTCCCGCCCTCATTTTTCGACGTGTATGAATTGACCTAGGTTATTGAGCCCAAACCATTGATGCGGGATGTTTGAAATCTGCGGGATTCGATCTACGTGAGCCGTGTAAAATGATCATGCATGTCCAAGATTATCTCTTCTTCGCCAAGGGAGTAACGTTACAAGATCGCCCCCATCGGACTCGATTCATCAATACTCATCTTCGAGTACAATAGCGAGTGTTTGGCATTTTCTGCCAACCAGCGCTTCATCACGTATAGAGAATAGACGGAATAGTGTAATGACTTTGTTGGTCACCTGTCCTTGCTCATCGACTTAATGGTGCTGTTGCGAACGTGATCAGCAGAGCCGCATAATGATCCAATGTTAATCGTCGAGAGGCAAGGCTATCATATACAGAAGTCATTACTTAGCTTTTGGGTGGATCTCAGAGTGCTCACCATGACTCGTTGCGGAGGTCGGGACCTGTGATCGTTGTGCTGATTGCATGTAATGATATCAGCTGCAACGAGGATTTTGCATTGGGTTCAAAGCTCGCTGGCCGATCATCAGCTCTGAGCTCAGCGAGTAGCCAGCAGATTTCAATATCTCTGGCACCTGCCGTGGAGTACATCAAGTTTCCCCTGCGCAATAGAAAAGAATAGCTTGAAGTTCAAAGCACTCATGCTGCTTGCAAGTGGATGGGCAATAACGCAGCCTCGAGTGAAGGCTTCATTGGGAGGGAACTATGGTATTAGGTAAGGGCGCACTTCCGCGGCCGAATAGCATAACATGCGTGGGTTGATGACTAATATTGAACTCTATATCTTCACCCTGGGCGTTGCTTGGGAGACACACAGACCGAAGACGAACGAACATCTGGGACAGGCGAGTTTGGAACACCTCGGGTTAATGATGTACTGATAAGCCGAATATACACCCCATCCGCCAGCACATCGCTTCAAACATGACCACGACGTGACGATTCGAATTATATCCAACTCATGGCATGCTCATGAGGCTTGGGCTGCTCGACCAACTATTTGGGCAGGAGGAACCTGAAATTCTTACTCTCTCCGATAGGTGGATACTGGAGAGAAAATGTGTTTAGATCAGCGTATTTGAAACAGTTTGTTTGCCCGGAGTTTGGATATCATGATCACCGTCACCGTCTAAGACATATCGACCGCTGGCTCGGATCTTGCAGTATCATACTGCTCATTAACTGATTTTCATTGTCCTTGAATTCAGTGCTCTCACACTCGATGACTACTTGGCCCTTACTCGCCCACAAAATCACCACAGGTCGATACTACAATGCATCTAGTACAGTCGGGGGCTCACGGCAGGAGCAGCGCAATCCACAAAATTATGTCGTGTAACGGAGCAGTTTTTGCTGGGAGACAGAATTTCGACAGACTGACATCACGTTGGCGGAAAACCCGTGCGTCTCACTCCCGTCCTTGTCGTGATCACCTCACCTCATTGCCGGCGCACAGCGTGTACCCCCATCGTGATCGTTTCTTCTTTTGCCAACTCCTTTGGTAAGCACGTCCTTTTGACTTGATCTGCTTTGCTTGTGCGACTATCACACGTTCATGGAGGGAGTTGTTATGTGAAAATACTAATATCGGTAGCGCTACCTCAGAGTCCAAATCTACAAGTCTAAATTATACTATTACCGAGACTAATGGAATGGAGAGGAATGGTCTACATCAACGATTTCACCAACGTACGTGTGCCTATTCCGTAGTCGACCTTGACCAATAGTTCATCCCGTTTACCTATAAGGTCATTCACATCGCTATATCCACACAAACCCATCGTAATGTGCAAATCACAGATGCTTTGCATCAAAATTTGCTCTACCCCCGCTTGTCCGGCTATCGCAAGCCCGTAAAAAATAGGGCGGGCAACTAAACAAAAAATATAAGATGGGAATAAACAGGATGACGGATGACGCACTTAAAACACCCTGTGCTCCGATTGCAAGTGCTTTAATTATGTCGCTTCCTGTTCGAATTCCAGAATCGAATAGAACAGTTAGTTTGCCCGACTTTTGCGCGTCAAGAACTTTCTGTGAGCGCATGATCATGTCGAGCGCATCTAGTGAGCCTATTGCGCCATCTATCTGACGACCCCCTAAACATCCTAGTTTAGCCCTCTGGCGAACAAACAAAAATTGTCGGCAGCGTTACGTACCGTGATTAGAGACGATGATGCCGTCGATGCCCACGTCGACCGCCTTCTCGGCGTCCTGGTAGACTCTGTATCAGCGATAGCTCTTAATGACTCCAGGGTGAGCGCACGTTGACGGCTTGTATTCCCTTGAGCAAGATAGGACCATCCCAGTTGTCCTTGACTGAATTGAAGGTCGTCCCATGTTCTGCAGATCCCAGAGCCTGTCTCAGCAAGCCACTGGCTCGCAAGAAACATCGATTGTTTCGCTTCTTCGTCGCCTTCCGCTGCTTTCTTTCTGATGCCTTCCTGATCGAATGGAAACTTTGGACGCTCATGTCGAGCAACGAGTCCATGGCGTTTCATAAATACCGGGTCCGCCATACCCTGTTGGACGCCGAATCCATGTCCCGCAGGGCTGTATCCGATGCGATGGTCATGTGATCGCCATCCGATTATCATCGTGTCAACCGTGATAACGAGAGCAGTGTAGCCATTTTCCTTCGCGCGTTTGAGGACGGACAATGCCACATCGGAAGAACGAGGCCTATGACAGTCAGCTTTCACTATATGACACGAGACGGTACTCACCAGTAAAACTGATACCATCGTTGACCGTTCGGTCCATTGGCTTCTGCTACATCCTCAAGGGATCGCGTCGCAGAAGAACTTAGAATCATCGGTACACCGACTGCCGCTGCTGCACGAGCTGTTGCAAGCTCTCCGTCAGCATGCGCCAGACCTTGTTTGCCGACTGGTCCTACGAATACCGGTGAAGAGACTTTCATGCCCAAAATTGTCGTCTGACAGAAGGGATTAGGCAGCCCTTAGTAACTGTCATTTCCAACGCGCTTGCCTCAATATTGCGCAACGTGACATTGTTTAATACGCGCGGAACGAGCTTCCACCTGTCAAATGCCTTCCTATTAGCATCGTCGGTCGAACAGGTGCCCGCACTTTTCAGCGTATACAGGTATGCAGCTGTCAAAACTTGTTCAGGTTCAGCTCCACCATCCGAACGCTGCTGCATACTAGGATTGTCCTTCATAACCTCGCGGGCTTTATCCTCGATTTCCTGGACATCGACCGTACCGAGCACTGGCCCCTTGCCCGAGCTATAAATCTGCGACAACCAAGAAATCCATTTGTTAGGTGGTGGAGGTTGAGCTGCCATGGATACCCTTGGTCTGCAACAGTGAGTTCAACCTGCTACTAACAAAAGTTACTGTTGGAGAGCTCTCTTACGCAAGCTATATATATTCGAGTCCGATTGCGTGGCATGGTTTCCGACTATAGTGCCCAAAATGTCACGGCGACCCAAGCCTCAACAGGCCTGGAAGTGGCTCATCACGGATCATGATTCATAGAGGTGTGCGAACTCAAATTTTGAGACATGCAGATTGGGGTATGCCAGCCAAAAACCTGGTAGGTCTGTCTGTCATAGTCAAGTCCTTCCGAATCTGTTACATGTTGCCGATCCTTTCGCAAATTATTTGATCTGTGCAGTGATCGCACGAGCACGGGGCAACGATTCCTATACACTTAGGAGGCGCGTGTTCGAGACGCCGAAGTATCAGGAAGCAGCAAAAATGCGCCACCAAGTCAAACTCAAGAACATCTACACAAGCTTGCTGGTGCCACAATTCAATGCATGCCCCAAACGGGGGACTATCAGTCCAGCGGATTGCCAGCAGAAGAGGTTACTCTGTTGGACTATCACTAGGCGTAACCTACCCGCATTGCGACAATTTGTGGCTCTGGTTTGACAACTCGGGGCAACGATAAGCTTGTCGTGCTCCTTGATAACAACTTGGCACATCGTTTCATACTCAATAGTTCATTTACGTCCGAAATTTTTGGTTTGCCAGGTGTGCATCAAAAACCCAACGTAGGGAAGATGATTTCTCATGCACCGTGGCGCCCAGGCACTCGCGCGACGTACTGAAAGGCACACCACAATTGTGTGTGAGGATATGAACCACTTCGATATGTAATGAAGCTTCGATATTTATCTCTGCAGATTCAATCCACCGGTATCATGATGTATCCTGCAGCAGTTACTGGTATCGATGCGAAATCCTACTGATATATCCCCCTGGATCCGTATTGTATCATCAGTCAGGCCTCTTAGGCTTGGCCCGCTATCTTGCACAAGGAGAACGTTCGAGTCAGATAGGCTACGGCCCGACTTCAGAGGTTTTCATAGACAATATAGGACAAGCTGTGACCTTTGGTCATTGCACGCAATTTCCAGAGGCATAGTATTCATTCCAAAAGGAGGTGCGGGCACACGATATCTCCACTATATTAATGTACTTCGTTTGTTGACGAAACTAAGCACTGCGTGTCACGACGACTTTTCACGCGCAACAACGCACTGAGTAAGAAATACAAAGTGAAGGATAAAGCAGCTAAAGACCGCGAATATTTTCTTTTTGCCGCTCCGATCAAACGTTTCTGATGCAACGGGCCCGGGGCCCTGGAGGAAACGTTGTCACCATGTCCTAGCCACGCGATGTCTTTATGTTGCAAAGAGTGCAGTAGTCATGCATGCGTGAAATGTGACCTTGCACTACGACATGCTTAAGAGAGAAAGGTTTGTATTTTGGCCAGGCGAGGCTGAAAGCGCCTGTGGATAGTAGGAACAAGAATGAACGTTCTGCTATTGAAAGACGTCCTTGTCAAAACCGTGATCTTGAATTAAAGGCAAGGCAGGCACCCAGTAGAGCACATCATAATGGATATAGAGCCAGAGCAATACATCGGTGGTCCGCTCTCCGGTAAAAGTATCAGTGGGATTCACTGTGAAATTCATATATGCTTCAAACGCCTTCGCTATGTTTCGTTGACAAGACCCTGAAGCCCTGAGACTGTCGCAGTTGTACGTTACAAATTGCTAGCAGGTGAGCTACATTGCCAAGCAATGAGACTTTGAAGCAAGATGCTACAATGTTGGTAAGTTGTCCTCGTCATCACCGCTTAGTTTCCTGCAACCCTGGTGTTTTACATCGTCTCTTTGTCTCGTCGAAATATGGGGTTTCGAACCAAATGACGTCATGATGATGTATCATCATCAGTGGACCGGCGAAACCTTGCTGAGTCCTGGCCAACGCTGGACGATAGCCTCTAGTATGTGTGTTGCAGAGTGACGGTTGCAGTGCATGGTCGGCAGTCGTTGACATTGTAGTACTCCCCATGTGATAATACAGATGCAGCTGGCATGAGCACCTCTGTTTGGTATCGTTCCAAACTGGGGAACTAATAGTTGCGTTGGCGAGGCGTTTCACATCCGGTGTTCATGTAAGGTTTTCAGGTCTGAGAATGTGAACATCCCGGTGGTTTCGCGAATTCCTCAGTAAGTTCACAGGGCACTAAGAGGAACAATACACAAAAATTCCTCACCCTGGTCTATCTATATGGAGATAGCTGTAAATGTTGAATTTCACCCGCTGTGCGGTGCGTCATCCCGAAACAATTTGAAGCATCAGAAATAGAAATATGGTGTAAGATTATGACCAGAGTAGCAAGGGCCGAGGTACACTCGCCCCTGAGCTGCGCATCGTCGTATGCAGTAGAGTTGGTGCGCAGTTTGGTGCATACTACACATCAAGTGATGTCCCGCGGGTTCCCAATGCTACGAAAGCTAAGGTATCGCCTATGACACGAGTTGGAGCGAAGTTCACTTGGAGCACGGAACACTGAGTGGCTAAGACTGTAGCACAACCAGCATCCTGAGATATATCAAGACTTGGCTGGAGGTTCAGTGGGGGGAACGACCGATTCAGGTAACTCATTTGGTCTTGCAATTCTTTTGGGTTCCCAATCTTGCTCTCCAGCAGCACTTAATTTCTGATACGTTCACATTAGTAAGACCTTGAGAAAGACTTGGTTCACGAAAACTCACATAGTATTCCTCCCTAATATCAAACTTTTTCTTCTTGTGGTCGAGACCTAGAGCTTGCTCATTGCTAATCTGTGAGACATCAAGTACATGATTAGGGTTCGCAAGATGATGTCAAACCTGCTTGACTTTCTGGTCCTGTAGGTCATATCGGGTTTGCGTGAAAGTCTGAAGACCAAACGAGGCGCCAACTATGATGAGAAGAAAGGGGATACCGAACAGGGCAGGATGTCGCTTCAACCTTGACTGGAGCGGCGACGGATTAATAGGGTTTGAAGAAAATGGCATATGATGGTTCAGCCTGGTTGTGGTCGCCGCAACTGTAATGGCTGGTGTTGACAAGAATAAGTGCCTTTTCCGGATGCCGATCGATGTGCACCACCCATCCGAAGATGCCCGATAATCCGAGTCATAAACTCATTTCTTATCCACTCATCACAGCTTCTGCCAACTGATTCAATCCGTATCGCAGAAGCTCCTTTGTTCATGAGCGGTATGTCAGTCTTTTCAGCATCATCGATCGCTGATTACCGATCCCATCGCAGTAACCGTCGTTCTTGGTTCACAATGGGGAGATGAAGGCAAAGGCAAGCTGGTCGATATCCTATCGGCTGAGTTCGATGTCTGCGCGCGATGCGCAGGCGGTAATAATGCTGGGCACACAATCGTTGTGCCTGTTGGACCGGATAACGTGAAGACTACCTTTGCTTTCCACCTTCTCCCAAGCGGTTCGTGATCAGTTCTGATGCCCTTTCGTATGCCACTGACATATTGAATCTGTAGGTCTTGTAAACCCAACATGTGTGGGCCTGATCGGTTCCGGAGTTGTAGTTCATGTGCCTTCTTTTTTTAATGAGCTCGATGCCTTGGAACAACAAGGTCGGGTTCATCATGGTCGAGTATGCCGCTTTAGCGATGACATGGTTACACAGGCCTGAACTGCTCGGATAGAATATTTCTTTCAGATAGAGCTCATCTCGTGTTCGACTTCCACCAGATTGTAGATGGGTTGAAGGAAGTGGAGCTCGGTGGTTCCAGGTTTGAACCTTCATGCCATTCTTCATACAACACTTATCATTAACACACTTGCAGCATTGGAACCACAAAGAAAGGGATAGGCCCGGCTTACTCCGGGAAGGCCTCTCGTTCGGGCCTCCGAGTGCATCACCTTTTTGATCATGATACCTTTGCGCAAAAGTTTCGCAAGATCGTGGAGGGCCGTTTCAAGCGCTATGGCCATTTCGAGTATGATACAGAGGGTGAGATCGCGCGCTATAAGGTCGTATCTCTCATACTTGCCCTGTTGAATATCATCGCTGAACATCACGTAGGTCCTTGCACAGCGACTAAAACCTTTCGTTGTCGATAGCGTAGAGTATATTCATGGCGCGCTGGCAGCGCGCAAGAAGGTCCTCGTTGAAGGCGCAAATGCGCTCATGCTTGACCTAGATTTCGGGACGTATCCTTACGTCACCTCATCATCTACCACAATTGGTGGTGTATGCACTGGTCTTGGCATACCTCCTAAAGCGATTGGACACACCATTGGAGTTGTCAAGCATATACTACCCGTGTTGGAGGAGGACCGTTTCCAACTGAGCAGCTTAACGTTGGTCTTCTTGTAATGATATACATCCATGTATTCACATATTTTCAGCACATTGGCGTCCACTTCCAAGAAGTTGGAAAGGAGTACGGCACTACCACAGGCCGAAGGAGACGTTGCGGCTGGCTGGATCTCGTCGTCATGAAACACTCGTGCCTCATAAACGGATATGATTCGCTCAACCTGACGAAATTGGATGTCTTAGACGAAGTCGAGGACATCAAAATTGGGATCAAGTACATGATCGATGACAAAGAACTCCAATATTTCCCAGGTGAGTAAACGACTGGAAAAAGCGAAAGCATTATTCACAATCCTTCAGCCGATCTTGATGTTCTGGCCAAAGTCACAGTGGACTATGTGACACTTCCTGGATGGAAGACGCAAATAAGTTCGATAACATCATTTGACGACCTCCCAGATAATTGCAAGAGTTATGTAGGATTTATTGAGAACTTCTTGGATACGCCTATAGAGTGGATAGGTGTCGGACCAGGACGTGAAAGCATGCTGAAGAAGTCTGGCAGAATGTTAATGTCGAATTAGCATGTCGAATTCACAAGCTGAACGATGTATTAGACTAATTGAGTAACGTATTCTCACGCTCCCCAGTGATTCTGCGTACCGTGTTTGGTCTCCCCTTCGTCACTCTCTGTCACGACGACGGTCACCCTCGCTGAAGACGCCGTAACAAGCGTCACAAACAAGGCTCAGTCACATCCGGACAATGCATGCTATGGACCCAGGGGTTCATCATAATCCATCACAGAGCACCCTCACACCAGTTTCATCTTCCCGTAGACGTTCGCGAGAAAATGAGACGCCCCAACAAAGGCAAAAACGAGAGAAGGCTGCGGAGCGGCAGCGCAGGAAACGCGAGCGTGATCGTACTGTCAATAACATCAATGCAATAATGGCCTTTACGCAACCTACAGATGCCCAGACTCTTCCCCAGCCTCAGCCATCTCAACCGCCAACTCCGACTTTTACCGGTCAAGAAATGACGCCCGAGGAGCTCTCTAGGCGCGAAAGAGTCAGAGCCGCTGCCCGAGAACGGCAGCGGAAACACCGGAGTCTCGTTAAGCAGCGGAAGATGCGGGAATTGGGGCTGGATATGCCCAATGATATGATGCAGGGAATGGAAGAGTACAGAGTAAATGGAGATGGCCAGTATCAACAGGTGCTTCCCCATGAGATGCCACACCAACCGCATGGCATGAACCCGCAAGATGCATCCTTCCCTCAAGCACCACCTCCACAACTTACCGGCGGACAAAATTTTGCTTCGACGCTACTCCTATCTTTTTCCTGTGCACCCCTTCTTAAACAACATTTGCTAAGGACATTGGCAATCACGAGCGAAGAACTTGCTTCCTTGGAGCCAATCATAGCAGAAGCCTTTGATCATTGGGATCATCAAGTACGAGCCACTGTATCTCATAGTTGCCAAAATAACTCACTAAATATTAGCGTCGCATGCACTATGCCCAACAAGCTGCAGTTAAAGCTGCAGACGGCTCTATTTCTGGGCCATCCGCTGCTCCATTTCCAAATGTTGAAATGGCCGACCCTACTAGCGGTGGGTTTGGGGAACCTCCTCAGCCCCACCCCAGCGAGTTTCGTGCTCGATTCCATCGCCCTTTAGTGGCACCATCCCCTTTCCGCAACTTTAATCCTGACACCTCTACAACTGCGACGACGTCCACGCCAACTTCGACCACGACGTCTGTGCCTTCGTCAGACCCAATAGACCCACATCTGAACGTCGTGGTGACACCTGGTGATGCCAGACAAAAGAGTGTGACAGCTTTGGATCCAGACTTTGGACAAGCTAAAGGAGAGGCGGAAGGGGTTGCAGGAAGGTTGGAGAGGTCGTGACTTCTTTTGAGAGCTTCTGGTTGTGATCACATGCACATCACGTAGCACATGTAGCCTTTTATCGCATTTCCTATCCCTCATACTTATACTAGCATCGCACCATAACTGTAGATTAGTGTACTGGCTTCCCTGAGGCTGTAGTATCCTGTCTCGGTGCCTGATAGTATTACATGTGTCTCTATAATTCAGAGAGTACACTTATTAGAAAGTTTGAGCGGTGGTCCTTGAGTTCTTTCGATGTTATAAAAGGATATGTTTCTTGTTTCTATTGAAAAACCACTTGTAAATTCAAAAGCATGATGAACGAGTGCACATACTAGTATGTTTGTTTGCGATGGATACCGAAGTCCAAATCGTTATATGAAGCAAGAAGGGGGCAATTAAGGCTATACAAATACCATCGCCTGAAATAATCGCGGTGTTCACACTCTTCTCTCCCCCTTAGAAGTACCTTGGAATTGTTCTTTCTTCAAGATGCGATGCCTGCTCTTCGATTCATGTTATGACCTTCAATGTGATGGGTGTCGCTCTCAGGCCTTGGACTTACCTACAACATATTTTGCAACATATAATTGATGTCCTCGATTATTTCAGCGTTTCTGAAGCCGACATGTGTACACATGATATCACAGCTGGTACCATGAGAGAATTCGCGAAACGTTGGAGCAATAACGTTCAGCGCCGCGGCTCTCGACATTAAATCATACAATGATCTAGATTCTGTCCGGTCACTAAAGAGTCAGTGGAGATCGACTTGAAGCTCACAGATGATTTTGCACCCTTCAAGTGAACACTCTTCGCTCTAGAATTTAAAGCTGTGGCCAGGCGCCAGCGACTTGTGGATGTCAGACACCAATGCATATCGCTTCTCCCATCCTGTAGATAGTTAATGTGCCCCTAGCAGAACTTCAACTCACCGCTTGTTCATGTCCGAGTCGCCAAAGTAGGAAGGCTGCGGTTGAAGCTCCGATTCAAAAAAGGCCGAATTCGAGCGGCGGTGCTGCGAAATACGCAGAAAGCAATTCCTTACAGTTCTAGCCTTTGACAACGACCATGGCACTGAGTTTTATAGGGTATGTGGATTTCTACTCATGTAGAAACCGTTGCTGATTGGTGCTACTCAGAAAACCAATTTCTCTCATATCTCATTCAGATGTACGGTATCGGGGAATACTGGCGGGCATCGACCCCGCTGCCTCCACGATCCAACTTTCAAATGGTGGGTTTCACTTTCTGCAGTTGTTCAACTGGTCTTATATTGCCGCCAGTATTCTCCATGGGTACAGAGTCGAGAAGGTGAGCTGTTGTCCTCGTTGTGATACTACCAGTTTCTGCCTCGCCTTCTCCTGCACGACGCGTAATCTGACATCAAACTCGCGTCAGGCCACCTTCAGAATTCATTCCTCCCGTCCAAGAACCATATCAATACATAATTTTCCGCGCGTCTGAGGTCAAAGATCTTGCGGTTGATGAACCAACTCCTCTTCGTAGTGTTCATGATGATCCTGCAGTGCTGGGAGTGAGCAACGTTCCCTACCTTGAACACACCATAATAATTTAGTATCATAGGCGTCTACTCCTGGCCAACAACCTCAGTACGGTGCATACGGTCCTCAATATCAACAGCCTGTCGTGGCCCAGCCACCACCACCACAAGCTCAGGCTCCCACCTATCCTCAGCCTGTTCCAGTGCAAGATGCACCAGCTCCCCCGATGGCCTCCGTCGTGCAAACGAATGACGCACCAGGTCCTAGCACTGGCCCGAGTCGCGTCAATTCGGTCCACACTGCTGCTGCTTCAATGGAAACAGTTCAACGCGCTTTAGGAGACTTGCGTGGATCCGGCAACACTGCGCCTGCGCATGGAGGTCGTGGCGGCCGACGTGGTCATCACGGTCATGGCGGAGAGACCAAGGATATCAAAGTGCCTTCAACGGATTTCGATTTCCAGAGCTCGAACGCTCGGTTCGACAAGACTGCGGTTGCACCCAAGAAGAAGGATGACGACAATGAGAATGGCACTCCATCCGACCGTGACTCGCCGACGGACAAAAAAGATGAGAAAGACGAACTGGCCTATAATCCAACGAAATCATTTTTCGATTCTTTATCGTCTTCAACGCAAGCTGCCCCGCCACCCACACGAGGCACGGGTGGACGGCGAGGTGGAGGAGGCAGAAATCGTAGGGAGGAAGAAAGAGAGCGCAACGTCGCCACATTTGGTGAGCCTGGGGGTGTAGGACTGATGGGTCCAGGCGCTTATGTTGGAGGTTGGGGTGGATACGGACGACGAGGGGGACGTCCAAGGGGGCGTGGTGTGCCTCCCGTTGGTGGCCGTTAGCTAATCATAATTCTTACTTGCACCAATCGTCTGTTCATCTTTGCTGTTTCAGGCTAGTAATCACTTGTCACCCTGTAGTACGGAACCCATTCGTGTCGGCGGCAGCTATGTACCTCTAAAGAGGTTCGTATGTATATTCGTCATGCAACATACATCTCGTTGCAGAATGGGGCCCCCAAGATTTTCTTATCCCAACTCAACAAACAAATATTAATCCCAGCTATTGCCACCGAGGTGTGTCTGATATTTTTTTTTTTTTTTTTTTTTTTAGATCCATTTATTGTCCAGTTGGGGTACAATACCCTATGTAGGACACTAGTAACTAGGAAAGGGGACACCTGTGTCCCCGCCGCGTCTCCTACTATTGCAAATGCCCTGATGAAGGGGTGACCTCCATCAGTCCGCCGTTCCCGCCGGCCGTTTTAGATGCCTAAGTCTGCTACTCCACGGGCCTGTGTCGATTCTGTTCGTGTGTATGTATGGGGCTGTCGTGTGTTGGGGAATATACATGTACTCGGAATGCCGGAGGCGATCTTTGCACGAAGGAGTTAATGGATTGCGGTAAGAAAATAAGTAGAAAGTTGGGACCAGCTTGATGGTCCGCTGGTGAAGGTTGAACTCTTCTTCGTCATGTATCTCTACATCGAGTTCTCAAATCCTAACTGTCCCTTACGTCTCTTCTCGTCTGATCTCCAGTTGGGCTTTAGAACTGCGCCCTGTCCTTGCGTTGACGAGTGTGTCTGATATTACTTATAGAATGAACGTCGTAAGCCTCCATCCACCAAGTTGAAGGAAGATAACCTTCCTGAGGACCTGACTCATGACTGAACACATCCAGGTGCAGGACTCACGACGCGACTTGACTCTTCCTGTGTTTATACCTAAAGTTAAGAGAATGGGCGGCATCAGTCGAGACTGTCGAGACTGTCGAGTCGACCTCGGCGATCCATCGCCTTCTAGTAATGCGCGGCGGTCACTGTTCTTACGTGTTGGCGCTGCCTTCTTCGCAGGATTCTTCGTATGTCTGGCTGTGGTTGCGCAATATGCCTCGTCAAACCAATCATGCTTGCCATTGTCTCTATTCACTGCTTTACTGCCTACGCACGTAGGAACACCCGAATGGCATCAGTACCCTCCGGCCGAGCCCACCAACGCGTTTCCATCCATGTTCCCATCCAGGTACATTCCTCTCTAGCTGCGGTTGTTTTTCAGGACTGGAACTGTAGTTATGTAGTGTTGGCTATCCAGGTCCAACACAAGCAGGTGCTGAGCCTGGCGTAGCTGCTACAGCTCCTGCCTATCCTTTGCATACTGGTTCAGTGCACCTTGTATCCCCTACACGTTTTTCTCAGGACAATGCAAAGGACTTCGACATTTTCCGTAGCTGGGGAAGCTTATCTCCATGGTACTCCATCCAACGTGGAAGATTTGGTGTTGATTCCGGTCCAGAAGCCCCCGATACCTGCAATATCACTGGCGTGCATCTTCTACATCGTCACGGTGCACGATACCCTGCTGACTACTGTGAGATGACTATATCTTACTTTTAAAGCAGCTTCTGAGAGAGTGTTTGCGCGATAGCTAGAGGTACTGGGCCGGGTGGGTTTGCCTTGAAGTTGAATATGAATGCGGAAAATATCACAGCTACCGGGCCTCTTTCGTTTTTGGACGAATGGTGAGTCTACCTAGAAAATGAACAAGACAGTCTATGTCTCACTCCACTTCCACAGGACGTACAAGCTAGGAAACGAAGGTAACAGCCATTTGTATCATAATGCAGCTCCAACTCTCAATTATTGTCAGGATTAACGCCTTTTGGGAGGTCTCAGTTGTGTAAGAGAATCATCACCCTGTATATCAGCATATATTGTGACATTCATATAGATGATCTCGGCGTGTCAATGCGCATGAGATACGGGTTCCTCCTGAAGGTGAAATTTGGACGTCTTCCTACTTTATTCTTCAGTCTGACCATACCATACAGAATTTTAGCGAAACAAATACGATACCTGTGTTTAGAACGGAGTCCCAGTAAGTATTTCAAAAGTCGATGATTCGCATTTTGAAGATGGTGAACGAAGGACCCGGATGTTGAACTCTGCACAAAATTTTGCTCTTGGGTTTTTTGGTTACCCTCTCGAGGGGCAGTATCAGCAACAAATCATGATCGAGGCCAAAGGTGTAAGTCATCTGAACTACTCTAAGATACCCGGCTAATAATGAATGCACGCCAGTTCAACAATACTCTTGCCCCTTATCGATCTTGCGCCAATAATGACGTTCCTCATCGGGGCTACCGCGGCCAACTATATGCTGATGCGTGGAAAGCAGTGTATCTCAGGGATACCGTTCCTCGGTTGCAGCAATATCTTGAAGGAGTTGAATTGGATATTGAAGATGTTTACGCCATGCAAGAATTATGCGCCTTCGAGACGGTTGCTCTTGGTTATTCCAAGTTCTGCGAACTCTTCACGGAGAAGGAGTGGGAAGCCTTCGATTATTCGTAAGAAATCTCCCCTATGTGGTTCGCATGCCAACTGATCTCAACCAGATACGATCTCAACTTATGGTGCATTCTTTCCCTCGCTTGACAGCGAATGTTGAATTCTGACAGAAAATTCTAGGTACGGTGTAGCTTGGGGCTCACCTGTTGGTAGGGGAGAAGGAATTGGTTATGTGCAAGAACTCGTGTCTCGTCTCACTCAGACGCCGATCAAAACACACAATAGTTCCACTAATGCAACGCTTCATAACGCTGTCACTTTCCCTTTGGGACACAGCCTTTATGTGGATGCGACGCATGAAGTTGTAGTGTTAAATGGTCAGCTCGTTGATGAACTTCCATTTGAAAGATGTCCTGATCTTCGTTTATTAACAGTCCTTACCGCATTGAACCTTTCTAGCTTTGCGGCGATGGGACCATTACCTACTGATCATATCCCAGAACAGCGCACGTTCAGGACAGCAGAACTTGCACCATTCGCAACTAATGTACAATTCCAGCGTAAGTGATCCCGCGACCCTTCGAAACTCTACCTGATTTTCTTCAACCTCAGTCCTGTCGTGCTCCACGGAACAAGACCCACAGATTCGTGTGATCGTTAATGATGGTGTTGCGCCGCTGACGAATCTCAAAGGGTGTCGAGATCATCCAGATGGGATGTGCTCGATCCATGCTTTTGTTGACGCGCAGAAGGAGAATATTCGGAGTACGGACTGGGACTTCGTTTGTAACGCCGATTGGACGATCCCCGATGGATGGGAAACTGTCACGGGCTACCCTCCTCTTAAGATTCGTCGCCCAGCGGGTGTGTTTCGCTAAATGACTACGTTTAAATTATGTTGTCTGTACATAGTACCTACGTTTACTATCGTGATTCTCTATTCCTGTACCCTTTTCTAGGGTGCAGGTCTTCTACAAAATTTCTCTGTCATCTCTCCGAGTGGTCAGTGGAGTAGGCCACTCGTCTGACTCCTCGGAGAGTTGCGGAGACAAATGGATCGAACCTTGTATCTGATGTGGCTGTGCTATACTGCACATCTGGATTTTGGTTGCTTCCCCCACCAAGTAATGCTAGGCCTTTGCTCGTGAAAACGATGTTCATCACCCGACGCGCAAGAAATCTCTTGATATTGGATAGAAGCTTTGGCGCAGCTTTTGCCAGGGGTTATGCGACAGTGACCGAGTTACCGCGACCCCCTCCTCCTACCGGGGAACCTCATGTTGAGACGTTCTCCGCACCTTCAAAACCAAGACTATATTATGCTAGACCTCCTCTTAAGGCTGACCTTCCTCGCGTTCAGGTTCGCGCTTTGCATCTACGTGCACGCATTCCACTTATCCGACAACACAGAAACGTTGGCCGTTCATTCTTGCATTCGCCACCCTCGGGGTTTCCGCATGGGCTGCCTTTTTACTCTTCGCGACGAATCAAGAGAAGCTATCGAGCTCTGTTGTACAGCGAATCATGCAGACGGTTAGGGAGAATGAAAGAACTGAGGGATATGCTGGGAGATGCGATCCGACCTGAACCTGCCTGGTACTTGAATGGCGACCCATGGATAAATGGCTCGGTGACTACGACTAGTTTTGCAGCATTCACTTTATCTCAATCTTTTTGCCTAGATCAACCTTCCGCAAGGCAATGTGGACCTAAGTTTCCGCCTAAAGGGCCACCAGGGCTCCGGCACTCTTTATTTTACCAGTATTCGGAAAGCCAAAGGACAGCCGTTTACTCCGCGTGAGTTCCCATGCGATCATCTTTCAGATCTCTGACGCTTACTGTGGCTTTAACTAGTGAGGTTCCGCGTCATCGGGGATGATAAGAGGGTTGTGAATTTATACTCCCAAACTTCCGAGTCAAGTTCGGCTGTGAACGCCGAGCGTTCGTAACACTTGTCGTTCCCCGACGTGGGCTATTTGAACCACATCCTCAAGAAAAGCTTGGCTGCGTTTCTTGCAGCGAACGACAGTGGTATATACACACTGTAGTTCATTGCAAAACATATAAGTAATAGCCTTGTTTGGGGTCCCGTAAGACGCCCTTTATACAACTTTAATAACACCATTGTGTTATTCAAAACCCTTGGTTGGCCCATGCATCTTGAGTTTACCTGAACTCGAAGCCCCAAATATTCATCTCACCCGAGGGTAAGGTCAGTCGAGCATATTTTTCATCTTTACTTTCGGTCCAATGAATCATCTGTTGATCATAGTGGTTTATGATGATAAACTGCACTTCGAGTTTATTACCTTACGCACTGTCCCTCCAAATCTCGTCGGTCTCTCTTGGGCGTCTTGGGGTGCTTCCGCTTCCTGGCTTCAAACTGGTTGCAATCACAGTAATCTTTCGTGAAAGTGCTACTTAGCAGTATATTTCATCGCAATGGAACGATTAAGATCATGATATGAGCATTACTGGCAGTTTCGCAGGTGTAGCCGCCGCATCAGTCATTGGCTGTAGTCCTGCACAATAGTGTACCACCAGTTCATGGGGATCGAGAACAAATTGTCGGTGCTAACATCTCATGTGATTAATATGTGGGGCTGTGATATACCGGTCTATCGTGAGCTGTATGAAAGTCACCGCGTTACGTAGCACAATCCCAGCACATACCAGATGAGAAACATCCTTAACGGACTCGGTGAGGCTCAAGTAAAAGCTTGCGCTTGGACATTATATAAGTGAGCATACTCTCCCTGACGGTCCAGCAGTTCCTGGTGCGTCCCCGCCTCAACCACAGTCCCTCCCTTCATACACCTGTATTCATCATTCACATCAAAATGAGAGGTGATGATAAAAAAGGGATACGCACAAGATGAGATCGGCAAACTTGGTGAGATGCCCGAAACGGTGCGTGACGAATATCATGGTCCTCCCTTTGCGTGCTTCTCTGAGTTGCTTGAATAGTTCAAATTCACCTCCTGGGTCAAGGGCAGAGCTTGGCTCGTCGACTATAACAAACTTGATGTCCTCGGACAGCATACGCATAAAGGTCCGGGAGCTGCTCAAGTTAATAAAATGTCAATGGGGTAGGTGGGTAGACTCACGCAACAAGTCTTTGTTTCTCTCCGCCTGAGCATCATTAGTACACGCACCACCCTAGCACATGAGACGCACCAGACACGTTCGTTGCTTTCTCCATTTTCTCATACTCCTTTTCTAAGGCCTCATTTCCCCTCCCTGAATAGCTTAGATAGGCGGTCCTGACAGGTTCAAGCACAGGTGTCATATCCGTCGGTGAAGTTCTTGATGACGTCCTGAGCACCGGCTAACTTGGCTGCTTGAGTGATTTTGTCATGATCTATCACAGATGATGGTGACCCGATCCCGATGTTCTCGCTCAAAGAGAGTGGGAATATGGTGTGCTCCTGTGTCAGACTAGCTGTCACAGACCGCAAGTCTGCAATTCGATAGTCTTCGATGGGATTTCCGTCAACTAAGACGGTGCCTGATGTAGCGTCGTAGCACCGAGTCAGGAGCTTGAGTATGGTAGATTTTCCTGAGCCGTTTGCGCCGACGATGACAACCAATTGACCTGCTTTTATCGAAAAAGAGACGTTCTTCAACGCATCTCTTTCAGACTTTGCGCCGGGATAGTTGAATGATACGTCTCTGTCAGTGAAAGATGAAGAAGAGCAGCCACACAAAACTTGAGATCCATACCGAACTTCTAACGAGACACCCTGAAGCACCAGTTGCCGGTGAATACGGCATACAGCCGTCTTTCATCTTGTTCTTAAGATCGAGAACTCTATAAAAATTCTTCAAGCTGGCTAATTCACTTGGCCAAAAGGTTAGGATGTGCCTGGCGAAAGAAAACGTGTGTCGAAGACGCGTGGCAGTTTGATTCCAGCATAGCTAGCTGAACAATGGATACCTGACTTGGATTCATGAGTGCCAACAGCCCGATATATAGCTGATAATACATCAGAGATGTAGGCGCATGAAATTGCATAAACTCACAACGGGCCCGTCCTTGCAAAGATTGAAAAACATATTAGGCAGAGCAGTCGTTGTTCGCCTCCACAAAGCCTCAGGCGTCCCCGTTAGGTATGTGGCTAAGTGCGTCGAGCACTTTCTCGTACTCTTAAAACGTTTGATGTTAGCGATGTCAAGTTATGAAACTCAAAACACTCAACCTTTCAAAAGATAACCTAATAGATTGCCTCCCATCACCTCAGGCTTTATATGTGTTGTCTGTAAGCAAAGTCAAGGCCTCTTTCCGTAAGTAGTCGCCATTGACCGCCTGTTTCACGTAAGCTACGAACGTCAGAACAGGTCAAATAAAACAAACAGGAATATAAACCTTTGTTCCAGAGATTATGGTCCCATATATTCTCCAATATCAGGGGCACAAAGCACAAGATGATCGAGACAGGTCCAGCGCTTGCAAACCCGGAGCCTAGGAGATGCAGCAACAATCGTAATTGGAGCAGAAATGAAATAATCTCCTTTCCGAGGTCAAGTAATTGTACAAGGCAGCGAAACACCCGATCAGGGTCAGCTTTAAGACGCGCATCGTTATCTTTGGATACCTGACTTGAGCTCATCATTCTACAAGTTATATGGCACCCGCTAACCTTGGGAGGTCTCAAGATCCCGCGCAAGATTTGCTAACAAGGAATTTTAGTGGCGTTGAGATGAATGTCAAGGCGCTGATACCTCGAAGTAGTCGCTCTTGGAGTCGGTGTTCAACGAGCATGCGGTATTGTTCCTTTACATTATTCCTAATGTTACCTACGATCAACGTAAGTCAAGCAAATTCGATGGAATCCTTACGAAGTCCAATGCACGAATCCGGTGAACACGGAGCATGAAGCTCGAGCGATGATGGCTATACATAGATCTTTGTCCAGACTCGTGTGAACCTTGCCTTGCAAAACAGATTGTTGGATCTTCGAGAACAATTAATATATACTGAGGCATCAGTTAAGAGGAGTTCACCCACGAGAAGTAGAAGGCGGTTTGAGAAGTAGAGGGACAGTGGGTCCTCAATTGCATACCAAAGGTGTGTAGCTATCATGAGCCAGAAAAATATGGGGCTGATAGAATAAATATCCTTGTATGCGCGAGTCAAGAGGGGGGTATGTATCGATACAAGACCCCACTGAAAATTGGGAAGCCTGAATGATGAAGATTCATCAGCGGCGATCAGTACACGCCATACCCCAAGCCTTTGTTCAAGGAATGGCGTCCGCTCTTTCTGTGTGTCGGTTCGAGGCACAACACGTCGAGCCCAAGGGAAATTGAGCATGATTCGAGAGAAATCACTAACAGGATGAGATGCTGTGGGATTAAGATAGCATGGCTTTAATACTACTTACTGGGTGGATGGCCCGGCATGACGGGGTCCGAGTCAACGAGCTGATGAAAATAAAGCAGATTTAACGCGCATCCACTGGAAGAGGCAGAATCTGACAGATAGGTCCAAGAAGGTCTAAGGGCGCTTTTGAGCTCTGAGTCAGAATTCAGGCTCTGCAAGGTGAGTAATCATATAAGTATTTCTCATGAATGCGGTCGGAAGTGTGTAGTTCCCGAGCCTAGGCGAGACATACATTAACACGAGGTCCACACAGAGCTCGACTTGTAACTTTGTCCAAAGTTAATGCTGAGCTTGGATGTTTCGAATAAACAAATCTGGACCTCGTCTTTCAAGATATCGGTTAACTTACAGTAACTGGCTAGTCTTATGTAATACGGGCTTGACGTCCGACGGAGCGCCAGTGAATGGGTGTGCCCTGGTGTGCCAGGCAGTGCCTCATCACATAGGTGCACTCTGCACAGCAAGTATGTCATGCTAGTACGCTTACTGACAACCTGGACCGTGTCTACGGCCACGCAGCCACGCAGCCGCCCAGCTCTCCCACCTGCTAGTCAAGAACTTCGAGGCTCGGAGCCAGTCTGACACTCGAATCATATTTTAGAAATCTGCGATTCCCTATTCGCTGGTCGCAGAACTAGCCCGTTCCCAATTGACATCTCACACTCATCCTGGGACATATCGAACACAGATTTCACCCGTGGTGGACTTGGCCGCACTACGCTTCTCGCCGTGCTCATTTTTACTTCCCCATCCTCCTCTCCCTTCCTTTCATCGCACTCGATTCTAGTCACGGTTTCTCCGAGTCGCTCTCCTCAAATCTGCTGCACCTACAGTACAGTTGCAGCGAGGAAGCTCTCCCTCCCTCGCAGCTCGCATTCCTGTCTCAAGCTAGTCCCTTTAGGTCGGAAGACGCTGCGCGTTATCGCCCAAAACTTCTCGTTACATTGTATTATCTTTGCTTACCATATGTCAATTCCATTGTCTCCCCTCGGTCTATGACACAAGGACCAATCTTCTTCTCAAAGCCGCTGCGTCAGTGGTTGGCTGTAGTCCCGCACAAGGGCAAAAATTGTTTTGCTACCAGTTTATCACTGAGATCAGATATTTGGCGCCAACATCATCAAACATGTGTGGGACTACAACACACAGGCTTTATGATACATCTTGCACTGTATGGAAGTTACTACGTTACGCAGCATAACCACGGTGTATGCCAGCTTGAGTTCTATAAGGACTATCCTCCATGGACTTGGTAGGTCTCAGGCAAGTAAAAGCTTGCGCTTGGACATTATATAAGTGAGCATACTCTCCCTGATGATTCAAAAGTTCCTGGTGCGTCCCCGTCTCAGCCACAGTCCCTCCCTTCATACACCTGTATTCATCATTCACATCGAAATGAAAGGTGATGATTAAAAAAAAGGGATACGCACGAGATAAGATCGGCAAAGTGTATATTACTTCTGGAATTGTCTGTGTCAAGAAAGATGGGAGGCGCAGAGGTTACCCTAGAAACTCTTACTGGCCGTGATGCTGCAACTTCGCAACATCTTCATGAACTCCTCATTGTAGTCTAGATTTACATACATACATGCTTCATAATATATCAGTATTAGTAACACAGATATCTCTGAGGATAAAAGGTCATATATCATATACATGTTCAGCAGGAGCTGATAGTGAAACTGGGAGCTTGGTAAGGAGAAATTCGCAATGAAGTCATCACAAGCTGGAAAGAATCATGAGAAATAAACAATTTATGGCCTGGGCCTCTCCCAATCCATCTCTGCAATGTGCTCCGGCCGCCCGGGAGGTAGGGGGCGCCAGATAATTACTTTTTCAGTCTGCTCATCCCGCAAGGATGGCAACAAATCCGACTGTTCTTCGCGTTGAATAGCTGCATTAGATGTTAGTTCGATTTTTCCTTGAAATAACTCGAATAAAACCTACCACGAGAGCAGGCGTAGCGAAACTCGGTGGTGCCATCACCATTCGCGAAATACTCGTGTTTGGCAATCTCCCTGAACCCGTACCGCACTAGGGCAACAACATCAAGCAACTATCACGGTAAAGGTAAGTGGTGGACTTATAACACAATACAAAGAGCTTACATTTTTAACCAAATCGGCTTTAATTGCACCAAGCTGCAAAAACGCAGGGTACAAGCTGGAATTTCCTAGATTCTCTTCGTTCCAAGCGACATAAGCCTTTATGTCGTCCTCCGAATTAAAGAGCATCTGGCGGGGTGATATCAGTAAGACGACGACCAAGTAAGATGCAATACGTGCCTTATGCTTTGGTGGTGACAGGAGCTCGTATAGGACACATCCGAACGCCCACCAGTCTACGGGCGCGCCGTGCGTTTCAGAATATGGTTCATCCACGTTGCGCAGGATTTCAGGCGCCATAAAATTGATGGTTCCTGACACCTCAGATGAGTAGCCCCAATTTTTATGCAGGCGCTTTGGCGCCTTCGTCATGAAAGAGAGCCCGAAATCTGCAATCTTCACATTCTCTTGGATGTCAATTAGAATGTTTGCTGGTTTGATGTCGCGATGGATGATCCCCATCCTATGTAGGGCGTTGATGCCGATTGCCTTCAAAGATAGTGGTGAGACATCGAAAACCAGGAGCGACACCTACTTACCAGTTGCGCGCTCCACCTACGAGCATTCTCGCCGCAGTAGCCAGATTCATTTTCCATGCAATATGATAAATCCCACAACATAAGGTCCTAGGAATTTGTAACGGATTAAAACAGCTCGAATGGCGCACAGAGGAGAAGCACATACCATTGCGAAACAAATTAATTTCCTGGTCTGAAAAGACCTGTCTAATTGCATTAAAAACATCTCTCCGGGATAGCTCTCCTTTGAGGACGCGAGGCGCTTGTACACCTCGATTTCTTTTAGAATACTCTCTTCTGTGGCACCCTGTTTGAGCTGGGTCTTCATGAAGACTTTCAGACAGATCAGACGACTTGATGCTAGGTCTTCAGCTGCCATGGCTGTGGCGAAACCTCCCGATGACAATTTGCGCCATATGCGATAGGGACCGTTCGCTTCTTTCGAGAAGGGTATGTCGTTGGGCGTGCCAGGCATAGCACTTGTGGGTGTTGATGGATATGGAGTGATAAATTTCAGGGTAACCTTTGGGCCTAGGCGGAGGCGATTGTTAGAGAGCCTGATGATGATGATGATGAACAGTGAATGAGAAGGAAGAGACAGAGACGTGCTAATTAAGCATTACCTGGCGGTCCACAATGCATAATTGCCTAATGCGCTGTGGACGAGTCACCCTGTGGAACAATCAAAGCACGTTGTGACCACAGTTCGACGCCAATCATCGGCACACAAACAAACAGATCACTATCCCAACTGAGTATCAGGGTATTTTGTGGTAGCAAATTGGCATACCTCACCGGCTGCACAGCGTTCCATGAGACTTACGATATCAAAATATGATGCCACAGAAACCTTCAGATCCGAAAGAAATAGTACGCCCAGGAACAACAACATAACCATCTCGTCGAGCTGCTGACTGTCGCAGGCCGTGATAGCCGTCACAGATATTTGGCTTCTTTTTTTTCTTCATTCGTGCCGCAAGCCTTCCAGAATGACCCAAAGGCGCTCTAGTGTCATGGGTCGTGCATCGACGATGGCAATGGCCCTCGGCGATTCAAAATTTGTGCACGAAATCGGTCACTGCTCGAGGTGCAAGTTCTAACTTCTCTTGTCGCTGTCTTGAGAAGCGCAAGCGCGATGATCACTCGGAGGGGACGAAAGAGAAGAGAAACTTCAACGCAACTTCAAGGAGATACATGCAAACTCTCAGGATGGAATTTCACGTGGAAAGAAACGCGCTTGTAGATTTTTCATAGCTTTATAAGGTATGCTTGTGAGACCATGCTCAGATCTTGTTCAACACCTGAGGTGATAACATCATTATATTAAGGACCATGAGGTCAAAACGCACTTTAAGCTTGAGAATGAGTTTTGTGTCTCAATTTACTCGTGGTCAACATGCTGATTTTCTACCTGTTTTACAAGCAAAAACAATGGTGAGGACTCCAGATGGCGAGAGCGACCTTACACTTACACCAGCCACCATCGATTTATCCCATGACAACCGCGACAAAGTTCAAGGTGCATCCGCTCTTTTCCCCTCCTATTTCCACACAAGGAACTTCAAGCTGCGACGTCGGTGACGTAGAGTAAGGGGGTGTCTTCGGAAGGTCCTATGTGAGTATTTTCATATCCTCATATCCCACTGTGAATTTCAAGCGGATGTCCGAGCTGTGAAGTCGGCTGCTCGAGATAGTCCCCCCGCGATATGGGTAGCGTGTAATTTATGTTGAGCAGCAGGTTGATTGAGATTCACGTTGATCAGAGTCTCGACTCTCGAGTCACGAGTGGTATGACCTATTGATTTTTTTTGGTTATATAAGATCGGGCCGGCATTTGCCCGTGACGCGTGATTCGGCATCCGATGAGGAATGAGAATCAGAACATATACTTTTTCACTGCTGCCATCAAGTATCCAGTCGCCGCCTTTGATGGTAGCACCCACTGCGCACAACGTTCGGCTGTAAATGGATGCACAAGACCTCCCAGAGAAACACAAAATGACCGCATGCCTCTCCATATTCCACGAGGTCGACGATAGCCAGTGACACATGATTTTTGAACGGGCTACCGAGTTGATAGGCGGTATAGAAGGTCGTGGAAACAGCAGTGATAGAGGTTGGCATTGAATGGCGGGGGTGTCGTGCAAGTTAGTGTGAGTCGGGTGAGAGTCAATGGTAACCAGGACGCGTCAATTGATTATCATGAATGACGAACAGGCTAATCCCATGAGAATCTAGGTACCCAACGATCACTATGTTTACTCAGGTCGTCCCCCAGCCCCGAATAGCTTTTACGTTGACATTGTCTACAGGGTTTCCAGTTTTTGTGTCAAGCAAGTTACTGCCGTGGTTGCAATCTGACGTACTCCAATTTGCTGGCCAGGTGAGGCACTCGGCGACATCCTCTACGATGGGCCCTACGACCCAAAAGCCAATTCGAACCCAGGTAGTCTTCAGCTGTGCCTGAACTTTGTTGTTCCAGTTCATCCTAATTTAATGGGCAATGCGCTGCTGGCTGTAATGCATGTGACGCTTTTCAGGGCAAGAGCTCATGTTGTCGTCTTTTGCCCACCAAATTGGCGCCGAATGCATTGGTGCAAGGACAGGCCCATCGCGTGGATGAAGGAAAAGATTGTAACGTTTAACGTTCCTTGATACGCCCACGGAATCATCTCATTTCATCCGCTATTCTGATTGGAACAAGCAGCATGGATTTGAGATTTACCAGACCTGCGCAGAATGAGCCAGTGGGTCTATCACAGCCGCAGTTGGTCCTAAGCATGGCTACGGTTGGTGCTTCGTCTTCCGCGTTCCCAAGAAGATTATGTTGGATTGTTCCGGATACCCGCATTTACTTGAATGGGACCCTGTCAATCAAGGCAAATAGTAAGGTATGGTTATGACCATGAACTTCCGGCTCAAATGATCTTTAACCTACAACCTTCCTCGTTAATTTGTAACGATCCCTCAATATGCTACACAGCCCAGATTCGTTTAGATGAACTTGCGCATGCTAGACATACGTTGCCGCGAGAGCTTGGTGAGCTAGGCTCGATTGACTCAGACAATCCGTCTTCTGCCTCACGACCATCTGATAGTAGGTAGCATTGAATATTGTACAGTACTGAATGTGTACTATTTGTTGTCATACATCCGATCCTATGATGATGACTCAGAGCCTACGAATGAGATTCTCGCTCTGATCACTCAAATAAATCTGTCCGCCCCAACGTCTCAGATATAACTCCTACCACCTTCGCTTCAAACTCAAACACATCCCCACCACGGTACGCCACAAGGTCCTGAGGCATCTCCCTCGGCACTCCGAGCGCCTTCTCGAGGTTTGTCGTAGCGAGCGCGAGAGCCGTCGTACGATCAATATAACCATTTGACGTGAGGAGAGACTGAGATTAGAGTCAGGAAAAATGCCATTAAAAACAGGGTTCAGCTGCACCCACCCAACCAACTTCGAATCGTGTATTCCGGGCGTTGTACTCGTCAACAACGCCGATAGCTACATTGACGCCAGCTTTCAAAAGCGCAGTGACCAGACTCTCCTGCGTAATTGGCGGGCCAGCAAGTCTGTGTGATGGTTAGCATCCTTAGTCGCAACCAAAAAAAACGAAAATCGGACTAAGAAGAAAGGGCACAAGGATACTTACATCCTCCGCTGCTCCCAAGTCGATGGGAATGGCTTGCTCTCCGCGACGATCACGCTCACGCCTGCCCTCGCGATCTCGTGCGCAAGGAGATGAGCCTCGGTTGCCCCTGCGAAGGTCATATGGAGCTCCCTCCCTGAATGAGCCTCGTACTCATCCTTGAGCCGAAGCAGGGTCGCCATTATGTCTGCGCTCTCAACGTCCACAACGAGCGTGGTTTTACCCTTGAGTCAGGGTATTAGTGTTGATTCAAGGCAGTGAATCACAGTAAACTAACCTTTCTAACCCGCCTGAGTACCTTATCCCCGCCCTCTCCAAACAATATATTTCTCAGTGCTGCCACCTGCGTGCTCACGCCTACCTTTGAAGACATGCTCACGGCCACATGCAACGCAACCTCGTCAACAACGCTCGCATTTTCCACTCGAGCATGCGCAGCTCCAGGTGAGAATGCAGTGGATACGCCCTGCAGGAAGGTTCCAGAGGGAGCAGTGATGGCTGTCGTGACGCCGCCGCGATAGGCAAGTCTGTAATCCAAGACGTAATTTCAGAATCGAAGCAAACAGATTGAGTATGAGGAATGAGAAGTATACATACAGCAAATTCTGACCACCAAACATCAGCCCGTCCTGTGCTCTCATGATCGCGTCACCCAACACGGCAGGCAGGTCACCATCAAGGGGGTTATGAACCCTTCCATCATTCGTGCTCGGCTCAAGCCTGATTTCCACGAGCCCCAACGGCGCACCAAAGCTCGTCAGCCCAGGTATGATTGTGCCGCCCTCGAGGTCCACAATATCTACAACCCCTTCTGCAAAATCTGAGCATCGGCCAACACATATCACTCGGCCATCTTCCACGCCCACTGATCCCGCCCGCTCGGAAACACGCATCACCCCACTCGAACCGTCACCCCTCATATAAAGCCCCGAGACATTCATGAACAGCGCCCCTTTAACGCTCCGAGGCTCAAGTGGGGGAATACCCTCGTGCACGACCGTTGCCACCTTCTCAGAGTCGAAATTTGGTGTGCGTGGGGGCGTGGTAGGTCCCTTGGCGACATATCGGCCGGGAAGGGAGAGCTGGGGGATACCATCAATGTATACCTGGGTGGGTGTTGCAGCGAGCGAAAGCGGGTGGGAGGACCAAATCACAACGTCTAGGTCTAATTAGACCACTTTCAAGAAAGCTATTGACAGCAAGACATACCCGCATCATACCCTGCGATTCAACCAACACTGAGTTTCTGCATTAGATTTGAATAGCTGTCTCGCGTACCTGGTTTCAGCATCCCGATCCGATGGCCCATGCCCATGGCTGTGGCAGGAGTATAGGTGACCGAAAGGAGTGCGAGTGCGGGATCGAGGCCATAGTAGTGCGCCTGAGCGGCTTCGTGCAGGAGGTAACGGGAATTGACAACAGGGTGGTCAGACTGAAAGCACGAGTTAGTTGGAAGCGAGTTCGAGTTATTGAAGTGTATGCGTCAAGGATGGTAGATCGTGGACATTAAGTAAAACTATACGAGTTGCGCTATTCCAGACACAAGTGCACGCGATATAAAAGAGCGCCCTAAATAAAGAAGGAAATGGAGTAAAGTACTTAAGGCGACACTTACCTTCATAACAACGTCGATTCCATGCTCTGCCAGCACCCGCGGAGCAAACTCCGATCCTCGATATGCTTCGCGTTTCTTCCTTCACGCAGGACCAACCACATCAGCACAATTGCAAAGATCAGCCCACGCACACGCACCGGAAGTTGGATGCGAAGAGTGCGATGGCAGGTGTGCCCCCCTGGTAGATAGAAAGGTCATCAGAGAATGTCGCAGACAGGTGACAAGGAAAGAGAAAAGACTCACCCACATCTTCTTCAACAAGTCCGGAACGAGGTACGTTTCCCCAGCATGGTGGAATGATGCCACAGGGAACTCAAACTCATTTGTAAGCTGTCCAAGGGCATTCATTAAGCAACCATATATTACAAGAACAAAAAAACGCACGCGGACGATTCCATCGAGGTCAACTGCCTCGTAGCAGTGCACGGAAAGCTTCACGCGGCCGCGGAGCACATCAACGAGGGATTCCCACTGCAGGTCTTCCGGGAATGTCTTCCCCGCGAGATCATCCCAAGAATTAGACTCTACTTTGGCACAGAAAGCATCTTGAGCGTCACGCAGCTTTCTGGCACTGTCATAGGCGGCGCGGAAGTTCCACCCGGAGTCGAGGCGCGTCATGCCATAGACACGAGAAGGGTTTTCACCTTATGTGTGAGTGAGCAAGGAGTACAATATTTGGGGCATCTTCCACAACATACCACATGCATGTCTGTTAGGAATTGTTGAAATTTTGAATATAAATAAGAGAAGATGGAGGGGGTGAAATGACAGACTTCATGTGTCGCCAGCGGGGCGTAAGAGAGTGGTCAAAGTGAGAGCCATTGAGGGTGTAAGGAGGCTCAAGAAGCATGGAAGACGGCGAACGTTCAGCTGTTGGACGAAGCTTCATTATGAACGCCTGACCACCTAGCTTATTATCAGCAATCAGACAAAGTATGTATTGAGACAACTCTGACCGATATCATTTGCGCTCCCAGGGAGAATTTGCGCGGTGGTGACGCCTCCAGCCATAGCGAGCTCGTATGACGCGTCATGAGTGTTCAACCCGTCGATACTGCGCAACCAGGGCAAGATGGGGGCCTTGCGAGAGTTCGTGTCACTTGCGCCTGCAGTAAATGGGATCCTATGGTTAATGTAGAGTAGCAAATAATCATACCATTTAACTGAGGCGCACTACCGACCCCAATATGGGAGTGCAAATCTACAATGCCAGGGGTCACCCAAGCTCCGTGAGCATCGATAACCTCCAATTTCGTGTTGTTTAACTCAACCTGCCGAATAAGGAAAGAGGAACATTTCCGATGGCTTTGATGAGACCACGGTGCATGAGGAGGTCGCCAGTGAGGACCTCGTGCCCGTTATCAGCAGCTGTCCAGATAGTTGCGTTACGCACAAGAACGGGAGTCGTGTTCTCTGAGATCTGCATAGCGGTCACTTTGGGTACGGAAATGGAAATTGGGCGGAGGCCCGGGTTTGGCGTGTATGTATGCACATTCGGAGAGGATTTGGGAGCGATGAGCAATCTCTTGTGGGCTAGATTGAGATAATGCTGAAGAGATGAAGGTGGAGGAATGGAAAAAGACAACGGAGACGAGTGCGATGGTAAACAGGGCTAGGTGAGCCCAGCGCCTAAAAGGAGGGCGTGTCGCCAACGGCGAGTTATTACCCATTGTCACTGTGTTAGACGGTGCCAGGCAAACCTAAGGTGAGCATCGTGATCATAGTCGACGTCGTGGGGAACATGTTGGCAGGTGACTTCGGTTCTATCAGACGGACCGAAGGGGGGCCGGTGATGCTAACTGCTCGCTTCCTTCAAGTTGCCACGGCAGACGCGAACTCGCAGTTCCACGTGATTGTTTTGCTACCAGTTCATCGAGATCAGATATTTGGCGCCAACATCATCAAACATGTGTGGGACTACGACACATGTACAGGCTTCGAAGCATGATCCATCTTGCACTGTATGGAAGTTACTACGTAACACAGTATAATCACGGTGTATGCCAGCTTGAGTTCTATAAGGACTATCCTCCATGGACTTGGTAAATCTCAAGTAAAAGCTTGCGCTTGGACATTATATAAGTGAGCATACTCTCCCTGACGGTTCAGCAGTTCCTGGTGCGTCCCCGTCTCAACCACAGTCCCTCCCTTCATACACCTGTATTCATCATTCACATCAAAATGAAAGGTGATGATAAAAAAGGGATACGCACAAAATGAGATCGGCAAACTTGGTGAGATGCCCGAAACGGTGCGTGACGAATATCATGGTTCTCCCTTTGCGTGCTTCTCTGAGCTGCTTGAATAGTTCGTACTCGCCTCCTGGGTCAAGGGCAGAGCTTGGCTCGTCGACTATAACAAACTTGATGTCCTCGGACAGCATACGCATAAAGGTCCGGGAGCTGCGCGAGTTGGTCAATTGTCAACGAGGCAGGGTGGGTAGACTCACGCAACAAGTCTTTGTTTCTCTCCACCTGAGCGTAATCAGTACACGCAACGTCCTAGCAAGTGAGACATACCAGACACGTTTGTTGCTTTCTCCATTTTCTCGTACTCCTTTTCTAAGGCCTCGTTCCCCCTCCCTGAACAGCTAAGATAGGCGGTCCTGACAGGTTCAAGCACAGTGTCATATCCGTCAGGTGAAGTTCTTGATGACGTCCTGAGCACCGGCTAACTTGGCTGCTTGAGTGATTTTGTCATGATCTGTCACAGATGATGGTGACCCGATCCCGATGTTCTCGCTCAAAGAGAGTGGGAATATGGTGTGCTCCTGTGTCAGACTAGCTGTCACAGACCGCAAGTCTGCAATTTGATAGTCTTTGATGGAATTCCCGTCAACTAAGACGGTGCCTGATGTAGCGTCGTAGCACCGAGTCAGGAGCTTGAGTATGGTAGATTTTCCTGAGCCGTTCGCGCCGACGATGACCACCTAATTGACCCGCTTTTATCGAAAAAGAGACGTTCTGCAACGCATCTCTTTCAGACTTTGCGCCGGGATAGTTGAATGATACGTCTCTGTCAATGAAAGCTGAAGAGGAGTAGCTACACAGAACTCGAGATTCATACCGAACTTCTAACGAGACACCTGAAGCACCAGTTGCCGGTGAATACGACATACAGCCGTCTTTCATCTTGTTCTTAAGATCGAGAACTCTATAAAAATTCTTCAAGTTGGCTAATTGACTTGGCCAAAAGGTGAGGATACGCCTGGTGAAAGAAAACGTGTATCGAAGACGTGTGGTAGCTTGTTCTAGGATAGCCAGCTGAACAACAGATACCTGGCTTGGATTCGTCAGAGCCAACAGCCCGATATAGAGCTGAAAATACATCAAGAACGTGGGCGTATGAAATCGCATAAACTCACAACAGGCCCGTCATTGCAGAGGTTCATAAACATATCAGGCAGAGCAGTTGTTGATCGACTCCACAAAGTCTCGACGTCCCCGCTAGGTATGTGACTAAGTGCATCGTGCACCTTCTGGTACTCTAAAGGGTTTATGTAAGTGATTTAAGTTGTGAAACTCAAAAACACTGAGCACTCAACCTTTTAAAAGATAACCTAATAGATTGCCTCCCATCACTTCAGCTTTGTATCCGGGGTCTGTAAGCAAGCTCAAGGCCTCTTTCCGCAAGTAGTCGCCATTGATCGCCTGTTTCACGTAAGCTAACTTGAACATCAGGCCGGTTCGGATAAACAAACAAGAGTACAAACCTTTGCTCCAGAGGTCATTGTCCCATATATTCTCTAATATCAGGGGCATGAAACACAACATGATCGAGACAGGACCAGCGCTTGCAAATTCGGAGCCTAGGAGATGCAGCAACAATCGCAATTGGATTAGAAAGGAAATGATCTCCTTTCCAAGATCGAGTAATCCTACAAGGCAGCGAAACACCTGCTCAGGGTCGGCTGTAAGATGCGCCTCGTTATCTTTTACATACATGACTTAGCTCGTCGTTCTACAAATCAAATGACCGCCACTAACCTTGGGAGGTTTCAAGATCAAGCGCAAGATTTGCTAACAAGGAATTTTAGTGGCGTTGAGATGAATGTCAAGGCGCTGATACCTCGAAGTAGTCGCTCTTGGAGTCGGTATTCAACGAGCATGCGGTATCGTTCCTTTACATTAGTCCTAATGTTACCTACGATCAACGTAAGTCAAGCAAATTCGATGGAACCTTACGAAGTCCAATGCACAAATCCGGTGAACACGGAGCATGAAGCTCGAGCGATGATGGCTATACATAAATCTTTGTCCAGACTCGTGTTAATCTTGCCTTGCAAAACAGATTGTTGGATCTTCAGTAATAATTAATATATGAGGCGTCAGTCAAGAAAAGTTCACCCACGAGAAGTAGAAGGCGGTTTGAGAAGTAAAGGGACAGAGGGCCCTCGATAGCATACCAAAGATGTGTAACCATCATGAGCCAGAAAAATATGCGGCTGATAGAGTAAATATCCTTGTATGCGCGAGTCAAGAGGGGGGTATGTATCGATACAAGACCCCACTGGAAATTGGGAAGCCTGAATGATGAAGATTCATCAGCGGCGATCAGTACACGCCATACCCCAAGCCTTTGTTCAAGGAATGACGTCCGCTCTTTCTGTGTGTCGGTTCGAGGCACAATGCGGCGAGCCCAAGGTAGATTGACCATGACTCGAAAGAAACCACTGGGAGGATGAGATGCTGTGATATTTAGATAGCGTGGTTTTAATACTACTCACTGGGTGGACGGCCCGGCGAGACGGATTCAACGAGCTGATGACAATAAAATAGTTTCCGCACTCCATTGGCAGTGGCCACTAGCGGAGTCAGGCGCCCCATGAAGTCAGCATCAGCGCTCAGCTCTGTAGTCATATTTCTCATGAACCGCAGCTTGTCGGTTAAACCGAAGAAGCTAGTGACTCGAAGCGTGCAGTCTTATGTAATACAGGTTTGATCGGATTACCATTGCACAGTACGTTTGCCAACAATCTGCAGGGCTGTGGACACGGCTATGCACCCGAAAGCGAGGAATTTGGGCGAGTAGGGTACGCAGTGGTACCATAATAATAGGCTAGAGTACAAACCTGTAATCCAGAACGGTTCAGTCCGTTCTCAATCAATCAATCAGAACATGTCGCACCGACATTTTACACTCATCCAGAGAAATGTCGGACACAGGCCCCACCCCAGGATCTCTACATCGCAGGATTCGCTCAAGTAAGCGCCCCACACATCACCGCGCCTTGTTCACTGATCTGCAGTCGATCGCGACGTGTCATCGGATATGGAACTTTTGGTCTTGAATTCGATTCGCGCGTTTTGCGGAGGAGAACAAGGCACGTGCCAATAGGAATAAATTTCCCAACATTGCCGTGTCCTAGTCCTGAGTCGGTGAATGATTACTGGCTGCGTGATGGCATTACGTCTATCCAATTTCACCTGAGGAGAATTTGGGGATACTGATATCCTGCATCTAAACATGCGCAACAAGCCGTGACACAGGATAACCCGGCGATGTGGCTGGATAACACATACACGTGCATCAGAAAACGAAACGATCAGTAAAGACGCACCTTTAGCGACTGACTGGAAGCGCCTCGAGGCAGGCATGATTCAGGAACCAAGATTTGAGATACTGTAGTACTAGGCTGATCGGTGACATGTACACTAACGATTAGGGCGGCAATTCGAAGGCGCAATCGTATATAGACCTGCGAGAGATTTAAATGGTGTTGTACTGTGATGAAATAGAGGGGACGCCAATAGGGGGAAAAGTGCAGATGATGGATCACGGGGCCAGATCACGGATATCGATACACGTGAAGAAAAAAAGATGGGACACGGCCCATTGTCTAAATCAGGTTTTCATAATCTTGATAACCGTAGTGCCGATACCCACGCCTGGAGCCATGGTAATCTACAGCAGGTGATGGATTAGTGTGAATTAATCAGACGAGATAGGCGCCCATGATGATAAGAAGAGTCGCGATGCGGAAGCTTGAAGAGATCGGAGAAGAATGACGGAAATGGACGCACAGGAACTGGTATCACGCTCTTGACTCAAACCCGCAACTGTACCAAGGTTAATATATCCCTCGGACATTGATGCCTTTCCCTTCCCGGAGGCCTGCCCACCTGTGCTAACGTTGACCCATGGGGAACGGCAGAAGACACACGTAATGTTGTGTCCACAGGATTTAGCCCCTACGTCAATACATCAGTCCCATACTTAATGATAACAAGTACATGACACATGCATTGTGTGAAGCACTCCTTGTGCACGGCATTCGCACACGTCTCGCACCAAATGAGGGTGTTCCCGTCTGCACCGTGCATGCTCTCGTAGCAGATGGGGCAGTCGTCCTCTGGGCCAGGCGCGCGGCGCTTTTTCACAGGCTCGGACTCTTCTGAGGCGGTAGTAGCCTTCCCAGTTGCACGTGCATATGCGTCGCGAACGCGTTGGTTGATAACAGAGTTGGGTGCCGGAGGTGCATGCGCGAATATTTCTTGGAGTTCGGAGGTGAGAAGTGCTCTGTAGGGTGATAATTAAGATATGACAGCGGTATCAATATGACGTACTAACTTTTGATACCACGAGCCGGAGCTCTGGCTGACTTGAAGAACTGTAGGATAGGTTCAATCGTTTTCAGGGGCAATGGACATAGAGCTGCGAAGCACCTTTCAAAAAGATGAACAACTTAACGTAAAATTTTAGATATGAATGTGATGCGAAGAAAAAGCGGCCCTACTATGTGCTTGCAATGATTGCCTTTGCTGGCATCTGGACCTGTCAAACACCGGAGTCAGGGGCTATTGAAAGCGGAGAAAAACGTGACATGCAGTTGCAGGATGGTGTTTTGTCAATGATGACAGTATATACCTATGTTGATGTGAGGGTATTGAACGATCGAATAAAAGAGTACGCACATTTCCCGTAGAGCCTAATACGCTGAACTCCTCACGTAGCTCGTCACCGATACGCTTCCTGTCGACCATGAAAAACCTTGGTCGTGATCGATGACACGTTCTACCAAATACCGGAGAAACACGCTACCTTTGGGACATGACCCTATCTACACGATCAAGAACATTCTGCGGACACTTTTTCTTGAACATTGCACCGCGTTTCTCTGGCACAGGCTCATTGACGTCTTTCTTCTTCTTCCTTTGTTTCTTGACGGGAGGTGGTAGGGCCTCTTGGACCGCGGACTGAGACTCCGCGTGAGGATGAGTAGGTTGGGGGTACGGGTAGCTGTAGTTGTATGAAGAATATGGAACTGATGGCATGGTCATCACAGAAGTAGTAGGAGGAGTGTATGAATAGCTGTAAGGAGCCTTGCTATCAAAAGTAGAACTATAAGACGTTAAATTAGGATCGGGGCCCTTGGCAATGGTGTTGACTCTAAAAGTCGTGGAAGATGACGCGGGAATGCATGCTGGTGCTGTCCTCTTGTACATTGGGTCAGGCCCACTAAGATCAGCATAATCCCAGTCTTCAGATTCGCGTTGTCGTTTCTTCGCATTTGACGGCATGTTGGACGTAGAAAACGGAGCGAAGGGGAACCTGATTTTGTAGACGAAGCGCAGGACGAGCGCAGTCTTAAAAAACTTGGGCAGCTGATACTGTTGAGGTGAAACTATAAAAGCAGGATCACCTCGTCGGGGTATAAACCAAACATGCACAAATAAAGGCGGCTTCCATCCTACTACTACTAAGTTGGTAGCCCGTTCAGTTGGCGTGCATTAATGGGTTTCCCTGGAACGCAATTCAATTCTGGCTCGTCACGGTTGGTTCAAGGTAATCTAGGGGAGCTCGTGATACGCCTTGAGTATAGTCTGGACATTATCTCCCAAGTTTATTTTCAACGCCCGATGCTTCTGAGGTGAGCAATCCCACTGTCGCCGCAAACGGCATATGTGTTTCTGGGTTGGTCGCCAACTTCCAGAATCACTGTTTGAATCTATATCATCATTTACAGTCACGCGCAGGTCTTTCCATAACCATGTCAATTCAGGTCTTTTCTCTTCTTGTAAAGTTCAGTCACTTTCAGCAACTCTGCTCTCTGCACACCGCCATCAAAGACCTGGCCATCGATTTCATCAAGTTCTACGATCTTTGGAATTACAGGACTCTTGAAATCCTTATTAGTATCATCCTGGTTTACTTTTCGTCATCCCTTTCTGGACCACGTCTTCTTCCCGCCCGCCTACGAAGGATTCCCAACGTGCCCGCACGGCCCTCCAAGCCCTCCAAACCGTCCTCGTCCCAAGTTGCTCTCTCTGGCCCACGCGGTACATCAACCTTGTCAAACATGCCTCCAATCATCGTACCGGATCCAGGATCGTTATCCCTTTGAGCATGCTCCTGCAGGATGTATGCGATGGTGCCATCGAGCTTCGCGACCCTCTATACGACCTGAAGGACATGATGGATGGGGGTGTCCGTGCGTATGGCTGTTCCATCAATCTAGAGGTTGAGTGGAAGTGGTGGGTGGAATGGCTGGATCGAATGGTGCGTGTACATATTCTATGTTCGTTACTGACGCGCGCTGAACGAACTCTGGTGCACTCATCAGTTACGCGTAAACGTCCCAGGTGAGGATATGCGCTCTTGCTATTTCAGAAACCCTTTACTCCTACGCATATACGCCCGTCCCCGGACATATTGAAGATATGAAGAACTATGGCGATGTTGACTCTTTGAATTTCGCAGTCACTAACGCACAACACATCGACGGACTGATTCACCCACTCGCAGAAGCACCTCCTCGCTCTGCCGACCATGGAACTATCGTCAATCTCAACAACCTTCCTCTCACGCATCTGGCTACTATTCAGCTTCCCAAAGGTTCCCGCACCACTTTGGAATTCACATCACTCTCCAATCACATCTCCTTCCTCAGCACGACGCATGTTCTCTGCCTCATCCCCTTCCTGGCCAACCGTCTCCCCCACCGTTTCTCTGATGTCCTCGCAACAATAAACGACACTCCACGCTTCAAACTATCGGCACTCACCAACACATCAGCAGCATACACTGATACGCTTGCTGCACTGTCGACCAAGCTTACATACGATCCAGCGGCAAGACAGCGGTGCGTCGACGAACTGGGCATCAAGGGCTGGCGTAAACGGAGGCTAATGCTCGAGTTTGAGGCTGCTCTCGTACGGAGGGGTTGGTTGGAGCGCTGGGACGTTGTCTTGGAGGTCCGTTGATTGTTTGTATGCATTACTGTGTTTCTTCCTTCTAGTCACTCTACACAAAGATGTGTCGCTGTTTCCTGATACTTCGCAGATTCACATCATCGCACAAATCTTGTTATGCCAAGAGCTTCCTTACAGGTCGCAAAATCATCATGTTCAGCGCGATAGATCAACGTCGGAATTGCATTCCGAACATACAGGACCGTGCGTTATGTTGAGCTAGGCATTGATCTAGTGGGAAAACAAACAAAGGCGAGCAAGTTCAAACATCACATGCCAGTCGACTCCATCAGTGCCCTTGAACTTGTATACCGTCTGCGACGTTGTGCCGCATCAGTCTGTCAAATTTACATGTGAATGCATCAAATATTTGTACCAATGTTACGTTTCCTGATGGCAGCTGCTCACTCAGACTCGGAGGACAGGCACCGAATCCATGCTCCGCGACCGCGACAGCATGTCAAGTATCTCGAGAGCTCAGAAAATGGCATAGTATTCTCTCGAGAACTCGTTGCAAGTGAACTTATCAACGATATCATGATGTTGAAGGTTTTATTAATACTCCAGCCAATCGATAATGGGCGCTTCAAAATACAGGTTCGCTGGCTGTGCGTTCCCACCCTTCAGCTTCATCCACCTCCCTCATTACTAAGACCTCTAAACACTCATACTCAGTCGTCCTCCCAATTTACTCAATGAAAGAAGATCACCCTCCTCAGAAGAAGCGTCGGGTATCGCTGGACCGAAGTCATTCAAACTCTCATTTGGCAGAGGAGAGAGGCCAGGGGGCAGTCAATGCTGTATGGACTTTCGCCATTACAACTACGCGTTATTTCTAATTTTGATTGTAGTCGTCCTCTCTCCCGCATTGGAGGAATGGATCTCGTAGAGGATTGTCGAGGTTCTTCGCTCGAGGCGCTGGACAGTCTCCCAACCGTGAACCTACAGCTGCAAGCTCCAGCAGACAGGATCTCCCACACTCTCAAACAAGCCAGGTGTGTGCATTTGCTAGTGTGCTCCATGTGTACTCTAATGGAAGCAGCATCTTCCGCTACTCACTACTATCACTCCTGAACCAAATCCTGACCAGTCTTCCGACTCGGGCGTTGGAAACACGAGTTCGACTATTACAGTTCGTAATTTGATTATTTCTCTTTCGATCATGTAATAAGTGCCCTCATCAGTCCGAAAAATTTGACCCAAAACTTGTACAGGCAACACTTACGAAGGCCAAAGCAGGTATCGACGGGATCGGGCTTGTCTCAGGAAAGGTGGACAACGTCGCTTCAGCATCCGACCACCTGCAATCTGTTCCCGATACGATCGACTCATTCTCCAAAATTCTCAAACCATTTCAGCAGTTCCACTCTGTCGCCACAACGCTTGCGAATGTACGGGCGTCTAGCTCAATTTTGTACCTGACTGATCTTCGTACATAGGTTCATCCCTACGCAAAGGTGGCATTGAGTATCTTCACCTGCGCATCCAAGGTGTGCTTGATTCTATACTCTTGCACTTCGCAGGTCGCTAAGATTGTATGGGCGACAGATGATTCTCGACCAGGCGAACCGGGATGTTGAAGTGTCCCGGCTGCTCTCGAAGATCTCGGACGTCTATGCTTTATTAATGGAAGGGGAGGGCTTGGCTAAGAATTGCATCATGCCAGAGATATGCGAAAAGATTGCGCGGCAGACGCTGGAGTGTGCCGACTTTGTCGTCCATTACTCAGATATGAAGAGTTTTTGTGAGTCTTTTCCACGACAGTGTCCCCCGAAGACTCAGCATCTCTTTACAGGGCGAAGACTTCGCAAGCACAGTCTTCAACGAAACGACGGCCACGATCCAGCGTCACAACGAGGTTCTCGACAACCTCATGCAACAGTTCAGAGATAAAATGGCTCTTGCCAACACCGAAACCGTCCACCGTATTGGTACGATTAACTTTAAGTTCTTTCTGAGCATTGTCTGAAATTCGACACCGATGATTCAGCCGAGGATCAAGCCATTAATGGCATGGAATATGTGCACGGTGCTGGTCGTAATACGGCCAAGAATTGTCTCCCAGGCACTCGGGAAGACATTCTGTCCGACATCAAGTGCTGGATCCGTAGCACGGGTGAGGACGAGCCGCGCATCTTATGGTTGTCTGGCACGGCAGGGAAAGGCAAATCAGCCATCGCTCATACCATAGCGAACTGGTCTCAAGAGCACGTGGGAATGAGAGCGTGTTTCTGCTTCGACCGCACAAGGGAAGCCGAGCGCTGCCACGAAAAGATATTCACCACGATAGCACGCGACTTGGCTGATTGCGATATCACCATGCGGGGAGCATTGGCGCGTGCTGTTCATGACGACAACGAGCTGAAGCACACCGTAGACGTCTCCAGACAATGGCAGGAGCTAGTTGTAGGACCGGTCGGAGAGGCCTCGAAAGCAATCACTGCGCCTGCACTGATAGTCATTGATGCATTGGACGAGAGTGGTGACGCGAATACCCGGGAACACATTCTTGATCTACTGTCTCAAAAGACGGATGCTTCTTCCTCCCAGCCCGCTGAGCTACCAGCAAATGCACGTATCATCATCGTCTCCCGTCCACTTCAAGATATCCGCGATGCCCTAGATGCATCACATGTCCACCATATCTCCATGGATGATATCCCGCCTGCGTCCACACACAATGACATCCAATTGTACATTTCGAAGAGGCTTGCAGGACTGCGCAACTTCAACGACGCGCACTTCAATACACTCGCCGAGAAATCCGACGGCCTATTTGAGTGGGCTCGTCTCGCCTGTGAGTACATCAAGGGCACAAACAAAGTTGGCCCGAGTCCGGCGGACAGATTCGATGCTGTGGTTGCTGGAACGTCTGACAAAGGAACACGTCTGTTGGATGTTATGTATGCCCGCATCTTGGGAGAAATCCTCCCGGAGGACGAGCGTAGGGAAGCTATGCCAGTGTTTTGCTCAGTGATGGGACAAATCCTTGCCTCGTTGGAGCCACTTCCCATGCCTGTATTGAAGGCTATGCGACTGCATTTTCCTGACGGACGCAACCGTTACAATGTGGAAAATGTCGTTAGGTCCCTAGGCTCGCTTGTGACTAGTATCACGGATCCTCAGACTCCCATACGTCCCCTCCACGCGTCCTTCTACGACTTCCTCACAGACAAGTCGCGGAGCCACGACTTCTTTGTTGATAGCTCATTGGTAGAGGGCGACCTTGCCTTTGCTTCCCTTCGGGTCATGGCATCGAAGCGCGGGCTTCGGTTCAACATCTGCTCTTTGGAAAATTCATACTTGCCCAACTCTTCTGTCCCCGACTTGGAACAACGAGTAAAGGACTCCATTCCAGCCCAACTGTCATACTCAAGTCGATTCTGGGGGACTCATGTCGGCTCTACGTCCTTTGAGTCGTCGCTCGCCAAGGAAGTTGAAGCTTTCTTCGATGGAGAGCGCCTTCTTTGGTGGTTGGAAGCACTGGCTCTGATGAAAAGCCTCAGTAGCTCAGCAGTGACTCTCTTATCGATTGCAGATTGGTTTTCGGTGCGTAGCTCAAGTTCATTCTTTACCCAATGAATGCTCACGAGTAGTGGGGCGGTCGTAGGGTCATGCCGAGTTCTCGCATGTCAGTGATGCTACCAGAGATACCCTTCGCTTCGTCCGAACATTTGAAAGCACCATTCTACGCAGCACTCCCCATTTATACCTGTCCGCTCTGCCGTTCGCTCCGACAGCAGTCGAGAATGTTTCGCAAGTTCGCTGCCAAGTTTCCTCGCACCCCCCGCATTGTTGCCGGCCATGTCGAAAATTGGCTTCAGATAGAAAAGATCATTCGCGTGAATGACTGGGTTCACTCAGTTGCAATGTCACCAGACGGAAAACGCATCGCGTGTGGTTTAGATTACTGGAACGATCCAGGTGTGGGATATAGAGACTGGCGAGGCATTGTATGCCCCTCTTCAAGGTCACACTGACTTTGTTTCGTCTGTCGTATTCTCGCCGGATGGACGTCGCATCGTCTCAGGTTCAGGTGACGAAACAGTCCTGGTGTGGGATGCGAAGACTGGCGAGGCATTAGGATCCCCTCTCCAAGGTCACACTGACTGGATTTGGTCAGTCGCAATCTCACCGGATGGGGAACGCATCGTGTCTGGATCGTACGACAAGACGATTCGGGTGTGGAATATGGAGACATGCGAGGCATTTGGTGCCCCACTCCAAGGGCACACGGGCAGTGTTCAGTGTGTCACAATTACACCGGATGGGAAGCGCATCGTGTCTGGTTCGTACGACAAGATGATCCAGGTGTGGGATATGGAGACTGGTGAGGCATTGGGTGCCCCACTTCAAGGGCACACGAGCAGTGTTCAGTGTGTCACAATCACACCGGATGGGAAGCGCATCGTGTCTGGTTCGGCTGACGCCACGATTCGGGCGTGGAACATGGAGACATGCGAGGCATTTGGTGCTCCACTTCAAGGGCACACGGGAATTGTGAATTGTGTCACAATCACACCGGATGGGAAGCGCATCGTTTCTGGTTCGGGTGACAAGACGATCCGACTGTGGGATGCGAAGACTGGTGAGGCATTAGGATCCCCTCTCCAAGGCCACACCCGATTTGTTCGGTCTGTCGCAATCTCGCCTGATGGAAACCGTATAGTTTCTGGTTCAGGAGACTGCACGATTCGGGTGTGGAATGCCGACACCATCACGGGCAAGGCATCGGTTGCCGCCATCCAGTGCCACGCTGTCTTCGTCCAGTCTGTTGCAATCTCGCCAGATGGACATAGAATTGTGTCCGGTTCATATGACTGGACGGTTCAGGTGTGGGATACAGAGACTGGCAAGGCATTAGTTGCCCCTCTCGAAGGGCACACTGATTACGTTCTATCAGTCGCAATCTCGTCGGACGGGAAGAGTATGGTGTCTGGTTCAGCCGACGGGACCATCCGCAAGTGGAATTTGGAAACTGGGAAGGCATCAAATGTTCTCCGAGGTCACATTGGCCATGTTCTGTCAGTCTCAATCTCGCCGGACAGAAATCATATCGTGTCTGGCTCAGACGACGGGACCATCCAGGTGTGGCATATTGAGACTGGCGAGGCATGTCTTCTCAGTGGGCACTCTTCCTGGGTTTTGTCTGTCGCAATTTCATTGGACGGACATCACATAGTATCTGGTTCTGCAGATGGGACAATTCAGGTGTGGGATATGGGGGCTAGCAAGGCATCCAGTGCCCCTCTCCAAGGCCACACAGGCGGTGTCCTCTCTGTCGCAATCTCGCCGGATGTATGTCGCATCGTGTCTGGTTCAGGCGACAAGACCATCAGGGTGTGGGATATGGGGACTGGCAAGCTATTGGGCGCCCCTCTTCAAGGCCACACTACCTCCGTTAATGCTGTCGCAATCTCCCCAGATGGTAATCGCATCGTGTCTGGCTCGAGTGACGAGACCGTCCGGGTGTGGGACATGCACACTGGCGAGGGAGTGGGTGCCCCTTTCCGAGGGCACACCGGACCCGTTCTCTCTGTCGCAATCTCGCTTGATGGCAAACGCATAGTATCTGGCTCAGAAGATGACACCATTCGGGTATGGGATCTAGAGTTTCAAAACCAGCACCAACAATCTGAAGCACCTGTAATGTGTTTCTCATCCAACACAGCTCATGCCCTTCATTCTGCCTCTTCCTTTCTCCGAAATTCTGTAACGCCAGCCCCATCCTGCACGAACGAGGAGGGATGGATTGTTGGTCCCGACGGACGACTTCTCCTCTGGATCCCGCTCAATTTCTACCCAGGCGCGATGTATCATATGTATGCCCCAGGCCACATGCTTGTGATACCCAACGATATCCCACATTTGGACTTGAGTCGTGTTGCACATGGCACATCATGGCACAAGTGTCGAGAGGAGTAGTGGGATGCGTCACCTTCGCGGCAGTGTCTGTCAGCAGCACTTATGTTAATTAACCAAAGATCTATTCATTTCATATATATTTCGTACAATGGACTTCGTTGAATCCTCCCGTTCTGTTACTTGATGGACTCGCTCTCGCACAACAAATTAGGATTGCACAAAGATATTATTTGCCGCATTTGCATACTCTTCTCCCATCGCCACTATACTCTACTGTAGAATTGCTTTGTTTACTTCCTGCAGGATACAGTGCGAACTCAACGTGAACTTGAACCACCTGCTCAACAAGGACGATTTTGCCACATCTTCACTCCTCGTCAAACTCTACTAGAGCTCCCTCCTAATCTAAGCAAATGGCTCACCAAAATTGACCTCTTCAGCACCCGTAGTCGTACCCACAGCATGGACCGCGACACCATCCAACTACAACTCTGGACAAAGACAAATCACAGGCCCCTCAGGCATTAGCAGCTGCGCGTCCGCCATCAGCCTCTCTCGAGCATCTTGCGATGCGAATTCACCAGGAAGAACGACGGGGGATTAGGCGACGGGAATCGGAAGAGGTGATGCAGGGAAAGGCCGTATTTGCATGTTGGAGTTGGAGAGGGTTGGGTTTTGGCGTCGACTAGTATAGAGGTTCGTTCCTGTAATGACATATGTTAAGACGGGGTGTAGAGCGACGAAATGAGACCAATTGCTAGCACCTACCTTTGTGCCTGCTTCGAAAGGATTTTGATTTATAAAGGTTAGTGGAGTAGCAACGCAGCGTGATAAAGTTGACTTGATACGTCACCGATGGCACAACAGGACAGCAGGGTAGGTGACAATTCCGTCAATGCAAGGGCATGCTGTTACAGGCACAAATCGCATACAAACGGTAAAAATTCGAAGGACGATTGCAACAGGAGCGATTTGTCCTTGTCCCTCTCATCACTGTGAATGAATCATCAGCTGAGAGTAGTGGAAGACTACTTACTGAATGCGTTGTCCTGCTGTACAACAAGTTGAATGTAGGGAAGAGGTGCGAGGCCGTTCTCATCCCCACGATTCTCGCGTCCTTATTTCCATCACCACTGACCAGATAACACTGGTCGCAGATAGACGAGGGAGTGGAATGAGTTCCTGCTGGCAGAAGTTGGTGAACCGCGCATCCGCGAGGCAGGAACAGCTCGCCGTGAGTTAATGTTCAGAGTTTTCTGGGAGGAGTTGCCAATGACGTGGATCAAAAGTGAGTTGGGCCTCACTGGGGGCAGGGGCCCATGTGCCCACGCATCACATGTGGAACCCAATATGATCTCAGACAAACTGAAATTACCATCAATTCCTGTGGAAAATAATGATGACAATTTAAATTTTACCAACATTTGTCCCAATTTATATCATCTTGAGGTTTGTTTCTACATGAGAATTGTGTTCAGCATGTCAACATGTTATGACTTGATGTCATATTTGTTCTGTTATATGATTTTGATATGATTTTGTGAGCTGGTCACATTGTGATCACATTTTCAATAATTCTTCAGCTTTCATTGTAAGTTAATTTTAATTGCAACAATGCTATGTGTATTCTTCTGTCATTGGAATTAAGCTGACAAAATTGTATCTGCAACTGCAAGCAACATACTAGTTCTGTCTTGATTACATTCTGGGCAAATTTGTATTTATATCACCTTGTTGTCTCTGTGTGCCTACACTTTTATTATGCTAATACATCATGAAAAACACAAACTCTGCTGACAGAACAAAGGTTGATTAAATATGGAGATAATTTTTACTTTGCTCCGTAAACAAAACTCGGAATAAATCAAAATCTGTTTTCTCTGTGTCATCAAATAAAAAATTGATCAAAGTCGACATCTACGGTTGATAGTCAACAAGTCATCACATAAGTATTGGCCTGATGACTTGTTGACTGTCAACCGTAGATGTCGACTTTGATCAATTTTTTATTTGATGACACAGAGAAAACAGATTTTGATTTATTCCGAGTTTTGTTTACGGAGCAAAGTAAAAATTATCTCCATATTTAATCAACCTTTGTTCTGTCAGCAGAGTTTGTGTTTTTCATGATGTATTAGCATAATAAAAGTGTAGGCACACAGAGACAGCAAGGTGATATAAATACAAATTTGCCCAGAATGTAATCAAGACAGAACTAGTATGTTGCTTGCAGTTGCAGATACAATTTTGTCAGCTTAATTCCAATGACAGAAGAATACACATAGCATTGTTGCAATTAAAATTAACTTACAATGAAAGCTGAAGAATTATTGAAAATGTGATCACAATGTGACCAGCTCACAAAATCATATCAAAATCATATAACAGAACAAATATGACATCAAGTCATAACATGTTGACATGCTGAACACAATTCTCATGTAGAAACAAACCTCAAGATGATATAAATTGGGACAAATGTTGGTAAAATGTCAATTGTCATCATTATTTTCCACAGGAATTGATGGTAATTTCAGTTTGTCTGAGATCATATTGGGTTCCACATGTGATGCGTGGGCACATGGGCCCCTGCCCCCAGTGCCTTAGAGCCCATTCAGCAACTGATGTTTACAAATATTTGAGAACGAAATGTACGAGCGGCATGCAAGCCGGTATGTCGGAGTTTCAATAATCTCTCCCTCTGACTATGAACATACCTTGTACCACCACCTATCGACTCACCCCCCAGCAGCGAAAGCGCATCTTCGCAACTGTAACTGTACTCCTAGTGTGCGCTCAGTTTCAACTTATCAACATGGCTCGAAAGGACGAAAACAAGCAGCCCAAAGCCCAATGGAATGAAGCTGAAGTTGACACCCTGCTAGACTATCTTATCACCCAGAAATCCAAGATCGCTGGAACCACCTTCAAGGATGAGGTCTTCAACGAGGCTTCGAACATAATCGCAGGAATGGGGACATATGGCTCATCCAAAACTGGACCACAATGCAAGATGAAATGGGCATTGGTATGTGTTTCCATGTCATTATCATCGGTGACTGCTCACTAAGATCTACACCACCCACATACAGCTCAAGCAGACTCACAATGCCATTGAGTGATATCATAACAATCAATCCGGTTGTCATTGGGACAATGTCAACAGAGCAAATATTCAGGGGGAAGTGGTGGAAGCTCAGTGGGGACAATTTCTCAGTGCCAGTGTGGCCAACAAGGTATGTGAACATGTTCAGAGATCTCCAGCTGCTGCTTACCTTTTGTTTCAAGGCAATGCAATTCTTCAAAAACACCAGGTGGAGATTTTGGCCCAAGATGTTGGAGATCCTGCCAAATGGGAGTGGCGCTGAGGGCACTGCCGCCTATAACCCGGCTTTGTTAGCTGCACAGGAATCAGCACCTGCTGCTTCCGCCAGTGCTGAAGCCAGTGGATCACTTCCCACTCAGGCATCGGCACCCGCTGCTTCTGCCAGCGCTGAAGTCAGTGGCTCAGCGATTCCCACTACTCGTGCTGAGGCAAGTGGCAAGGCTATGGGTCTTGCCATTGGCATGCCTGGCGCTTGCAATGCAGGTGGTGTGCCCAGTGCTCGCACAGCTGCGAGCCCTGGCTTCGAGTGGGACCAAATCATGTCTGCCCTTCCATCCACTGATCCTGGAATGGTAGCTCGTGCTTCCACGAACATCCCCCTCCCCCATTGTCAATCGCATACACTCACAGTAGCACCGGAAAATGTTTGCATTCTGACATGGTCCTTTCCTCCACTACCACCCAAACTTCGGTATTGCAGGTGAATTCCCCCTCCCTCAACAAAAAGCTGAAGTTGTCGACATGTGGTGGCAGCTCTATCTCGCGTGTGACTAGTCAATGCACAGGCACCAAGGCCACCATGGACACCGCGAACAATGCTGCGAATACTGCTGCATTCATGAACCTTCAAGGTTCCATCAACCACTTGACGGACAGTCTCGAGACGTTGTTGACCAAGACCAATGATGGTCGGGTAGCGGATGAACGCATGCAGGCCTTAGACATGATGCAAGATGATGAGTGCATCTCGCCATCTGACAAGATCACCCTCATGAACGTGTTCACGAGGAGTCCAGCGGTCTCTTCCACCTACTTGGTCAGCAGGCCAGAGAATCGCATACCTTACTTGGAATCAGTCCTCCACCAGGCTGCCAATGGGGTGTACAGCGCGCTGTAATAATTCATACCTTACATTCCTTCGTTCTTTGCATTCGTCATTTTTTGTTTCTAGTCACTTCGATATGCAGCGCATCTTCATTTGTAGCACAATGTAAACTACCATACATTGTGAAAGTTATAGAACATCTTCATTGGCATCATCCTCACTGCCATAGTACTGATCTATGTCTTCCTCTTCCTCTGGGCCTTCATCAATTTCACGCTTGAGTAAGATCCTCTGATAGTCTTCCCACATCTCCATGGTCATGCAGTCGCGAAAATTGTTTGCATTTGTATTATCCTCAACAATCATATCATGATCAGGTTGATCATGATACACATCATTGGGTTGCCCTTGATTGGTGGGGTTGTCATTGAAGACAGCCCTCTGAGGCAGAGGCCCTTCACCTGGGTCCTGGGTACATATGTAGTTGTGTAGAGCACATAGTGCTGCAGGAATACGAGCTTGAATTCCAATCTTGTACTCAGGGGATATCAAAAGGATGCGAAAGTGCCGCTTCACAACACCAAAAATCTGTTTGATAACATTGCGAGCAGATGCATGACGAAGATTGAATAGTTCTTCCTTGTTGACAGGCCTAAAAATATTATTGGATGAGCTGGACTACAAAAGAAAAGTGTAAGTCATACCTGACATTGGCATGACCCCATTCAGCCAGATGGTAATGAACACCATGGTAAGGGACCAAAAGCTGTGGGCATGAGGGGAACCCTAGGTCTGCAAGGAGATATTTTCCTAGTGGGATATCCAAGCCATTGTTATGAGCTTCGCCCCAGAGCCGTGAATCTGTTGCTGATCCCTCCCATCCTGTAAGTGCAAACATAAACTTGAGGTCGAAGTCACAAACAAAGAGACAGTTTTGAGAGACAAAACCTTTTCGGTTGTAGTAGAGGTGGCAGCTTGCTGATGGAGGGAATGCATGGATGTGGCTACCATCAATGGCTCCAATAGCATCACGAAAGTATGGCCAATGTTTTGGATTGTTGCGAATTGCACTGGAGACAGGTGCATTGACAATGGGAAGGTGAATGTGAGTGGTGTAGAAGGGGTGAGATGCAAATATATCTAGCATCTTTTGGAAATATCTAATAGGCAGAGTAAGCTGAGGTGTAAGACATACATGAAATCACATACTTTGAAATAGTAGCATTTGATCGCTGGAATCATTCTCCAACATGTCTGACAGTTAATCCTGTTACACAGGTGTACAGAAAAATGGCCAGCTGTTCTTCGAGCGACACATAGCGTGAATCAGTGTGCCTAAGGTTGCGAAGGTCATTGATCAAGCTTGCAAAAACATGAGCATTGACACCAAGCTCACAGTGGATGCGTTCCGGGTGGCCAGTGATTAATTCAATCACCCACTCTTGCCCTGTGAGGGCTGATGTATGGTAGGGCTTGTGGTCAGATGAGGGGATCTGCTGCTGAAGAATCTGTGCTGTGGCAGCAAGTAGTATATTGAGGATAAGAGCAATGTAGCGAAGAATGCATTGGCAAACTGCAGCTTGTGCCTGGTGAGTCTGGTCTGCAGGTTGAGCTAGATGGGTCACAAGAGGTTGAACAAACTGTGGGTGCACATGTCCTGGATCCATGGTAGCTTATAGTATAGCTACTAGACATGTATCTTATCACTATCGATCTTACCGACGATTTTGAAACTCTGCTTGAAACTCCGCATCACGTGCCACCAACAATTTCATTTGGTTTTGCAACATTTCAGTTGCTGAACAGGCTCTTAGGATTTTGCCGCATCGTACCGCATCCTGCCGCATCACTGGCGCACCCTACTTAATAGTGTCTTATATACCTGTGTCATGTGTCTATGTCATCCTTACAAGCCATGAATATAGTTATTGACTCAAAAACATGATAGTACATGTATTTGAGTGAGAATTGCAGTGATACAATAATGATAGTTAAAGTTCGTGGTGTGGTAGTGATGTGGTAGTGGTGCAGCAGTTGCACAGCCACTGCCGCAACACCAACGCACCCATCTTAATGATCTTATACAGTATACTTGCAGCATCATTATAGGCAGCCACGCGAAACTCGTGTCAGATGCACTCTATATACTATGCAGCCACACGAAACTCAGCAACACAGACAATACTCTTTGCTTCCACAGTATGAAAGCTCTATGGACTACTGTCAGCTTAGGACAGCTTGTGTACCTTCCTTGGTTGTGGCCATGGTTTTGGCTTTTTGGTTTGTTTCACATTTCTAGTAATGACTTCAGGCTCACTTCCCTCACTAAAGTTTGGCCCACACTATTGTCAAAAGTGTTTCAGAGTAAATCATGATATAACATGATAATAACTTGCATCCACTTCTCCTTCAAATTCTGGTGCATCTGGATCTCGGTCACTATGATTCCAGTACTCTGGCAGGCCCTCGTATGGATTCTATTGGTCTTGGTGAGCACCAGCATCTTTTCCCCATTGTTCATTCCCTGCAGCACCTGCAGCCAACGAGAGCTCAAACATTCACTGTTCTAGGATGCCAAGTCATGACACTCCAAGTCAACGTCTATGTCCATCAAGGACAAATTATAGCTTAGTTGAAGGTCGAGCCAGGCAGCCTGGAGCATCATATTTGTGCTCTTCTGGTGTTGGGACTGAGTCCATGTCGAGTGAGTGATTTTTGATCCAAATCTTTCGGGCTGAATGCTTGAGTTGATTTTTCTTGCATTTTGACACTACGATAGTGCAGGCATGTGCATAGGTAGCGCAGTTTAGCCAATCAATAATTCGTTTTGATGCACCAATGACAAGCAAGGTTTCAGCAGAATTTCATGAGTGTCAGTGTCTGTGAGATATTAAGACTGACCATTAATTGAAGCTACTGCTCCCTATTGCATCCCCACAACATACCCAACTTGTTCTCTGGGTTTGAGACTCTCAAAGATATGACTGTATGGCACATAATTGATGGGTTGGACGATGGAGCTCACCAACAGTGATCATTGAAACTGAGAGTGAGTCTTGATTTGGTGCGGGTGCGGCAGTGATGCGTTAGTGGTGCAGCAAGGTGCGGCAGGATGCGGCAAAATACCTGAGCCCAAGTGAGTTTATTATTAGACTTACGCTGGGCTATATTTGTACTCGATCAGCCACGCTGCACACTTCTATGCATCATCCGGGCCACAATGGCATCATCGGTAATGAATCAGTCTGAACGTCAAGTGGAAATGGTGGGTGGATTGGCTGGATCATCAAATCTGGCTGGTGCATCTAGAGTTGGTTGCTGACATGCGGGCTTTTTTTTTTTTTGCTTCAGATTTAGTCCTTTGGGGTTGTAGACCCTATGTTGGACATTGTCTCATCATTAGCTATCTTTCGTCTTTTGAGGGGGTTTGGATTCTTTTCAGTTATGGTGCGGACATGTACTCTGTCACCGAGGTGAGCAAGCACGAAAGGAAAGCTGCAGGAGGAAGATGTGTTAGTAGAGGAAGTTGGTTATAGGGTTATAGCTTCGTTTGTCTTGTCTGGTTCGTTCTTCGGTTTTGCTATGTCGTTCCTCTGTAATTGTGTCTTCTGTGATTCCCGTCAGTGACAGCTTCGTTGGAGTGTCGATCCTTTCATGAGAGAGAGTGTGGTTTGGGTTGGTATATGCAGTTTGGGTATGTTTCCCTGTGACATTTTTACTGTGGCTCTTATGTTCTTTTACATATGTTAATTCTCACCAAATATTGCCTTGAATCTTCCAGTGCTATTGATGTATCAGATGAGGTGTGGGGTGATTTTGTTGGATGTTAGGATGTGGGCTATTGACAGTGCATCTCAATGTGCGGCATTTGCAAAGATATGGTGTTCCTTTCGATATTGGGGGCATTCAAAGATAAAGTGGTGAATCGTTTCATTTGTGTTGGGGCATATTGGGCAGTGCGGGGTGTCGGATTTGTTGATTCGATGGAGGTGATGATTCAGAGGGATGTGTTGAGTATGGAGCTGGATGTACATGCTGGCATGTCATTTGGGTAAGCCGTTGATGAGTTTGAGATACTTGGTGGAGGGCATTGATGGGTCGATATCGCTGTAGAGACTCGATCCTGAGTAGCCTCACAATGGCTCATATTGCAATGTAGGTCAAGTCTACAGTACCATGCATGCAATGTGACACTTGCGTGATAAACGCGATGTTTGTGCGACGCACGCGACATAGGCGACACAAATGTGACATAGGCGACACTTGTGTGACTTGCGCGCGCCTTAGGCAAATTTTCCCGCACCTAAGCGCCTTATGGCGCCTGACCTCCAGGAGTATTTTCCCATGTCCAACCAAGTTCCCAGGTATGCATTTCTCCATTTATCATTTATTTCAACATTGTACCATGTTTATTTTATATCACTTTACACCTTCTTACTTTTCACTTTTCATTACCCATTACCACCACTTACCATCTATTGAGCACTGCACTTTTATCATGTTTTGAATAATACATTGCAAGCCCTAGTAGCAGTTGGCTCTAGTGGCCATATCCGCATTGCACCTCACACCTATATGTCTTGTTAAGTCTCAGTATCATCCGCATACCGCTTTACAATGCGTGACTTTCCCGCACTTCGCGCGCCTATAGCGCCTTTGTTCCCGCGCCTATCACCTTATTGCGCGCATTCCCCCTAGAGTTGCCTATATTTGTGGATCCCAGCTCTCTTGCATCCCCTAAGGGACGAGCCTATCGCACATTTTCTCTTCCCTTCAACAATTATATCAGCTGCACCCTCAGCTGAGTTGAAGATCCTTCATCGTGAGTTTGAGTGTAGCGTGGTGACTTTGACCATAGGGTTTTCCAGAGTTCTTTTACCTTTATCTTCTGGGCAGCTCGTAGCGCAGGCACGTTGCATAGGAGTGGCTTATCTCATAGGTATTTGGGTAGCTGACATTTTGGGAGGCTATACTGCCATAATGATACATCAAAAGAGGACTATAAGCCCAAAACTGGAATACATTATTTGGCTGACCTATCCATTGACCAGATTGATATATCATTTGATACATCCATGGTGAATCCCAAATGTTGCTTCTCAGAACTTTCCAGGCCGTGTAGGGAGGGGTCAGATACCAAATAAGAACACTTTCAGCCACTCCATGCCACTGCTACCCCTGCACCTTCTTTCTGATCCGGTGGCTATAAACATGGTGAAATTTGGATCTTCGACTTGTCAGGTGGTCAGGTGCACATACCTGACCTGGACTTTTGAATGTTGAACCAGGAACAGGCACCTTACCCATGAGAGATATTCATTTTGTATAGATCCACATTCTTGCATGCATGACTTTCATGTTATCTTGAATGCAGATTGCGAAGGCAGACAAATGTTAAGTTACAATATTGACAGTGATATTAATGAGTATTGAATTTGAAAAAATTACATTGCTGCAGCACATGCCCAAGTTCAAAGTTCAACCATGTGTCACGTGATCTTTGCATTCTCGCAACTAAGTTCAAGATCACAGATGTTGAAGCTGAATTCACCAGTTCAGATATGAAAACTTTGATTTTATTTATTATCAAGACAACAATTAAAGCAAATGACAACGAATTATATAGCAAAAGGTAGCATGGAACAAAGGTGGTATGGAAAGTGTAGTATGATTGAACTTTTGAAGCGTCAAACCTTTTGTCTCCTGTTAATTGTTAAAATTTTGCTCAGCCGACAAGACAAACTAGAAGATCATATCAACTCACCTCTTTTTGTGGCTTGAGATGTCAGTTTCAACCGCTACTCCACGACGCTTGCCAGCATTTGTGGGAAGATTCTCACCAATACTATTCGCAATAACATTGCGTGAGGAAGGAACACACACACGACTGGTCCTGCGTGGATGTGCACATTCAAGTGCGGGAGGCTGGCTTCATCTTTGTTGACCAGCGGTTGTAGTTGGTTGCGGAATTAACGAAGTATCAGTGACTGGAGACTGCATGGGTAAGCCCTGTGGTGTCGAGGGAGGCTCAGGCTGAGATACACCACGAGGTAGAGATGGAGTTGACATAGGAGACTGAGCAGTTGAAGGAGATGTGGGTGAGCTCTGTGATGCCATGGTTAGCGAGGACTGAGTACCATTCAAATGTGGTGTAGGAGACAGAGTGGTTGAGAGTGATGTGGGTGAGCTCTGTGGTACTAAGTTTGGCATTGAAGCCTTGGGGAAAGTGTGTGCAGGAAGCTCAGATGAAGAAGGTAGTGTGGTTGTGGGAGCCGATGGTGAATTGAGAATAGCTGCAGTGTTGCTGTGTGGGTAGGGAGGTAAGGGCGGCAAGTTTGGATTCCCGCCTGACGCTTCAAAGGTATGTAGTTGAGCAGTGAGATCCTCCCAGAAAGAGTCATCTAGGTTTGACCAATTATTAATGTCGGTGGAGTTTTCAGGAAGGTTGACATTAGATGTAGCTTCAACAATAATGCTGTCACTGTCAGGCGGTGTCACACTGGTAGTAAGCGAACTTGAAGTCACATGACCAAATGAGTCATCATTTCGATTTCCCAACTCGACACCACTCGAAGAAGGATCGCCACCATCATTGTCATCATCGTTCAGACCTTCTACACCCCCTATCCTTCCCTTTAAACTTGCTGCAGCATCTGCTATTGATTTGGATAGGTAAGTCAGATAGGCTATCATTTGCAATTTCTCAACTTACGATAAACACGGTACAGGTAATCTCAAAAAGGCGACATGATAGTGTTCTCGAAGTTGGGATATGCCTTGCCAAAGTCATTCCTGAACTTTGTTTTACCTACATGAAAACTTCATCCCAAAGGTGAGTGCTGGATTCCACAGATCAGCACGGTTGACTTGCCTATAGACATCAATCAATCCACTGAGCTCTGGAGAAGGGCCACCTGCCAGGAGGGAGAACGAGAAGCCTGTCGCATCTGCAAGCCCCTGCAAAAACTTATTAACCATAGCGGCAAGTTTTTCCAGATTTCTATGGAGTTGCATTAGCTGATTGACACATTCAAATTTCCAAATCGTTACCTTGCATAATTGTCTTCCAACCACATTCTGTCCTTCTCCTCGTCTCTGCGTGTCTTTGCATCCTCAATGTATCTCCGCACCTCTGCCTTAACCTCACTGGTTTCTACTTTGTAGAGATTTGCTGTCTCCTTTTTGACAAGGGCAACACGCCTTCCATTTGTAAGTGCCTTATTTTCAGCTTGCAGTTCTTCAACCGCTGCCTTCAGTTTGTTATCAACTATTGATTTGACGCACTTCTGGTAGTACAGTTTGGAATATGCCTCAACTTCCTGAAGGGTACATGAGGGCTTTTTGCATTCGGTAACACTCTTCAGTACCGCATGGAAGACATTTGCAGCCTCGGTTTTCGCTTGCCGACCTGTCTTTGTAGCCCCAATACTGTTTTTGAAATGGTTTTCTAATTTCTATAACCCCCCATTAATTTGATTGCTTCAACAGGAAGTTTGTTGCGCTAACATACCTTTTTTCTGTCAGCTTCAGCCTGATCCATGATGGTGATCTCATCCATGGTCAGGGGCCCAATGACTGGAAGTGTAGCTGGCCTTGGCTCCAGGAATTGTTCAAGCCATTCTCCCAACAAGTCGGTAAAGAAATTTGCCCAGTTTTTAGCTTTGTCTGATTGCTTTGCATGGTACTTCTCATACCATGGACTCAGCCATTCCTCCTGTTTGGGAGAGGTCCATTTCTGGGGTGCCATCTATATCAAGTGTTATGCAATGAACCCTTTCATTTCAAAAAAAAACTCACATATGTTGCCTCACACGATTGTGAGATGGATATGCTTACTTAGCAAAAATTGAATGTTCGAACAGTAACAGTCCAGCCATTGGGTCCGAAAACATCCCATGCACAGGCCCTGACAGTAGCAAGTGCACTCGTATTTTGTAAGTAGCACGCACATTTGTATTTGACTCTATATGATGTGTGTAGTCTATCATGTATCAACTGCCCAAGATGCTCAAACCCTAATACCCTTCTGATACATTAGCTCTCCCAACAAGTGTGCCATTGTAAGCTCCGCAACTCCTCCAGACATTTCAAGGATCTGAATATCCTCCAAATACGCAACAGTAGTCCTCAGGAATTGCAAGACTGAGTCTGCAGTGTGCCACTCAGGTGAGATTCCACAGAAATTGAGGATCTCGTCTTGTGCAGGGATAACTCATTTGAGTAGTTTTTCAATCTTGGCCACCAAGTTTGCAATGATTGAGACATCACCCTTTGTCTTGCAATCATCTGGGATGCTTTTGACATACTTGCTCAGCTCATCCTTAGCGAACTCGCATGGGTCAGCACCAATCAACTTGAGCATGTCATCCTTGGTGTTTTTGATAGCAAGCAACTTGGAAGATCTGATCTGTTAGATGTCGATAACTCATATTTCTATTTTTAAAAACAGAATAGAACTTACAGTGTGTCAATTTCATCATCGTCACTGGACTCGTCAGTGTCCGGTTCAGACTCCTCATCATCACCCTCATGCAAGGCTTTCTTCACAGCTCTTGAGATCTCTTTGGATAACACCTCTGCTTCCTTGTCATGTTTGTTTATGCATGTATGAAGATTCTTCCACCTTTGTAGAATATCTTCTTTATGTCTTCACCAGTTTGTCAGGAACAGTACTAGTGTCGGGAACAATTAATAAAATGATGACATACTTGGCATAATGGCATCGGCTCTTTTCTCGTGCAGCCTCCATTCTTGCTTGGAGTGTTTTATGAATTACTGGGCGAGCCATTGATACTTGTCAGAGAGGGCTCAAGTTGACAATAGTAGTTGTGGTGGTTCAAAACTGAGAGGTTGAAAAGAAGCAGAGTTATGGTTGTACTACTGTAGCTTACTATTGCTATTGTAACGGCAATGATTACCTGTTACAAGTGCTCTTCAATCTGACCAAAACTCATTAATCAACCATTTCAAGTTGTGAGTGATTACAACTTCCTTTCACACAAATGTCAGTGTCTCCAGCTCTCCCACAGCTGACTAGTAAGCTTCAATAAGGCCACAACTGCAAATTGGCACAATTGGCACAGTCCAACTGCAGCTGTATGTGTTATCATTGCGCGCAAGTTCATTACATCAATTAGAGCTTCTATTTGGTAATTCTACAGGCTTGGATATATCGAGTTTCGACAGCATACACTGTGCAATGTGTTGACAACACCGACAATGCCCACTACACCTTCAACTGTTTGCTCACGGTGGGTGGTCGTCCCAGCAAGAAGCCTCGTCTAGTTCGTTCAAGCTATTCTCTGCCAGGTTCTGCTGGCTGATATTCTCAAAATGTCCACCACCACTGAATATTCACTGTACAATCCACTGCACAAGTAAATCTACGAACAAGATATACTGATGCAGTCCTACCTGCCAGTGATGTTTTTGAGACCGAGTGCGACATTGGTGCTAACAGTCACAACATGGATCCTTGGAATGAGATTCAATACAATGACAGCAAGCCTCAGGTTAATGACGATGTCTTTGTCGCAAAAGAAAAACGAAAGCGGACCGCTGGAATGAGCAAAAGTCTTCCCAATTTAAATGATGAAACTGATCTCTGTCATCTATTTCAATAGGATGACCCAATGTGCCTCTGGGTACCTGAATGCCCACATTATCTAGACGAACTCATTCAACTCGAAGGGCGCGGAAGAGCGCATCATGCATGCCATGCCTGTGGAGACTCAGATGCACCTTATCATTGTGAAGATTGCTTTTCAGTCAATTTGTTTTGCTGCTCATTGTCACATCCCATCTATTAACGCTTCTCATCCGGACTTCCGGAACATAGATCCAATCTGGTCTGATGTACAGATCCGCTTCTGATCTGATATACGATAAGCTTCTTAATTCATTTCCTGTTCATATAACGTTATCACAGCCTTTCCTGCTATCGGTAATTCCTTATTACTGGCTTCTCGGTATTCCTTAATTTCTGGCTATGTTTTCCTTGATCCATTTTACTTGTGATTAATTCCCGGCTATGTTTTCCATCCATCCACTCGTGATTTCCTTCCGGCTTGCATTGATTAGCGATAGACTTTGCTTATACTTCGTACATAGCCTCAAGCCTTAGACATTCAGTATATAAACTCCTGTACTTACCTTGTAACACCTCAGTTCGAATATCATCTTAGTTTGTCCTCTCTCTGTCATCCAGACTTGAGTATTCATTAACTCTTGTCACCATCTGAGACTATACGGATTGTATCCAATAGTCTATATCCTCGGCTCTATCTTCGGATAGTCTCTACTCTGTTGTTTTCTGATCTGGACGCATCCAGATTAGTCTTACTCGTCTTTCCGATTATCCGGATAACCTTCGGATATCGATACGTTATACGTTCTGATCTTCGGATCCGATACATTAGTGTTTTCTGAAGTTCAAGGGCAATACTTGGGAAAGGGGCACAGCATACAAGCTGAGGCCAAAGCCCTTCAGATCTGTTAACCCGAGAGTACGACCTTAATACTCATGCAGTATAACACTGCACCAAAATGTGCCGCTTCATTGAGTCAAGGTCAGCCAGCTTTTTGAATGATTTGAATTAGTATTTTTTTCTCATATCATTATGTTAGTGATGGCAGGACGGGTATTTTTACTCTACAACTTTGAAGCAACTTGGATTGCGCATCCAGTTGGGAGACCACACTGAGCAACTCTGTTGCAATCCCAAACCTGCCCATGACAATGATTTTGTCATAATCGATGTTCATGGAATACATGAGGTCGCACTCGACTTTTGTAATTGTGCAAATGTGCCTTCCCACTACAGGCAACTTCTCCGCAGACAGTTGTTTCCAGCGACTTCAACTGACCTGAGGACTGTGGCAACATTCACAGTACTCAAACATTTTCACCTCCTATCATTCGAATCCAAAGTCTCTGCTTATGAATTTTACCATTCCCTTGCACGTTGAAGTGACAACACAGGCATAGCGCCTATCAAGGTGAAACTTATTCCTTCAGTTGGCACCATACCTACCACTGACCAATCTATGCGCACAGGATCGCTATTCAGTTTTTTTGAGAATTATGAAACAGTGGCGGAATCTCAAATCATTGAAAAGATCAGGTCGTGGTCATGACCCTGCCAGAGTGGATGCAACACAAGAAGGCCAACTTGCGGTCCTATGCCCTGCATGTCCACAGTTTGGAAAAAATATCCTTGATGACCTGACATATGTCAGTCCAAACCAACGGTATGTTTCCTTCTATCTACTTATCCAGTTATTCACTGACGAGTTACTCACAGTTGGCTGTATTCATTATTCTTGGCCATTGACACCAATTTTCGTCTCAAGCGTCGCTTCGTATCAAATGATATCAAGGATCCTGGACTAAGTCATGGATGGGGTTACTTTGTGGAAGAACAACAGTATAAGGCATACCTTCATGATCATGCAGACGAGGCGCCAGAGGTACGCTGTCACAACTGAATCTAATTCTTGTATACTAATACATGCTTTAGAAGAGTGCATGCGTTAGCCACAATGCTGTCAACATGGCAGACACAAAAGCCTCCAAAGGGCTTGCTGCAACTGGTGTAGGTTCGATTGTTTGCGCATGGCATGACATGCAGCTGGCTAACGGAGTCGGCGATTTACAAAAGGGCGAAAAGTAAGTGATTTCAAAGATGGCATTGCAACAGGTGCTTATGATACTTTGTCAGATATATCAATATGGATTACATTGTCTTTTCTGCCCTATCTACTCTTTCAACCACCCCCATAGTCAACTTTTCATATGATATTGCTTGTCAATGGCATAAAAAACTCTGGCAACGTGTTTCAACTGCCCTTCCCTTGCAACTCCAGCCCAATTGCACACAAACAACCTTCAATTTCTTTGTACCAAAGTTTCATATCACCGCTCATATTCCCGCTTGTCAAACTAATTTCTCCTTCAACTGGACGCCTGGAGTTGGTCGCACAGACAGGGAAGCGCCAGAGTGTGGATGGGCGGATATCAACCACATTGCTTCCAGTACAAAGGAAATGGGTCCTGGCAGCCGTCGAGACATTCTTGATGACCATTTCGGGGATTAGAACTGGAAAAAGGTGGCTTCACTCGGTACGTCTTCAAAAACGGTTCATTGACAAGAATTAACAACAGTTTTATTATTTTAAAGGTCGTACCTTGCTCTGTAAGATCAAGGAAGCCATCAAAGCCGAAAAAAGAACATTGACATGCCCTTCAAGAGTTAGAAGAATCTATACAGGCGTCAGACCTAGGCATTGCCTCGCTCGGTACTTGGACAAGCAAGGTCGTAGCATGGGAGTTGGACCACTCGAAACCAAATCCATTTGAGAGCAGGATTGCAGGTGGTTTTTTTCGTCTTCTCTCAAGTTCATGGTCTCATCACATTTCAGCCGTAACGCAGGCTGCTGTTCATTTAGAGCTGGTAATGCAAGACACACAGGATCTAGAGAATGGATCTTCGGTTTCCCTCCATTCTCATGTGACGCCAAGCATTCTTATCAGCACTGGTGTAGATCTCGAGCATGCACAGTAGGTGATGAGTGGATTTCGAGTAGAACTAAACTGATTTTACTTGTAGGCGGTGACTTCGTGCAGATAATGGGAACTTAAGTCAACATGCAATGAATGAGCAGCAAGCAAATATATTGGCATGCAGGAATAGTCTCCAGCGTCGGATTGACACATGGACCGAGATCCAACTTTTGTACATGCCCTCTGTGTCTTGACTGCGCGCTACTGGTATTGGCCTCATCCATCCCCTCAATAGTACTCGAACCAGCAACGAAGAAGAGAGCGGCTGTCCAGGGCCGAAACCCAACTCTGCCAGACCTGAAGATTTTCAGCTCTTACTTCCTTCCAACTTCTGCGACCTCACATCTTGCAATCCAAAGCTTCTTGAAATGGAGTGGTCTTTACGTTTTGCGCAGGCCAGTGACGCTCTGGATGAGTGTCATTCCCATATCCGCATTCGCCATCAGCTCTTGCGGTTTAAAAGCCAACACCTACGTGGCCAAGGTGCCAACACTCGCGCGCAGAGGACTGTCCAAGCCATGGAGAAGCGGCTGGTCCTCAGCCACGATAAATATTCATGTGCTTGTAGTGCACTGGTCTGCCTTTCAAGGCACCTTGATCGTGTCGGGTGGGATCACAAGTTGCAGGTACTGAAAAAGTCCAACCTCAGACCAATAGGTGACCTTGGGGGACAGACTCAGGGCACGGCAATCATGTCATGGATCTGGCTCACGCACGGGATCTCTTTGCATGACAGCAAGGGGCTGCAAGACTGTAAGTGCTTATGCAGCAATGTTTTTGTTCAGAGTTGTACTCATTTTATGATTGATTTAGCGCTCCGTGTTGAATGGTGCAAGACAAGGGCTCGACATACCAGATGGTTAGAAGAAATACAACTCCTGCTAGTAGAAATGCGCTGCGTGTTAGCATTCTTTGCATGGGAAGCCAAATGCTGGGATGAACAACAGATCCTTCGTGAGGTGGACCAGTCAGAATATGCAGAGGGTTTGATGGCATATGCAAAGCGCCAGGCTGCTGTCCGTTGTGCCTTGTCTACCAGTTTTTCAGAGATGTGGTCTAATGTGGGAGCCCTGGTGAATGCCAGTTTGGATGATGGTGCAGAAGACCAGGAGGATGACGGACCTTCTATTGATGGACTTCCCCGCAAAGATCTTGATGGTGTTGATTAACATCTATCCTGTACCTTCATATGTAGTCATCTGTAATCAATGTTAGATCTCAGATTCTCAAAGATGCTCGATACTTATAGTGCAGTCCGGGTATCCTCCATTAGAGTGACATGTGCCGGCTCTCAGACACTCTCGGATGGAGAATCATGGGAGCACATGGTCCAAGATACATAGATCACTAGCCTGCAGGGATGTATCATTAGAATGGATAGTCGAGCTGATAAATGTATTCCAGTTTTAGGGCTATAGCCCATAATGATATATTCATACACCAAGATGGGGTGATAGTCTCCACTTGTCTGAGCAACTGGTGATGTGCTGTTTTATGAAGGTGAAGTACAGGGTTCTACTACACCCAGGAATTTACTTCGAGGGGTTGCCAACATCAGGAAAAAATTGAAGTGCTACATAGCGCTACATAGGCTACATACCACTCGTAGCCTCATTGCAGGTCCCCCCCCTACATAGCGCTATATACCTCAGGCTATATGATTAATTGTGCTACATTGTATCCAGTATCTCATACATCAGCTATATAGCCCTGCTATGTAGCGCCACATAGCCTCCAATAGTAAGCCTACATAGTTCATACCAGTGATACCACTCAAACAAATGAGAACAATTCGGATATCCATTCATGATTCATTATTCTACTCATCTTCGCATCCGTTGTCCTCAGATTGACTACCTTCATTTTCATCCTCATCATCAGTCTCATGCACACCACTGCCCTGCTGATATTCGCGAATGGCATTGTGAATCTCATCATCCGAGAGACAGTCTGCATCTCCGACATCAGTCGGATCTACTTTTGCATGGATTCTGTACCGTCGTCAGCAAGACTGCGAGATTTCCAAAAAAGACAGACCCTTACCTCCCATTATCATTAATCTCCTTCAGGATACCATCGAGTATGCCGTGGTCCTTCGTTCGCAAGTGGAATTTGTTGAGGTTAGCAAGGTGCTTGTCATAAGCCTCCTTGTACTCGCCACACGAAAAACTAATATCTGTCCGCTCGCCGTCAACCCATTCGTCGACACAACATTCTGCCTGACATAGATGTCAATATCGGAACCAAACCAGTAAACACATGACTCACCGCTGCGTACACTAATGCCAAGGCAGGAATGGGAAATGGAGTAAAAAGCTTCTCAAACATTACCCCTTCGTCTTTCTTGTTACTATACCAGAGCAGATTTGCTGCTTTCTGATTCAACTTCGTGCGAAAAAGCCCGCTGCGAGGGACCTTAGTTTTCTCGTCTCCAAGGTTCTTCCAACAAAGTCTAAGTAGACTATATGATCCAGCATATTAATCACTCACCCGGTAACATAGACCAAACTTGTTTTTGAGCTGACGGGCCAGTCTGCGATTCCTGGACTTGACAGACTCCCGACTGCCATGCTCGAAGCCGTAAATATTCTCTATAAGTGAACGAACCTTCCCTTTCACCTGACTGGTGAGATGTGATGTGCGACGAGTAATCTAAAGCCAGAAATCAGCAGGTGAAATAATAGAAACAAACCACGTACAATTTGTATGATCTCGCTATTGAAGGCCATCTCGATCTCGTAAGACGCACATCCCTCCTTCCATGCCTCCTTTGCCCACAATACTTGAGTCATGCGGTCTGGATACGCATACTCAGAAGCAAGGCGGGCGCAAAAAGAGCTAATGGAAAATTTAATTAGCTGCTGCACAGCTACCTCGTAATCGCGCGCTGCAACTCGGCCTTTACTCCGTTGGATTTTTTGTGGCAGACGCTGTTGCTGGGATGAAGGTGAGTCCTCAGAATCACGCATCCGTTTGTAGTGACTGTGATTGGTGTTGCCCTCGCTATCGGAGGGTGATCGCGGACGCTTATGCAAACCTAAAATCATTCAGCTGCAGTGTGCGAGTAACATAGTATCACTCACCATCACAGTTAGCACTGTCCTCCCCATCTCCATCTCCACCCATGAACACGTCACTATCACCCGTGTCATGGTCGATACCATTGTACTGATCTTCGTTGTAATCTTCATGTCCGTTGTTAGACTTGTCCGAGTCATCGTCCAAGTCACCTTGAGTAGTATGGGCGGACTCCAGCTGTCGGAGCCGCACGAGCTCCTTCGCACGAGCAGCTGTCAACTTGCGAGGTGCAGGTGGGGCCTTTGACTGGACGATCAGTGCATGAAACCAGATATGATGCCGATGATACATACACTGGTATTGGACACGTGTCCGCGATTGATAAATCCAGAGTCCTCACAAATGTAGCATCAGCGTGTGCTGCTAGATATTAACTTAAGTATGCAACTCACCTTGGTCAGGACATCATCATACCAGCCACCAGACTGGGTAGTCCGCACTGGGGTGTGCTTGTCTCGTCTCGAGGTTTGGACTGGCGGCGTGGTTGAGGTTTGGACTGTCTGGTGCTTGTCTTGTGGGGGGACCCTACTAAACCGAGGCCTCAAATCCAGCAGGGCATCAGCCGGCACACTGCCTTTTGACAGGCTGATATTTTGAGATGAAAACTGTCAAATGATTAATGTTAAATAGCACAAGGGAATCAACAGTTTCTTACCTGGGTGCCGTCATGACCTGAACATAAATAGTTAGCAGATCCACGATGACATGAAAGCACACAACACACCTTTGTCGACACACTTTTACGTGTTGGCTTGATTTTACCTTGTCCGTTTTGCCGACGGACCTCACGATCTTGGTCTTCTTCAGCTAGATATGTCAGAGTGAGCAGTCGGTCTAGCAGGACATACTCAATGAGAACTGACCTTGATAAAGCGCTCTCTCTGAGGGCCGGCGGTCACGGCGTTGACGCTGTGAAGCAGCTACATCAGGGCCGTTGTTAATCATCTGTGTCAGAGCTTGACGAGTGGGGCCGTTAGAAGACATTCTGGAGGTAGGACGGATAAGTAGGTTGAGTTGTTAAGAAGAAAAAATGAGGCCTTTATAGTGTCGCGTGCAGTCTTCCTACAAACAAATCAACAGAAGACGCGACATCAACAACGCGCTTGCATTGAATCAACAGAGTACGCGCCTTGATCAGTGTGATAAGGGATCACTGCAGGGATTCCAGTCAGATTCGCCCACTGATATTGAATCAACCAAATACGCACCAAGTTCAGCGCATGTCCAGGGATTCTACTCGGATTCCCCAACTTCTCCCAACGAACATGGTGTGGGACCACAGAACATGGCCCCAGCATGATTGGTAGTGATCTTAGATGAAAATTTTCATGTCCCGATTGTGCACCTGGATTTGCTAAGTCAGCTAGGTGCAACTTGATCAAACTGTCGCTGTCACTCACGTCAGGATTCGTTGTGTCGGATTTGTCGGCTTATCGCACAACCACCATGTACCATTGTAATTTCTGCCTCAAAGGCAGCTTCAAGAGCGCAGGTGCTGTTAGCCTCCATATCAGCAAGACAGCAGCCTGTAAGCACCAGATGGAACGGCTCCGTGAGTGCAAGCAAATAAGAAAAGAGGTGACACCCGGAGGTGACTCGGACAAACCTGGAGAACCTATGGACGTTGAAGGAGTTTGGGACATTGATGATGGACTACCTGATGGCAACAATGACAATCGAGAAGGCCCGCAAAGACCCCCACAAAGACAAGGTCAGTATGTTGGGCTTGAGGAGGTGGAAGACGAAGAACGAACCTGGATGCACTTCATCCACTCGTTCCCTGGGCAAGTCGCACACAAACTCGGCCAAGCAGAAACCATGTTCCAGGACATCCAAGCCCAGCAAGAGGCTCAGGGCCTGGACCCATGGGCGCCGTTTACCGATGAAGAGGAGTGGGGGTTAGTGAAATGGTTGGTCTCGCGTGTTGGCCACACTGCAATAGAAGAATTTCTGAAACTGCCAATCGTAAGTCAGCTTCATGCTATCGCTTCACTCGGATCAGACACTCACAGGGACATAGACTAGCCAGATGAAGACCTCATTCACGAGCAAATATTCGCTGCTGAAAGCCATCGACAAACTTCCTCGTGCGACCGAATGGGAACTGAAGAAGATCAACGTGGTGGGCAATAGAACTGCCAATGATGGGCAGCGTGAGACGGAGGACCTTGAGTTATGGTTGCGCAACCCAGTAGACTGCATTCGCGAGCTGATGAGCAATCCAGAGTTTGATCAAGGGGTGTCATACGTACCAGAAAGGGTCTTTGCAGATGAGGAGGGAAAGACGCGGGTGTTTGATGAGATGTGGACAGGAGATTGGTGGTGGGAAATGCAGGTAAGCTGAGGTGTAGTATATACATAAGGAAAACACGCACTAAGTCCATTCTCACAGCATAGATTACCCAAAGGGGCGGTTGTTGCGCCAGTGATCCTGGCCTCGGATAAAACCTCCCTATCGCAATTCCGTGGGGATCAGGAAGTATGGCCCGTCTACTTGACACTTGGCAACATCTCTAAAGACATTCGGCGTCAGCCGTCGAAGCGCGCAGCCATCCTAATCGCCTACTTACCGATATCCAAGCTGGAGTGCTTCACGCAAGACGTTCGTTCAGTCGAACGTTACTGATTGTTCCACTACTGCATGGGACAAGTGCTAGAGCCATTAGTCAGTGCGGGTGAGAAGGGAGTCGAAGTTACTTGCCCGGATCGTCAAGTACGGCGCCTGTATCCGATCGTGGCAGCATACATTGCCGACTTTCCGGAGCAATGTCTTGTTGCCTGCTGTATGGAAAACAGGTGTCCGAAATGCACTGTCGGACGTGACAACCGCGGAGATATGAGAGAGTCAGCGCCACGGAGACGAGACACGACAATGGCAAACTTACGGCTTCACTCTGAGGGTGAAATGAGCAGTGATCAGTTCGAGAGTGAGCTGGGTCTGCGGGCCATTTACTCACCTTTTTGGGCTGCTCTCCCCCACAATGATATCTTTCTCTGCATGACGCCCGACATCCTGCACCAACTCCACAAGGGTGTATTCAAGGACCATCTCGTTAGCTGGTGCTCAAAAATCATTGGCGAGGATGAACTCGACGCACGTTTCAAGGCAATGAGTTCCTATGCCGGATTACGGCACTTCAAAAAAGGTATCTCGAAACGCAAGCAATGGACGGGAGCCGACTACAGGGAGTTGGAGCGTGTTTTCCTTTGTGTTATTGCAGGTGCTGTTGACAACAGAGTACTTGCGGCAGTACGTGGAGTGTTGGACTTTATTTACTACGCACAGTACCAGTCCCATACTGAAGAAAGCCTGTCTCGTATGCAAGCCGCACTGGAGTTGTTCCACGCCAACAAGAACGTCTTTGTCGAACATGGGGTGCGGGAGCACTTCAATATACCGAAAATCCACTCGATGATACACTATATCGAATCAATCCGTTTGTTTGGAAGTGCCGACGGTTTTAACACGGAGCTTCCTGAACGCCTCCACATAGATTTCGCCAAGCGTGCGTATCGTGCTTCCAATCGCCGTGATTATGTTATTCAAATGACTACGTGGCTACGCCGTCAAGAATCTATCTACCTTCAAGATGCTTATCTGCGTTGGCGGGCCTCACAACATCCTGCTAACAACGATTCTCACTCGCAGGACTTGGACTCCAGCAGTATCGACTCTGGCTCTGATGACGAGACACCTTCGCCAGCTGACCACCACCAGCTACGAGTGGCAGACCTACCTCAGCAGATACATCGTTTCACGATGTTCACAGCATCTCGCGGATATTTTCTCCCTAGGACATGCCCATTCCCAAACTCGACGTTTCAGCAATTAGTTGATAACCACGACGCTTCCCTCATCATTCCTGCTCTTGAACAGTTTCTCCGCCACAATCTGCGAACTCAGCCACGCCGAAAATTGACGCTGCAAGACCGTGTTGACGTGTACAAGTATTTGAAGGTGGTCTCACCCGCACAACCACATTTTAATAGCGCCAAATGCGTGTTCAAGGTCCGGGCATCACCAGAGATTGCACCAAAGGACACCAGGAAAATACCAGCTCCTGCGCACTATGATACGGTCCTTGTGATCGAAGATCGGGAGGAGTACACTGGTGAGGGTATCTCGGGTGAGTGGTGATATTTTGCGTTTATACTGCCGAGTCTCATCATTCTTAATAGGGCTTCGTGTTGGTGAGGTAAAGCTCGTGTTCAACCTGCCACCACGTCTGGGTCATTTTGCATGCCCCCTGGTGTATATTCACTGGTTCCGCCCGCTTCAGACTTTCGACGAAAATCTGCAGAGTTTTCGACTCACCAAGTCTTCGCGTCAACATCAACCCAATGCAGCGGTTCTACCGGTTGATCGAGTGCTTCGTCCGGTTCACCTCGCGCCCCGGATCAGTCGAGAGGCGGCAGAAGAGTTTTATTTAAACAGGTATATTGATTTAGAATTGTTTGAGCGCCTGTCGTAGTAGTACAGGCTGTGCGGAGCTCGAGGAGCAATGATATTGGTTATATAGCACAACATTGGCTATCATGGGCGAGGTGGGATTGCATAGTTAATATTGGCATCCGAGTATGCTACAGGGCTGTACGTAGTGCTATGTATCATACGAGGGTGCTCTATTGAGCTATGTATCATATGAGGAGGCTCTGTTGAGCTACGTGGCATACATAGTGCTACGTAATCTTGCACAGTGCAACTCATGGCCGACGTTTTTCCTGATGTACGACGTGGGGCTCACGGTCAAACGCATGGGATCCCTCCTCAGCGGCACCACCAACCTAGATTCCCCAATCCGACTCCTTCATGCATCCTTCCGCGATTTCCTGACGGACCAACTGTGGAGTGGAGAGTTTTTCGTTGACGTGTCGATGGTGCAACGCGACCTTGCATTCGCATCCCTTCGAGTGATGGCACGTGATCTTCGCTTCAACATCTGTGATTTGAAGTCTTCGTACCTCTCCAATTCCGAAGATGTAGGACTGCAAGAACGAATTGAACAACGTATTTCCCCTCATCTGTCCTATTCCAGCCGATTTTGGATGACGCACGTACGAGCAACGGTCTTTGACACGGAGCTTGCGCAAGAAGTAAAGTTGTTTTTCGACCACGAGCGACTGCTGTTTTGGATCGAGTTACTCGGGCTTATCAATGCGCTCAGTGGCGCAGTTTCTGCCCTTCCGCTCATTGCTCGGTGGCCGAAGGTGAGCACATGTTTACTGGATATCAGATAAAGTTCTCATACACAACTGCAGGGCCATTCCGGATTCAAAGATATCTCATCAATTGCAATGGACGTGCAGAGATTCATCAAAGTCTTTGGCTGCATCATTTTACACAGTACGCCACATTTGTATGTATCAGCACTCCCATTCTCGCCTGCCGACTCTCCGCTATCGCGAAAAAATTCCGCACGGTTTCCGAGTACTCTTTGTGTGACATCTGGACGCCATATGAACTGGCCAGCTGTCCAGAACGTGCTCAGGGGACACACAGGTCCGGTTAGGTCAGTCTCATTATCGCCGGACGGCACTCGTGTTGTCACTGGTTCTTGGGATTGTTCTGTGCGACTGTGGGATGCCGCAACGGGACAGCCAGTTGGTGAGCCCTTGCTGGGGCATACCAATTATGTGAGCTCAGTCTCGTTTTCACCGGACGGTGCTCGCATCGTGACTGCTTCTTGGGATAACACTGTCCGGCTATGGGATGCAGCGACCGGGCAGCCAGTCTGTGGGCCCTTGCGTGGGCACACTGACCGAGTTTCCTCAGTTTCATTCTCTCCGGATGGCTCTCGCATCGTAACCGGTTCCTACGATAAAACCATCCAGCTGTGGGATGTATTGACAGGCCAGCCAGTCGGTGAGCCCTTGCGGGGGCACACTGAAATTGTTACATCAGTCTCGTTCTCGCCGAATGGCACTCGCATCGTCAGCGGTTCTCGGGACAATACTGTCCGGCTGTGGGATGCAACGACGAGGCTCCCAGTCCGTGAGCCCTTGCTGGGGCATACCAAAATAGTTAGCTCAGTCTCATTCTCCCCGGATGGCGCACTCATCGCGAGTGCTTCTTACGATATGACTGTCCAGCTGTGGGATGCAATCACAGGCCAACCAGTCGGTGAGCCCTTGAGGGGGCACGCTGACGTGGTTTCATCAGTCTCATTCTCGCCGGACAGTTCTCGCATCGCGACTGGTTCTTGGGATCGCACTGTCCGGTTGTGGGATACAGCAACGAGGCAGGCAGTTGGTGAGCCCTTGGAGGGGCATACCGATTGGGTTCACTCAGTCTCATTCTCGTTGGACGGCACTCACATCGTTACTGGTTCTCGGGATAACACTACACGGCTATGGGATATTGCAACGAAGCAGTCAGTTGGCGGGCTCTTGCGTGGCCACACTAAACGAGTTGCCTCAGTCTCATTCTCACCGGATGGCACTCGTATCGCAACTGCTTCTTACGACACAACTGTACAGCTGTGGGACGCAATGACGGGCCAGCCTGTTGGCGAGCCCTTGCGGGGACACACTTCCGTGGTTTCATCAGTCTCTTTCTCGTCAGATGGTACTCGCATCGTGACCGGGTCGTGGGATTGTACTGTCCGGCTGTGGAATACAGCGACAATGCAACCAGTCGGCGAGCCCTTGGTGGGGCACACGAATTTTGTTAGCTCAGCGTCATTCTCGTCGGATGGCACTCTCATTGTGACTGGTTCTTGGGACAACACAGTCCGGTTGTGGGATGTAGCAACGAGGCGGCCTATCAGTGATCCCTTGCTGGGGCACACTGGTCCAGTTAGATCAGTTTCGTTTTCACCGGACGGCGCTTACTTCGTGACTGGTTCTTGGGATAAATCTGTCCGGTTGTGGGACACATCGACCAGACAGCCGGTTGGTGAACCCTTACTGGGGCACACTAGCGTGGTTACATCAGTCTCGTTCTCTCCGGATGCCACTCGCATCGCAACTGGTTCTCGGGACAACACCATCCGGCTGTGGGATACAACAACGAGGAAGCAAGTTGGTGAACCGTTGCTGGGGCACACTAACTATGTTAGCTCAGTCTCATTCTCACCTGATGGTGATCGCATCGTGTCCGGTTCTTGGGACTATACTGTCCGGATGTGGGATGTAGCGACCAGGCAACCCCTTGGTGAGCTCTTACGAGGGCACACAAGTGTCGTCAGCTCAGCCTCATTCTCGCCGGATGGGAATCGCATCGCAACTAGTTCTTGGGACTCTACTATACGGCTATGGGATGTAGTGGTTGGGAAGCCCTTGCAACAGCATGCCCAGTCAGATCATTCAACATCACCAAATGAGTACCACATACGCTCTACCGAGGCCGCTACCACGCCTAGCACTCGGAGCAAAGACCTCGTTTGCTTCTCGTCTGACTCTAACCACGCGCTATGCAACACAGACGAGTTAATGGAGGGAGCGTCCCATGATGACTGCGGTTCGGCGGTCTGTACCCCCTTTGTCCTGGATCATGACAGTGGGTGGGTGGTAGGACTCAACCGCCAACTCTTGTTCTGGGTGCCACCTGCTTCTCGACACGCATTCTACTGCCCCCGGACTGCAATAGTGGTACCTAGAGGAGGTCCAGAGCTGGATCTATGCCGCATGGCACATGGGCAACACTGGGCAAGGTGCCGAGCGGAGTGAATCTCTTAGCAACCTTTCTCTGATGTGCACTTACTTAACGAAACACTCGCCAACCTTTATTACGATGATCTTATTCCAACAAATTCCGGTATGGAGATTTCAGATACAACACGATGTCGAGCATATACAGTTCATTGTTCATTGCCTATTTTATATATATCTGCTCAGGATCGATCGTCTGGGTGTCAAATAGCTTCTGAAAGGCGGCTGTATGAGTCGAGTGTAGAGTCTATCTATATCCAATTGATGCTTCCTCACAGTGGATTGAGAAGCTGATGGAACAAAAGGCTAGTACTAGTGGAAAGGTTCTCAATATTCCCGGTCGTTGCTCCCATCGCATCTAGCACAAATCCTGCGAAAATTAGTTAGGAAAAATGCGTAGTCCATTGTGTGTAACACAATATGCAAAGCGACTATGGTCGCAGTACGTATGTGTATTGAAAGATGGTGAAAACAAGAGCACCATGAGAATTACAAAGACCTACGTGAGGTGAACAAGCGGGATGAGGAGATAAATGATCCCTCGATAAGTGCAAACGAATGCGGGACAAAATCAAAATCGGGGGATAGAGGCACAGCGAATATAAAAGGGTGCATATATTGGGCATAGGTGCATTGAGCTCGTGCTCGTTGGGAACCACGAAGAAGACTGCAATGGAGTTTAAGAAATATCAAATTCGAGTGCCTGCTAGGACAACTGTGAATATATGCATAACAGACTACGAGAGACACGCACATACGAAGCCACTGGGAGAGTGCTCATGATAGAATAGTTTTAGCCATTGGCATGTTCATCTCTGCTGTCATCTATATCTCTCCAAGGCAGAGATATGAGTACGCGGCGCGTCGTAGATGTAGGACATGGGACTTTTGTGGACCAGGGCGCACCAGGAAAGCTTTGCCTGAACGAAAAAATTCATAGGGTAGACACAGAATGAGGCCAGAGCTCTCAGGTGATAATAGAGTCCATGTTGAAAGGCTAGTTCACGAAATGCACAACAGTGAGTATAAGGTGGTGGGCACGGCGATCACGAATGCAGAGATGAAATAATACAGGACATCGAGTACAACTTGGAGATGAAACGTCAGCCAACGTTTTGGAACTGAATGAAAATGGGGTATGGCTACCTCGAGGATCCCAGTCAGGCGAAAAGAGGGCACACCCGAGTCAGGCATTCAATGAAGGGCAGTGCATGAACCACGAGCATAAGTGCATGGCTTCAACCTGCAGGAATGACGCTCCCAGTGACTCCAGTCATCAATGTGGACCGGCGTTTGTTTAACTTCGTTATACCTGCATTCATCAGTCCATAAACCCTTGCAAGCAAGTGATACAATTTTCACTTACAATCCACGCTGACATCCTAGCCTCTACCAGCCCCAAAACGCCTTCAATCAATGGCAATCATTGACATTATCAACGCCGAAATGTTCCAACAAGTGATAGACAGCTTGGGCGGGAAGCTTCTCATAAACTCTCTGATCACCAATGTCGAGCACCTTGCGCAGACGACAGATACCCTCTCCTCAGATATTAGCACAACCCTCGCGTCCATCACGTTGCTCGTGGAATACCTGATCACCGCTGTCGAGCGCCTCGCGCAGAAGACTGACACCCTCTCGTCTGATGCTAGCGCAACCATCTCATCTTCTGCGCTGCTCGTAGAAAACCTGATTGTGACGCTGAATGCACTAGCGTTGAACATGCATTACCTATTGCAAGGCTTGCATCGTTCTTATTCGCGTTGCTGTGCTTGTTGACAGTCCTCTGCATCGTGCGCTGGTGCTACGCATTTAGTAGAGAGATTCGAGGGTGTGCAACATCTTAAGACTGCGTAGACTTACACACCGACTGGCAGTACTATTGCATTCATCGACTGAAGCAGAAAATGAGAAGAGAGGCAAGAATTGCCGATGGGGATTGGTGACTGGCCAGATCAAACATACTGTGGTGGTTGGCGAGAACTTCACGAGAGTCACGGCAGCAGAGCTGACCCGAGGATCCAATCTAGACTCTACTATGTAGTAGTACGATGATATGCATTACACGAACACAACTACATCGCATAAATTAATTCAAAGACCAACTTATTAGTACCTTCAATCAAACCCCGGCTCACTGAATCTTCTTGTTCGAAAACTTGAAAACAAGTTGGGTGAGCAAACCCAGCAGACACCGAAACCAGCAAAACACGGAATAAAAAACGCAAATACTCACTACAGTGACAACTGTCCCATCGTCCAACGTCTCCTTCCTCGGCAAAAGCTCATACCCAAATACCTTGGGCAGCAAGATTCGCCATGCAGCCCAGTACAGCACACCTGCAAACATGATGCCGATTCCGACGAGGCAGTACCTGTAGAACAAACGAGGAATGAGAATAAGGGACGCGTGGATGATGCTATAGGGGGGCGTACAGGTAATATGGTAGTGGCGGAGTGTCGCCGACGCCGTTAGCTGGTTTCAGGAAGGGAGCGATGAGGACTGTGGAGGTTTGGTTTAAAAAAATGTATGTTGAAACTGTAGATCGGTAACTCACGGAAAGAAGCAGCAGCCAAGAAGAATACAGCGAGAGGCCACCACACTACATCATATGCATTAACGTGCCAGAGGAAGAGCGAGATATTTGTTCACCTTTGAATGGCCGAACAGCATCTGGCTTCTTCCATCTCAAATAGAACAGACCCTGGCAGCATCAGGAGGTAAGAAATACTCGAGAAAAAAGTTGAACAACGTACGATGACAATGAAGAGGTTGATAATTTGCTGTGGGTATCCTTCAACGTCCAAAATGAAAGGGTATACAATGTTTGGGGGAGGCGCGATGATGACAATAACCTAGAATACCAATCTCAGATCGATACTATGATTCTAAAGTAGTACTTACAGAAGGTATCAAATGTATGATCAATCCCGGAAGTGGGGACTTCCCTGTGGGCCAATTCGAAGCCCAGAATTTGTTTCCGAATGGTAAGGGTATCCCTTCCTTTGCAAGCTCTGTTATTGAATCATGAGCTAGATAGATTGCGATGTTTGGTATAACGAACCTTGGTTTACTCGTGAGGCAGCAAAAGTCTAGTTAAAAAGTTCTCGAGCCGCATATTTCAGTAGCATTCCTCGACTTACTACAGTGATAACATTCTATGGCCCATCATCAAACAAAGATCATGGCATAAATTAGATAGGACTCACTCCAAGAGCGCTGTAATGAAGCGATAAGTCACGAAACTGTCAAACCCAGGAAGTCAAGGTTACCTGAGAGCAATGAAGACCGACAGCGCACGCTCCGCAACAGAACCAAAGACATTTCCGAAAAACAAAGCAGCAACAGTAACGCCAGACTTGTCAATCTCCGTCTATCGATACCATTCAGTATTCCGTTCATGGTGCAAATATAAAAGAAGTTCTCACCTTGGTCGCAGCCGAGAAATAAGCCACATTTGCAAGCAAGTACAAAACAGCGCATATACCAAGACCGAGAGGGCCTGCAATCTTGAGCGTCCTGACTGGATTACGGACGTTGTTCATGACGTAGTTCACGTTGGACCATCCCGCATATGCGTTCAGAACTTTGAAGGTGGCGGTAGCATACTGTCAAGACCATAATCAGCATATAGGTGTGTAGGAATATGATCGAACGCACATCGTTGCTACTCGTAGAGCTCCCTGCGAACGCGTTTCTGAAATTGTAGTGCGGATCCGCGACGCGGGTTTTGCCAGAGAGAACTACCCAGCCTGTAATAACGACAAATAACAAAATCACGATTTGAATATCGAGAGCGACTGAAAAGATGTTGAATACATCGATAGTGTAAAAATGAAAGCTTGCATACGTTCATGATCAGTACGCCGATCTTGGGGGTCAATCCGTGTAGAAGGGTTACGAAAAAGATGACTAGAGGCTATGAAACAACCGTGTCATGCAGTTAGGTAAGAAATCATACCTCCAAGCGCAATTCCACGCTCAGTCCAGCGACCTACAGGTTGACCAGCGGCAACCAAGATACTATACGATATCAGCCAAGTTGTGTTATCAAGATCCGAAATACGCACTTGCTAGCAAAAACCTTGACGAAGCAGTTGAGTATCAACACCGAATATTCACCCAAGATAAGACGTGACTTACGATACAACCGCTTGCAGTGAATCCAAGTAATATAGCGTTGGCAGCAAATACCACAGTGGCGAGGTACTTGGGTTTTCTGTAGACGGCCTCAAGGTATACCTTCTCTCCACCACTGCGAGGGAACATGGTGCCGAATTCGAGCCATATGAAGAGGCCACAGAAGCTAAGCAGGAAACCAAGGACCCAGAGCATGAGGGAGGCGCCGACTGAGCCGACTCCAGAGAGGATGGAGGACGGTGTTGAAAATATACCGGTGCCGATGATCCGCCCAACGATAAGGAGAGTGCAAGAGGTTACACCAAGGTAACGACCCATGCCTCCAGCAGTGTCTAGATGTTGTTAGACGAGCAAGTTGAAGTAATAGCGAGCAATCCCACCTTCTTCAAAAGTCAGTTCTCCAGGATTAAGGCCAGCATCGTCGTTCGGTTCCTTCTCATTCCTTTGATCCTCATCGCTGAGCTGTGACTCGGAAGCACGGTCATCCTGGTCCTCTTCTTGCCGCTTGCTTTTCCGCGACCACCAAGTAGTGGACATTCCTGTAGATGGAGTGAGAGATATGAACACATGATATCAGCGCTTTGGAGGCAAATAAAAGGGCGCTTAATATTAATGGCGTAAGAAGGTGTCCATATGTTGTCAACACCGGTGAGCGCACCTACAAAAGGCAAGCTCTAGCCAGCAGGCTCGGATTTTGAAATCGGCACAAGTTCATTGTTGTTCCGAGTGAGTCCTGTCAGTTTTGCTCTTAGAGGTTTAAAATAACAGCCTAACCGATTATTGATAAGAATCAAGCTTTTAGTACATTTCCATTTCGAAAACTAGGCTCCGTCACTCCCGATTCTCTCCTGATACTTAAGTCCTGCCAATGCGTCAGAACTTGGACAAGTCAGGATCAGTCG
>JABBWB010000137.1:0-103614 GCA_016628085.1 Suillus occidentalis
CATGGCAATGATATCCCGTTCTGAACATATTGTAGGCATGGAGATAGAGTTGGTTTTATTGGATGCATTGAAGATTTGAATACCATCAGCAAGTTCAGCAAGCTCATTGTCGAGAGGACAGATAAAAGAAGCAAGGTCTTTGGGTTGATGGGGACCAGGGATGACACCAAGACAAAGAACATTTTCAAGGTGTATTCGGATGAGAGGAGGAAGGTTCAGATTCATGAGGAGAATTGGTGTTGCTGATGGACCACTTCAACAACGATTAAAAAGTAGAAAACCATCCACTGACAGCGAGAATGCTATGTCATGCTTTCTGGAGAAGAATTTGTGTTTCTGTTTGACACCATCAACCTCAACATCAGTCTGGCATAGTGTGTGATACCACTCTGAGTCAAAGATATCTTGAATGATGCCAGGCTCCTCAACATAGTTCTTCTGATATGAAAGCAGATGTATCATATCTGGACTCTGGAAAAATCCCTGAATGTGAGGAATGAGTGGGAGATATGAGAAATGTTGCCACACATGTCCACCAGTATCATAGCATGATTCATTGCAAAAAGGACATTGGATATGATGGGAATAGTTGTCGGTATATGCAATACATGAGTTAACATAACAATCATAGTTGATTGGTTGGATGCCTGATAATGTGGCAAGACGGCGTAGAATGACCCACTCAGAGTCTATTGTCATTTTGTGCTGAAAGGACTGGTGCATATGATTAAATACACGATGAGGAATATTCCTGACTAACTTCAGCTGGAATGCATGGATGTTATCACAATCCTCGTCAGTGAGTATATCATTACCTAGGTTACATTAGAATTAACATTCATATTTGAATATGAATACAAATGGAGGTCATATGTCTCTCTCGCCTTTGTCGGACCTTGCCAATCCTCTAGCTCGAGAATCATGTTGTCAATAGTCATGATGGCATGATAGTCTATATCATCCTCATTGAAATCGTACAAATCATGAGCCTTGGCAGACCCATCAGAAGAGGCAGCATCCAAACTAGACTCAAAGTCAGATGACTTGTCTGTATGATGGGAGGAGTGTGATGATATGGCATCCTGGATGATAATGGAAGAGTGCTGTGAATCCTCTTTGGCCTCTGAGTCTGAGCTACTGGAATCAGAGCATAGTGCTTCATTGGGGTCTGTAGTGGCATAGTGTTTCTCCCTGCGAGAATGAGACAAGAACTTATAGCAAGAAGGTGCATGGCGACAGTGTTTTTTGGACTCAGGAGCCTGCATGTAGTGTGTCCGAAGACAGTTTGTCACTGTCAGTTGCAGAAGTCGATTATTCTGACTGTCGAAAGTGTGTGGTGATTGTGGTGAGCATTGGCAAACAAGAAGCTGATGCTGCTGCCACCTGTTACCTTGCTGACAAATCAGATAGTTGGCTGCTTGAAGTTTTCAAGTTTCTAACTCTTTCCTTAAGTTGTTTGGTGAGGGCATCCTGCTATGGCTGGAGGTCTCCATGCGCTTGCCCTGTGATCCTGCAACTGAATTCTTTGGTCCCATAAGAGGACATTTTATTTTCTACTACTAGTCAGTACCACTGGGCGCCCGTTTATTTCAGTCGCCGATATGAGCACTATGGATGGCTCCCCTTGATGGGACACTGTCAGATGCCTAGGCTCTGACCCATGACCGTCTGCCATTAACTTGTGCATCTCGGTCCCTGAACATCAAGGGCGCCCTGGGAACACTCAGTACATTTGTTTCAAGTCCCCTCCCTACTTGGCTTGGTTTGGCTGTTTTGCTCCAAGGCCAAGTAGCAGAGCATCACCTCCTATGGACACAACTCAAAGGCCCACTGTCTTAGGCAACTTGGTTGCTGCTGCATACTGGGCCAGAGCTCTTATCAGCCACTTTACCCTCCCCATCAACCTGGACCCCTTCCTACTATGCCTCCCTCCATATCATCCCACCACCAACACCTTCCACTGCCAATGCACCCACCCCATCATGCCATTTAACAGCCATCTTCCGTCCCGATAATCAAGGCGAATGGCGGGAGAAGTTGCGGTCATCATATGAACAGCATATGAAGATGCAGTGGTGGCGCGATGACGAGGAAGGCAAGGGTGAAGCTGAAGAAGTTGGAGAGAATGAAGATGAGGTGGAGAGCATACGTATCGATAGGCCAGTCTATCTTTGAGGCGGATAAACTAACTGTTGCTACCAGGTCCAATGAGCAATGCCCTTGACTCATGCATGCCCACCCATGAAATGTCCCTACACATCTATTCCTAGGATTTGGACATCTCTCTTCGTCCTTCACCCTCTCATTCACCACAGGTCGACTTTGATTTCACTGCATTTGCATCTCCTTCAGACATCAACCAAAAGAAGTGGATCTTTTCTCATCTGAGGCCCCCGTTTATCAGTCTCCATTCTGATGTGGTCGTCCAATATCACAGCCTTAGCCTCCCACAGCTGTCCTGCTCCTGTTCCCTCACCTCCAAAGCCACAGTGCATACCCAGCCCTCACCTCATCCTCTTTACACAAAGCCATGGTGGGCCTTAGCATTGCGGGTGTGCGAGAAGGTCACCCATGCAGTAGCAACCATTCCCACATGTAAGTCTGCAATGTTAATCTAATACTCTCGCTTATGAATGATTGTCTCAACTTTCAAGACTTAAATAATGCTCAGTGTCAAGCCACGAAGGATGCTGGTATGATTGCTGGGTTGAACATTCTCCATATTATCAACGAGCCTAAATAAAGAGGACATCAATGAGGTGAGACGTCTGACAATTATGATATCCACACTGTCTAACCCTATTACAGGTTGTCCTTGCGGGTGGTTCAACCCACATTCCCAAGGTCCAACAACTCTTCAAGGAGTATTTCAGCAAAGAGGCTTCGAAGGGAATCAACCCCGATGAGGCTGTTGCTTATGGTGCCATTGTCCAAGGTGGTATCCTCTTTGGCAACCAGGCACGACTGTGATGAGAAAATGGACATCAACTTGAAACATAAGCTCATCACCTTTATTCAGAAGATTACACATCCTCCGATACATACCTGAGGCCAAACATCCTCGAGACATCATTTGCTAGCTGTAGACTAATACATGTTGACGCAGGAAAAATGTCACGTGATACAAGTTATTTTCGCAGTGCAATATCTTATCAAGTCCATCTCTCTCCTAATACCACCATCCAGCATGCCCACGACACAAAAGAAGTCCAAAAAGATGCGCCTTCAGCTTCTAGCTGAGCAAATGACTCAGCTACAGCTGGAGATCAATGGATTGCAGTGTGAGATGACTGTTCATTTTGTGTGCAACCTTACAATGCATGTTTGCAGGAAAGCAAAAGAAGCCTCATTCTGAGATAGACTCACTACCCAAGCCCAAATGATTGATCCTAAAGCCACCTGGGACTGCTGGCAAGCGCAACAGTTACTCAATGCAGCATGCAATGGGTCTAGGCACTGATAAGCGACAGTACAATGCCCTGATGGTGACTATATGGTGACTATATGCACACAAAAACATGTCTGAGTGAGTGTGGCTGACATTCTGACTTAAGGCATCTACAAGACATTTTTGTAGAACACATCTGGACCTTGACAAGACCCGCCAAGGACAAGATGATAATGACATATCTATTGTTGTAGTTAAGGTGAGTCATATACAAGACTTGATATAACTTAATAGACTGACTCTGAATAGGTACAGAAAAAGCACCCAATTCTACTCAAGTTCACAAATGCATGGCCAGTCCGCACCTGGATCCAGCAATACCTTCACAACTATAACAATGACTGAAAAAATCAACTGTGTGATGTACCTGTTGTAAGTATTTCCATAATTGACGCCTTTCACAAATGCACTGACTGTACCTATACAGCCCCAGACTTATGGCAGCAGCGAGGATGAAGAAGAACTGAGTGCAGACACAGAAGATGCAGATGTGGACAATGACAATGACAATGACAATGTGGATTCTGATGGTGACACAGATGTGGACCAGGACCAGGATGAAGATGGGGATGAAACCCTGACTAATGATGGTGTATAGGATGAGGGCACCACCAACAAGATTGGCCACGTGCAGGTGGAAACTAACCCATTCAACAAATGTGTCCCTCCCTGCCTACTCAACTTGACAAGGAAACAACAGATGATCATATCATCAGATGAGGAAGCCGAACCCATTCAACTCCCACCTCAGAAGAAGCGGGTAGCCATGCCCACCACCAATGAGGACCTTCCAACCATCTGTCCAAGTGATGGGTGCAATGACACTGTGGCCTTGCACCCTTTGGGGATGGTCCTTGCAAAGTATAAAGCATATTGACACTGCTTACAGATGCCAGGCGGTGAATTCACATGCCAGACACTCAAGCTCGAGATGGAACTCTGTGCTGCCATCCAGAGTGACCTGCAGCATGACAGGTACCTTCAGAGTGCTTATGATAACAGATGGCTATCCCAGATCAACTACTTCACTGTGCATCACTCCGTTTTGAAGCTTGAGCCAGATCTCCATCAACTAATCTTTGATAAAGCTGCCAAGGATGAATGCTTCATTTACCAGACTCTTCTTAACGATCTGCTCGAACAGGGCTATGGAGTCAAGCTTGACAAACAGTTGGCTTTTCTCACATGTCTGAAGATATTTGACATTGGACGCCCAATTTTCAACAAGGCACGGCCTGGATAGTGAGTCCTGATGCGCTCTTATGACATTACACTCATGATCCACAGCTATGGTCCAAAAGGCAGTGTAGTTCTTCACGCAACCATAAACCAGTTATTCGACCCACAACAAGGAATTCCTACTGAAGCCTTTGCCCCATTATCATATGAACAATATACATATTTTGTTCTCATCCCCTACATAGCCTGCCAACTCATCGCCGACGATCAGAGGTTTATGGACAATCAGACATGCATGCTTCAGCAGGCATTCAAAGTTATGGTGGCCAGTGCAGATGCTGGCGATGCACTCCAGGGTATTGACGAAGAAGGGAAGGATGAGCGTTTTGATGACATCCTTATGAAGATCATGTTGAAACAGGTGACAGAGTTAGACTATTTTTCCAGCAGCACCACAGCCCACAGCCCTGGCACCTCCAAGTCAGCAGGGGAAAGGCTCAAAAAAGGTCCGTCTGATGATTTCTTACTTTAGCAAGTCTTCACTGTGACTTTGTACTAGGCAAACAGGAAGGGTAAAGTCACAACTGATTCTGCTTGCCGTTGAAGTACCCGCTTGGTGAGTTGATGTGCATTACATAGTCAGTGTGATACTTACTTTTGATCAGGCTTTGTCTCAGCGTTAATGTGCTTGTGTTCTTGAACCTTGTTGTCGTCCCTGTTGCTATATCAGTTGCTTCGCTTTGCTATCAGTTCATTAACTAATGTAATTCAGCGCTTCGTTTCATTACCTTGGTTTGAATGTCAGAGCATAGATCCAGAGTATTGTTTCAGAGTATAGATTCAGGGTATAAATTCAGAGTATCATTTCAGAGTAAAAAACGGCAATATCAGCACCCCGATTTCATTACCTAATGATCTGAGTTTCAGACGATAATGATATGATTTCACCCTGTGAATTTCACTGGAACCAATTTCTACAGTGGTTTACAATGAATGCGATACTCGCAAGCTGTTCTACTCCTACGGAAGTGCGTCTCTTCTTAGAGTTGCGCGGTAACCGTGGGAACTACACACATGCATTGCTTCTCTCTCAGCTAGAATTTTAGAGATATGTCGGTCTCACCCCAGATTTCAGTCCGCCTTGCCATCGTACGCTCAACATTTCGCACAGTATCAAAACAAGTGGTCAAGTGGCTCATTAATTGTTTTCTCCATAGGCAATCACCGTCTTGAAACACAAACCGAAGGACCAATCCATCCCAAGTCGGTTACTTCGCGTTGTTGCCTCAGTCAAGGTTCATTCACAGACTTCTATGACGTGGCTACGCAGGTTATCTTCTTGACCTTCAATCCCATTTTTCTTCATCCAACGATAGCCAGGCGACGTGCGATGAGGACTTGTGGAGGAATCATGCGCTCTCGCTTGAAAAAGAACTCAAGTCCTTGAAACAGAAGCGGGAAGACGATGAAGCAGGTGTGTTTGAGTCTCCGAATATCATCCCCTTTTGCAAGCCTTGTCAACATTTTACAGAACTCGTTCGTCTACGGCAAAACGCGACCAAGGACATGCCACACAACTCTGGCGCTGCTCCCCCAAAGAAGAAAATGAAAAAGGCTGATAAAGCTCAGGAGCTTCAACTTCCGGATGATGACTGGCCTGCAAAACGGGAAGGTATGAATCTCATATTCGCCTCATTTTCCTTTGACTCACGACTCGGGGAAGAGCGCTTCAACGCAACAGGCCAAACATCACCATCCCTCACCGCAGCATTCGCCTCCCTCCAAATTATTCTCAACTCAGTAAGTTCGCAGGCAGGTGACGACACGCTACCACACAACTCGCGCCTGCTAGCTGCGATCACGCGTACATTTGACACCATCGGTAAATTCCTAGGCCTCGAAAATATCTCGACATCTTCTGTTCCACCAGAACTCAACGAGTCTAGAATCGCAATGGCCTCCCCACTCCTGGTGTACGTCTTGCGCATCGCTCTTCCAGCCCTCTTCCATCAAGACATCAGCAATTCCAGCAGTATCGCTGTATCCCGCCTCGTCGGCGTCCTATTCGTCCCGGTTGTCCGCAGCTTCACTCTCGTATCCCGGGCATATATCATGCACTATCTAGACGCAAACCTAGCTAAGAAGACGTCGAAAAGCCGCAAAGGACATGAGAAGGTACCAAAACCTCCTAGTCAGGCACTCGTTCAGATTCCCGATGCTCGTATGGACCTGTTGACTCTTCTCGGCGAGGCGCTGAATTCGTTGGACTCAATACCAACCAGCTATTCTGTGTACACAGCTGGTATCAAGGAACGCGTAGCATTGGAGTCGATTCGGGCGCTAGAGTCGTTGTACTCTACAGGAAATACTGTCAGTGTCGACGGGACCATGGACAACAACACAACTCTGGAGGAAGCTTCTGCACCACATCCCCACAGACAGAGAACTATTCTCAGTAGAAAAGATAGGCTCGAGGCTCTGGCGCGGAAAGATACATCGTGGTATCTGTTCCACATACTCAACTCTTGCGTGAGCACAGGTGGACCGAAAGAACTACCTAGATCTATGCTCAATGGAGCTCTTTTGGATGGCGCTGCAAGGATTGTGAAGATGTGCATTTCGATGGACCGTGACGGCGTTGCGCGAGTTGGAAGCAGGTGTGTCATGGATGCGATGTGTCGAAATATGGTCTTGGCCGCTTGTGAAAAGATGATCAGTCCCATACCTCAAGAGAACCATGGGCTGTAATGTATTATAGATTTCCGCAGGTTCTTACCTCTGTCGCCATTTTAAAGCATGTGGACGTAGATGTCCGTTACTCAGAGTGGGAACTTTGCGAAGTTATTGGTCAGATATCAAAGTTCTAGTGCGGCCGTCTAGCTATGGTGCAATGGGGGTACTAGCAGCTGCGGGCACGCTTCGGGATGTGTCCTCAATCCACCGCATCTTGTAATAACGTTTCATTCCCCACTGGGTCATTAATGGTCAAGTTTAAGCTCACTCAGTTGGGCTCTCCTCCAGTACTTTATAAGGAGCATCTTTGGTAGTTCTGGCCTACGTCTCAGGGGTATTATCGCCGCCAAATATTGATTCTGTGCGTAACTTTCCCGTAAAAGGTGAAACTTAGAAAGACAAGTGTGCTTATGTAATGGGATAATCTCTACCCTTCGCCAATGAGCATACGAGCACCACGGAAAGGCGAAAACTATGAGCTCAGCGTGGATCTCAACAGCGAGTACCGCGATAAACGAAAAGATGCGATCAAGCGGGTCATAGCATCTATGACTGTCGGCAAAGGTGCTGCACGTTCTCGCTCGATCTGTCTACTGCGCTTAACACATCCGTAGACGTCAGCGGCCTGTTTCCCGATGTTCTCAAGAATATGCAAACAGACGACCTCGAACAGAAGAAGCTTGTCTATCTGTATCTTATGAACTATGCAAAGACACAGCCAGAACTCGTCATATTGGCCGTGAACACGTTCGTGAAGGACTCCGAGGATCCTAACCCTCTCGTACGCGCACTGGCGATTCGAACCATGGGGTGTCTGCGTGCAGAGAAGATTATTGACTATCTGTGCGACCCTCTTCAACGCGCTTTGCGAGATGACAACCCGTATGTTCGTAAGACTGCTGCGCTCTGCGTTGCAAAGCTGTATGATCTCAAACCCGAGCTTGTCATCGAGAATGGTTTCCTGGATCAGCTTCGTGATATGATTTCAGACAGCAACCCTATGGTAATGTTGAACCTTTCTATTTTGCCAAGCAGGCCTCATATATGCGTTTAGGTCGTGGCAAATACAGTTGCGGCGCTCACAGACATCCATATCTCAGCAACCTCCAACCAACCATCCGACTCTACTTCTGATCCCGCTGTATTCTCCATTACCTCCGCTATACTGAACAAACTACTGATCGCCCTCAATGAGTGTTCGGAATGGGGTCGAGTCGCAATATTGAATGCTCTGGCACGGTATGACGCACAAGACGACAAAGAGAGTGAGCACATCTGCGAGCGCGTCGTACCCCAATTCCAGCACGTAAATGGTAGTGTTGTTCTTGCCGCAATGAAGGTACACAGTGTCGCTCATCCGGCCCTTGTCATGACTTGACCTTCACATATCAAGGTCATTATGATCCACATACGCAACGTTCGGCGAGACGATCTCGTTAAGCAGTTGATCCGCAAGATGGCCCCACCACTAGTCACCCTGCTATCGTCCCCGCCCGAGGTACAATGGGTCGCGTTGCGGAATATCAACCTTCTTCTCCAAAAACGATCCGACCTCCTTGCGAACGAAATGAGGGTATTCTTCTGCAAATATAATGACCCGTTGTATGTCAAGATTGAGAAGCTTGATATCATGGTCCGATTGGCCAGTGATGGCAACGTGGATGCTTTGTTGAGCGAGCTGAAAGAGTGAGCCGCTCAAAATTCTGTGGTTTGCATCGCTGACTACGCTGGCCAGATACTCGTCAGAGGTTGACGTTGATTTTGTCCGGAAGAGCATCAAAGCCATCGGGCAGACAGCGATTTCGATTGAGAGCGCAGCGGAACGTTGTGTGAATGTACTTTTAGAACTTATTAACACTCGTGTCAGCTATGTGGTCCAAGAAGCAGTGGTCGTCATGAAGGTGTGCAGTGATTTTAGCTTTATATCGCCTTCATAATGACATCTCTTTTAGGATATCTTCAGGAAGTACCCTTCTACATACGAAGGTGTAATCCCTACACTCTGCGCTAATTTGGAAGAGCTGGATGAGCCAGAAGCGAAAACCTCCTTGATTTGGATTATTGGCGAGTATGCCGACAAGATCGACAACGCAGATGAACTGTTGGGGATATTTGTGGACTCTTTCACCGAGGAGTCGTACCAGGTATTTGAGTTCAGCGTTACCTTATGCTAATGACACAAGTCTTGATCTTGCACAACAGGTTCAGCTTCAAACGTTGACTGCAGTGGTTAAGTTGTTCTTGAAGAAGCCTGACTCATCCCAGGGTGTTGTTCAGCGTGTGCTGAATACAGCAACGAAGGATTGCGATTCACCAGATGTGCGGGACCGGGCTTACATATATTGGAGACTCTTGTCAACAGATCCTGGCGCAGCGAAGGTGTGAACAACTCTGAGCCCTGTTGATAGCGCTAATCAACTTAAACTAGGCTGTTGTTCTTGCCCATCGGCCACCAATATCTATCCCGAGAACAACAGTCTCGCCTGCGTTGCTTGAAGAGCTCCTCGGCGAGATATCGTCATTAGCAAGTGTTTACCACAAACCTGCTCAAACCTTTGTTGGTCATGGACGGGTTGGTGCCGACTCAGTGCAACGCAAAGGATTAGAGTAAGTGACTACTGGCCAGTTTTGTCTGTTTCCACTGGGTTGACGGCTCATCATGTAATAATAGAATCTCAGATGCTCAGAAAGCTCTCCAGACGGTTGTTGCTGGTCAACAAGCAGAGAATCTTCTCGACTTTGGTGATGATTCCACGCAGGATGGGCAGCCTTCTGGACTCGCCGCTACCCAAATACTTCCTTCGACACCCGCTGCAGCAAACTTCCTGTCGGGCACTTCTGCGAATCCACTAGACGACCTCGTGTCGATATTCGGTGGTATGGAAACTATGGAGACGGGAGCAGGATCACTGTCAACGGCGCTATCGCCGACGATGACATCCCTGTCCTCGCCTTTCGAGGGATTCGGAGGGTCGCCAGCGCTACCCTCCCAGCCACGTCAGAATGCGCAGCCCGAGGAAGATTTGTTAGGGTTGTTCTAACGTAATTGGCATCACAATCCACATGTACATATTTGCTCGGTGCCGTTAGCAGCCTTCCGCGTATGGTCACATGTATGCCAGCTGAACGATATTTTCTGTTTGAAGAATGGATGGGGGGTTATTCATACTCATCACACGAAGTGTTCGTTGCATGCAGTCGAGTACGGAGTTTAAAACTGTGTTTTCCTTGACAGTCATTCTGCTTCTGAGTTGGAAGTTTCTCACCCTGTCTCAAATCTACTGATCCTCAGTAGCTTCAGTTCCGAGATCAATTGATCATGATCCAGACATGGGCTGGCCTACTTTTTTCGTGCCGGTTGGTTTTGACGCCGGTGTGGCTTCGCTCGCAGACGGTGTTCGTATATTCTTAAATCCCAACACTAGCGATAAATCTTGCTCCAAACGCCGCGAGTACTACATGCGCGCGCCCATTAAACTTGGTAGCTTCGTCAATAACGTCCATCCATGAGGAAGCAAGGATGAAGCATTCTAATCATAGCTAGAGGTGACGGTAGGTGGCTTTGTTGCTATTCGCCGTATTAATACCCTCGCTCAGTAGTATCTCGAACTGGGCAAGATGGCATCGTGTCAAGCTGTACGCTATGCATATGCATATGTGTGTATTTAAAGAGTATCGGTGTGAATGTTTCAGTACCTTTCTCAAGCATACAGCTGCCGGCTGGTGTGCCATGCGATTATAGACACGACCATGCTCTTACTCTCAAAGACAAATGCAGTATGCTGTGGCTCTCAACTTTACATGACTCTCTTGCCCTACGCTGTCCTGTTATACATTCCGCTTGTTTACGCTTCACTGCTCAATCTCAATGGCACCAGTGCCACTACATTCAATGTCAGTGACTCTCCACCCAGCTGTGGCACCAGAACCCTGTGGAGCGTCATCTGGAGCTGCGCCGCCACTCTATTTGCATGCACATGGACCGCAATTCACCCAAACATTCCAGGTATGGACGAGGGGAAATTGATTGTTTTATGTCGTCGCCTTCGCATCATGATCATGGCGCTAGTCGCCCCAGATCTCATGATCACATGGGCCGCGAATTAGTTTCTAAGTGCTCGTGACACTGCAAAGGCTTTTAACGATGCCTTTGGTGCACAACCTCACCAGGCCCGTAGCGACAATCCAGATATAGGAGAGAGTGCAGCTACTTTGCTCAGTGAAATTCGATTATCAGATGGTAGGAATAGTCCACATCCGAGCGCTCCGCATGTCACAGATTTCGAAGGCCAGTCACCTGCTCGGCCATTCGGTGCAGTGACTAACATCATTAAACGGATGTTTCACAGATTGGACGGTGACACAGGGGTTTTTCACGTGGATGGGTGGATTGTTGCTCTACTTTGATGACAAGTCACGAGCCACTCTTCGACCCGACGAACTTTTGCGCTTTGTTCGTGAGGGGTCCGTGGACGTACCTGTCATCATAGAGGCAGACATAAAAGATCGAAGCAAGGGTGATGCATTATCTAAGGGCATCGCCATTCTTCAGCTGGCGTGGTTCGTTCTCCAGCTTGTCGCCCGTAATGCCCAGAACCTTCTGATAACACTACTTGAAATCGATACTCTGGCTGTAGCTGCCCTGACCTCCATTACCTATGGCTTTTGGTGGAAGAAGCCCAAGGATGTGGGACGTCCTCATGCTATTTATTGGAAAGCAACTACATCTCTACCTAAAAAATTAGCCTACAAGTATGTCATCGATATTGCTGCCCGAAATTGTTCTTATTCACTTGCATTCTAGCAAAATAAATCTTATGTTCTCCCGTAAAGACTGCTCCCACTGCTTTACTTCTTGTGTTTATCCGATTTTGACTCTTATGGGCGCTGCCACATTCAATTCCTCACGTGCTATTCGTTCACGTCGAGTTCTGTCTGTGGGTGGCTATGATGAGGATAGTGTCGGTCGTCATCGAACCACTATACTTCTCACTGGATGTTGCAGTGGGGCGGTGTTTGGAGCGGTACATTGTCTAGGCTGGAATGATGCGATTCAGGGGCGCACAGAGCAATTTACTCTGGCGTGCGGCTTCCCTTGAGATAGTATTAACACCTGTAGCTATTCTGATGTTGAGCTATTTTCTTTGGGCGGACGATTCAGAGGGCGAAGTTGTCGCATCTGTGGGATTAGTTGTCGGCGCTCTCATATATATGGTTGCACGCATTACATTAATTGTTCTTTTATTGATGAGCTTACGAACGCTGCCTCCTGGCGTATACGATACAGTAGCTTGGATTATTCCACATCTGTAGTTTCCTTTACTTACATTGCGCGTAATGAACTTGCCTGGCTCTTCTAGAATCCGCATATCAGAGCGCATGACTCGCGTATGAGCGATAGATACGTACGGCTTGTCAGATCTGACAATTCAGACGAAAAGATGTCATCCCAGGGAATGCCTTGGTTCTTTGCCTGCAGCGCTGATTAGAGAAAGGTCTAATGTGCACTGCGTTCATACTACCGGTGACGGCCCCCAGATCGAGGAGTAATCTGAAGTTTCCGTTTGAAAGAGCGAGGATGGTATCACTGTACCGCGAAAAGAGGTAAGGAGTCAAGTTCGTCTGAACTTTCCCTATAGATCCGTAGTGCCCTCCAAATTGTGCCAGATCATGGTTAAGTTCTTCACAATCGAATTCTCCCCAGATTTCTGCAAGATGAGACCAATGTGGGGGGTGGCGAGCGTATTATCTAGGAACTGCGACCCCGTTAAACACAAGACATTATGTGGATGCGGGCGTGAGTCTTCAATTACTTCCTCTAGTAGTAGATGCATGAGCATCTGCATTGGTGCAATTTGGTGGTGCGGGCCTCCCCGTCCAGTGGGATACTCTTTACTTTGTAAACGTGCACTTCATGATCCAGAAGCCAAGATCCATAGCTATAGACTTGCATGATATGAGCATGATATCGGTTCTCCATTCTTCTGCAAAATCGACTGTGTCTCCATCATGGTGTGCAGCTGTGATCATCGTGAGAACATTTTTACGGAGATACACGCCGAATTCGAACATTATTGATTCTGTTCGTGTCCTGTCAAAACAGTCATGTTGCGTCAAGTTAACTGTAACCGTCATGGTGTTCCCTTCTACCGTGAGCACTTCCCTTCAGCTTTGATGTTCCAACCTTGTGCGCGCCATTCCAAGTTCAACCGCATGTGGGTTAGGGAACTGAGAGGCACAATTGCGGAGATGGCTCGGAGTACGTACTACGCATACAGTTGCAAAGCACTGACTTGTCCCGTGTGTCGTACGTAGCTTATCGGGCGGATCATCATTGAATGCATGGTTCCGAGTCGAACGCTTGGTGAACTGAGTCGCCCATTCTGTTGTTCATCTACTTCTCTTGCATCGATCAAGTTCTTCCGGCAGCGCAGGTCATCGACCCTTCCACATCCATTTTTTTCCAATTTGTATTTGTTTCCTTCCTCAATTACTTTTTGTCCTCATGCATTCCAGCTTACCCTTTCTGCTTCTGGATGAGTGCTTTCTTCATGACCCCGCCTGTGACGTCTCTAGGAGTAGCAATGTTAATTGCCAAGATTAGCTGCTGCATGCCTTTGGCATAGAAAACTATGTTTATGGACATGCAGTATCAGATGCCGCTGGAAGGTAGGTGTTTGTTGGAATGTCTCTCAGATTGATCTAGCTTGCTCTGTACCCTCTTCGCGCATTTATGTACGCTAGCCTGAGGAACCAAACGAGCTTGCTCTCACAGCTTCAGGGGTAAGGAGGATCTATTTAATCTCTGCTGGTCTGGCTTGATATATGTGACCCACATTTGTAAGTTCACGAGACCTCCTTTGCAGGCCCAGACGGAGACGGCAAACGTGAAGGCTTCTTTTGCAGTTACGATGCTGACGTCCCTCCAAATTTTTGGCTCCTTGGCGCTGCTGCAGGCAGTTGCGTCGCAGCAGATTTGGGATATCGTGAGTCGACGTGCTTTGTGCTGCTTTGTGGTGGATGGCTCACATCCGTATGCAGTGGCAAACCACATGGGATAGGAACATGTTATTCACTTATTTCCAACCCACGCCGGACCCCATCAACTTCGTTACTCCTGGTACTATCGGGAGCGCGGACATCGTCATCGATGATTCCTCAGTATACCAAACCGTGTATGGTTTCGGAGCATCATTGAGTAAGCTTTGCGGATGTTTCTCTGGACCAAGTGTTAATAATGTTGTCCTAGCCGATTCTTCTGCTGAATTGTTCAACAACTTGAAGGCATGACGCGTGTTGCCCCCCCGTGTGTGGTGCACTGATAGCGTTCAATAGGTACAGAATTCTGGAAGTTATTGGCAACTCATGGATTATTTATTCAATGGTATGTTGATTGCCTTCAGATCGGTGATGTATTGACTCCTTCGTCATGAGCTACGGACACCGCTAACTCAGCTGGGTTCTCCTATATCCGCGTCCCACTCGGGGCAACAGACTTTTCTGCAAATAGTAGGCGTCTGTCTACTCCACAGTTGATGGAAGAAATGACGAACATGATTATAGCCTACAGCTATGACGATATCAATGGAGACTCTGCACTGAACGACTTTAACATCAATGCTGCACCATCCGGCGTTTTCTCAGTTCTTCAAGACATCCTATCAATCAACCACATGGCTAGATTCCACATCGTGCCTTGGTCGCCGGTATGCAGACTATTTCTTGTACCCAACAATTACTGAATGCTGTCACCTAGCCCGGTTGGATGAAGAGCGGGGGGACTATGAGTGGAGGCTCACTAGATACGCAATATATAAGCACGAGTGAGTTATCTAAGTGTATTTCCTACATGGATGCACGGCTGACACTGATTACAGTGGCAAACTACCTCTTGAAGAGCGTACAGGCATTCTCAAACAAGGGGATCCCCATTTACGCAATCAGTATTCAGGTGCGTTCGTTGCGGTCGACTCGTTTCCTAGTATAATCGTTCCACCAGAATGAGCCGGAATACAGCGATTCCACATACCCGACTTGTAGCATGCCAGTGGCAACTGAGGCACAGATTGGACTGGCTCTGCGCACGCTGTTGAATGATTACGGCTTTTCAAGTGTCAAGATCATTGGTTACGACCACAATTGGGTGGATGCTGCCAACTACCCGGTCCAACTAGTACGTGATCACCCCGGGCCGATTTGTGTGCGATGCTGAGACGTTGACAGATGCAGCAAGCCGAAAGTGCCTTCGATGGGGTGTCTTTCCATTGTTATCAGGGTTCCGTCAGTGACCAGGCCTCGTTCACGTCTCAGTATCCGAACAAGGTATTTTATTTGGGCTTTTGGTCAATTCTTCTCTCAATGAGTCGTGTAGGAAGTGTACTTCACGGAATGTTCTGGCGCCCTTGGTAGTGACTGGTGGAGCGATATTAAGGTATTCATCTACGAACTGTCTTGCGTCAGATGATATGAACTTATCCTGTTACTAGTGGTACATGGACAATATGTATGTAGCCAGTTCCTGAACTTGGTTATCCTCTAAACTTGTGTGGCACTTTCAAGTTTCATCGGAAGCATCTCATATGGTTCTTCCTCTGGATTGATGTGGAATCTCGCGCTTGACGGAAACGGCCAGCCATTACTTCCAGGTACTGACAGCTGTGGTGGTGGGTGCCGTGGTGTAGTTCAGATCAACAACGATGGGACCTGGAGCGTGAACCAAGAGTTTTACTCTATGGCTCAAGCCTCCAAAGCCATTCTTCCTCGCGACGTTGGCGGTCCATGGGGCCAGCGAATTGGGGTGAGCGTCGGTGGTTCGCTTGATTGGGCTCTTGTGGTCGGCGCCTACAAGACAGGCAGGGTTTCGCCGAGTGACTGGAACAGGTACAGCATCGTCGTGCTGAATTGGTGGGGACTCTGGGATTCCAGCTACAGGACAATAAATTAATCCTTCGTTAGGGATGACAGTGCGTCTACCACATGGAATCCTCAACCTGTGGAGGCCACTATCGAGTTTAGGGGTATGCAGGTGGGTGAACCTTTTAAATATTTGCGGACGAGTTCCCTGATCGTCATCACAGGCCACGTACACATTTCCCGTCGGTGTCACCACCCTTTGGTGGTACGCTCCCAATTAGTTGTATTTTGGTTCTTTGATGCACTTTTTCACGCCCTTCTTTGATTCCATGCGGCTTTCCTCTGTATTAGCTGTATGATTATCAGTAACTAACTATGTATTCTAGTCTTTCCATGTCGTACAGGACTGGCGAAGGCATCGAGCTCATAGATGTATATGTGAATATTGTGTTCTTAAATGAATGATATACAAATTATCTGTCATTCGTCATCACGGCTGGGTCCGTCAACCACATCTGTCGCTCGATGCATTTTTAATACTGCAGCCAGATATCGACTTGAACAAAAAAAGTACTTCAAGATTTATGACAACTGCCAACCCTTCTGTAAACGTATCAGGTATCAACTACTACACTGGTTATCTATTGGAGTGCAACTACCTTCCAGCACTGCCAGTTAGCATTTTTACGACAAAACATCATCTTCGATCTCCTCACCCTCACCCTCTTACTTGTTATTAAGTCCATGATCCTTAGAAGTCATAGTCAGAGTTATCTTTATCATCCTCGAAGTCATCGTCTTCATTCCTTGCTTGATCTCGTCGAAGATAGATGCCTGTCTGTTCGTCTTCTGCATCTCTGTCAAGTTGGATGCCGCATGCACTGCGTATCCTCCGCCCGACCCATGTGTCGTGCAACCCTTCAAGTGTTAAGTTACGCGGCGGATTGTCACGTTCATCATCAGTGCACGCAATGTTGTATGAAATACCGACAGCGGCGAGAAGTAGGCGTATGCCTCTGACGAGTGATCGTCGGTATGCGAGCATGGCCTCGGAGTCTGTGTCAGCTGGTTTCTCCAACTCTCCAAACAACGCTTCGTGAATGTCCAGAACACTCTCCTCGTGCAACTCCACTTTGCCACGTTCAACGGGGCGCCAAACTTTGTGTCCGCAGGAGTCATCATAGTAACCCCAGCACAAATTCTGCCATCCATTGCGCGTGTGCACATCTGGCGGATGGGCCTTTCTCAGCTCTTTTTTGATGACGGATGCATCGCCTGCCGTCGCAGATGGGCGGCGGTGGATCTTGAACCCGAGTGAGTAGAACCACTGTGCTGATGAAACCCGCGAACGGAGGTAGTATTGAAAATGCACATCGATATACATAGGCGCAGTGGGAGAGTAGATCCTGGCTGTCAGATCAGCAGAACGTGGCTATCAATCGCTTCATGTCAGTCATGAAATATAGTGTCAGTAAATTTTACGCACATCCGAGTCCTCGTCAGCGTCGAGTAACATTTCGTTGTGTACGATAGTGATACATTTCTGGAGGGTGCCATGCTCCAGATTCATCTCTTTTTCGATCTGAGAAACGCAGGATTTGGCGTTGACAAAAAGCCAAGCTTCACCCGACTCGTCTCCCCTAGGGCCATCCTCAGAACCCTTGCCTGGGGCCGAAACAACTGTGCTGTATTTTTTATTGGTTTGGAGGCGATTGATGGAATAGTTGGTCCATGCGTTCTGTGTTGCACAGGTTGGATGAAGCAAAGGACCAAAGTGATGTTCCGCTAGTTCAAGTCCTTGCAGATCAATTTTTAGCTGCTGGAGCATTGGTGCTGTCGCCGTTGTTTTCAGTCATACTGGGGAGTGAGATACGATCAAGCCTCGCAGAGCCTGGCTAGCAATTGAGATATTCGGATCGATCGATAGCAGGACCGACCAAGGGCACGCCAAGACTAGATCTGAATCGGATACCACGCGGAAAGGAAATTTAAGCATACCAGTTTTTAGGTTTTACTTAAACTCGAGTGGTGGTCCCTGTTGGACACCAAAAGATTCGGAGATGCATGGGTGAATCAGTTCCAGAAATCCACCATACCATCTATGATAGTAGCCCTCAGTGATACGTTGCCAGGTTGCACTCTTATGATGTCCAGATATATACTGATTTTCGATTGCAACCCTTTTACTAACAACAAAAATCAGAATCTTCAAGTTCATGTCTACATGGGAAAGCCTCCTTTTGCGTGTCTTGTGGTTGTCATTGAGCGCGGCGCTCGCTAAGCTGAATACAAGAGAATTTTGATGTTTCTGGGATCGAGTCGCATTGATGAGTGAAGGTGCCACGGCCCAGCGGTAATACTCGTCACTCTATAGACTATAGTGTTGGCGAGAAGAGAAAATATTCCAAGAATAGGCGCCAGGCTCAAACAAAGCGTAACACACGGGTGTATTAGTAGTAGTACATTTCCTCAGGCTCGCCTTCCCCCTGATCGCTGGACTCATCATCCTCATAGCCGCCATGTTCATCGCCTTCAGAGTCATCGGATAGATAGTTGTGACCTTTTGCCTCTTCTAGTCGTTGCTGGGTGCCTTTCCGCTCTTTTTCTGCATCTTTGGTGAGTCGGAGGCCACATGCATTGCGTATCCCTCGCCCGACCCATCTATCGCTCAGCCCCTCAAGCATCAAATCACGCGGCTCCTCGTCAATTTCATCGTCAGTACAGGCAACCTTATATGAAAGGCCGACAGCAGCAAGAAGCAAGCGTATGCCCCTTACGAGCGATCGTCGGTATGCGAACATGGCTTCTGCATCAGTTGGAGCAGGTTTTTCCAAGTCTCCAAACAACGTTTCGTACACATCCACAGCTCCTTCCTCATACAACCCAACTCGTCCACGCTCGATACGGCGCCAATTTCTACCATAGTTTCCATTTGAATCATCGTAGTAACCCCAGCATAAAGACTGCCACCCATTGTTCGCGTGCATATCTTGGGGACCGCCCTGGCCAAGTTCGTTATCAATGGCACATATATCGCCCGCCGTCGCAGGTGGGCGGCGTTGAATCTTGTACCCGAGTGAGTAGAACCACTCGATTTCTGACATACGCGCGCGGCAGTGGTATTTGAAATGCACGTCGATGTACATTGGCGTAGTGGGCGAGTATATCCGGACATTACTTTCAGTAGATCGTGGCTATTGATCGCCATTGAAATACTGGTATCAGCCATGAAATACAGTGTCAACAAGCTGTACGCACATCCTCCTCGTCAAGTTCTGTGTTGTCGTACAAAATGGTGATACATTTCTGGAGGGTGCCCGCCTGCAAGCCCATCTCCTCCTCAATCTGAACAATACAACTTTTGATGGAGTTGGAAAGCCAAACATCATCGGGTCCGACACCGTATCCGTACTCATCTTCGTCAGAGTCTGATACTGCGACTGTACGGTATTTCTGATTGGTTTCGAGGCGATTGATGGAATAGTTGGTCCATGCACGCTGTGTTGCGCAGATTGGATGAAGTAAGGGACCAAAGTGATGTTCCGCAAGTTCAATCCCTTGTAGGTCTGTTTTAGCTGCTGAAGGATCAATATTACTATCGGCACTGGTTGCAGGCATGTTTTGAAGAGCGAGATGCTATGAAAGCCTCACAGAACCTGGCTACTATTAGTTGAGTAATTCGGGTCGATGTCGGATAAGAACCGAAGGACCCGCGCCAAGAAGACTCTGTTCGGACGCGTTACAGTCTCAGATATTGGACAAGCGATTGGAACATGAGCTACCACAGTAAGAGCGACAAACGTCCATTATACATGAAGCTTGTCATATCTTCCTCTCTTCGAGATCGTGTCAAATTATCGCCCCCCTCTGCTTGTTGTGGAGAGACGTGATAGGTGAAGAAGAATCCGTCCCTGACATATCCCTTTTCGGGGTCCCTATTTCGTCATTCAGCCTCAAAGATTCAATACGTCGGAGATGGTACATACCGTCTGACTCTATATGTCTCTTTTTCAACGTGTTTTCGGCGACCGTGCTGGGCTGCGCGTTTGTCGTGTCCATAGAGCTCATGGATCTTCGATGCAACTGTTGCAGTAACAAGATCTTGGTGTCTAGGAAAGCTTCCTCCGCCTCCAGATTTTGGAGTTGCTCAAGAAGGAGAGGAACGCGGTCAACGACTGTAGATGCGAGCTCGCTAAGCGGGATGCAAACGAGGTTATTTCTGGAATGCTGCATCGTGAATGAAAGAGCGCCAGTCCACCCTGATGACGAGAAGAGAAGAGTGTTGCAAGAATGACATTGCACCGAACAATGAGGCTGTTGATCAAGACTACGAGCTGGAACTCAAGCCTGGCGGGTTCAATTGGAATCACCGGTTTTGAATGGTATTTATTTCGATATTGTGGTAATTCTGAATCTGACTGTTGTGCCCAGGTGGTGGCAAAATTAGTTCTTGAGACCCCAGCATTCACGTAGAATAATTACATTTCGTTCACGGTAAATGGTCCGGACAACAACTCGTCGTGTGCCCTCCTCGCTGCATCATCATTCAATCCTGCCCGGATTGCTTCATCTCTAGCCCTACATGCGTCGACGCCTTCGACCACCCGAATTTCCCCTTGCCGTCTAGCTCCCCTTACGAGCTCTGATGTACGCAGTAGCCGAAGATCCTCGTAATCAGTGAACACTCGCAGCAATAATTCTGTCGAAAGCTGATCGACAGATGGGTTGTGCTTCCCCAGGAGCCGTACAAAATGGTAAATGTCTTCGAAGGCTTGATTTGCACCTTGTGCCAGATGCTAGATATGATTATATCGATCAGCATGATGAAAGTCGACGGCGACAATATGTACCGGACTGGTTGGGTGAGCTGCGTCGCCCAAAAGAACAATTCTTCCCTTAAACCATGACTCAAGCTCAGGCCGATCGTAGAGACCATACTGGAATGCATCCATTTCGAATACTTGCAAGTATATCACGAGGGAACTCACCTTCACGATCTTCTGGCCGGTCTTTACCAAATCTCCGGCCCCAAACCCCCAAGCAGAGAGAGGCCCTTTTCGGATTTTGTTCTGTTGTTCTGCGTTCTGCGTTCTCCAGTCTTCCTTGGCTTCCGGTCCCCGAGTTGTGACGCTGACCCCCAGTATGATCAAACTTTGAACAGTAAAGCGAGATGCACTTACGCCCATGAATACCTATCCTCCGCAACAGGATACGCAATCATATGACGACCATCTCCGTAATTATTTACAAGTGCAAGGGTTCCTTGAAGGGCAGGTGGCGTAGGAGATACTCCACCGACCTGCAGACCACTCAAACATCAGCCTCTACAGTAGGACCGTTCCGAAATGGGCTCACCCGCACCATTCCTGTAAATTCTGCCTTCTCTTTTCCAAAGAGCGCAATCCGGGTATTGCTATGCAACCCATCGCAGCCTACGACAAAGCTCGCCGTGTCCTTGGTACCATTCGCGAACGTAACGTCCACGGCATCCTCGCTTTGCTCGAATTCCATGGCTTGGTGACCCCACTTGATCTCGATGCCATGCTTCTCAGCTGTATCGATCAAAAGCTGTTGAAACTCTGGGCGCCGGACTCCAATAACGGGAAAGCCAAACCGCTCTCGCATCGTAGCTGGCGAAATATCGTTATCAACGAGGATATCCTCTACTCCACCCAAGCAGGAACAGTGAATCATCCTTTCTGGAGAATGGCCAGGTATTTGTTCCAGGAGCTCTGGGATGAGCGATAGGACACGGATGCCATTTGGCTGCAGCCTATGTCCAGCATTTAGTGGTTGACGAGGGAAGAAGAGCGTGGGTATTTACGTGAAGCCAAGTCCACCTTCTCCTGGGCCGGGAAGTCTCTCGTATATGACGGGGTCGTAGCCTCTCGTCTTCAAGAAAACTGCCAGCACAGGACCAGCAATTCCAGCACCCACTATTATGACCCTGGGTTTCGCCATCTCTGCGAAGGCGTTCAGCGTCAATGGTCAGTTATATCCTTTTCTGTTAGCCACAGCAAAAGGACTTAATTAGTACTTGATAGTTATTGTCGGGCTAGGTCATGATCAACCGTTGATCATAGTACTTGAGTGTAACGGTGGCGGCTCGCTGACATCACACCTCTGAGAGGTTGGGTCGAGATTTCAAGGTTCAAGGCGTGTTAACGCAGCTTCGCAGCCACACTGCCAACTTCTCTGAACAGTATTCCTCCTTGCCAGTACAAATGCCAGTACAAATGTTCTATGTAACGCCCAACTTTTCTGTGAATCCAAGTGCGTCCAGAAGTCCAATCCGATCCTAGCCTCGCCTTATGGTAAACAACCCAACCAAGGTGAGTTGCATACATTAGATGCAAGCCATCTGCCATGGTCATCATATGTATGATCGGTTGGGTTCGTTTGCTTCATCTGTCTGGCCATACAGGTTATGCCTAGATGGAACAGTAATAAGTGTCATATGCGTAACTCGGTAATGCCGTGATAAGGAGGCATGATTTCGTTTGTTGGAATGCTTGGCACGTAGAATTTATCAGCTGGCTAACTTAGAGTGCCTGCTCACTCACACTTTATGTTATCAAGTTTGGACGCTTATCTCTGGCTGCCAAATGAACTGATGACTTTGTTCAGACCCAACATTTCTAAGAATATCTCATTAGATAACATCTGACACTATATCAACGCCCCGCCAACCAGTCGAGCTGCTCTCCCCATGATCTTCCGCAGTCAATGTCTATCGAGCCATCATACTCTGATTTCAAGCCACTCCTCGGTACGTCTATGTTTTGAGTGCTTCTATCCCTCACAAACTCCTTCATGAAGCCCAGAGCGTTGGTTATGGCGTTGTTGTTGGTATGAGTTCCATAACAAGGTTCAAAATTTTATGACTGACTATTTTCAGGTGTGGGGTTCTTCTTTGCAGCCATCATGCTCATTTTGACCACGCTTCAACGCAAATTCTTCAAATTTTCTCCTGCTTCATCGGAAGAATTCACGGTATGATATATTTCAACGCAGTTTCTATTCAAATTGCTAAGCTATTGCAAGAGCGCTTCCCGCAGTGTTAAGGTACAGTTTTTATTTTAAGAGACCTGTCCCACTACCTCATGATCAATTAAAGCCTGGTCTAGTGTGCTGTGGCATGTGCGTACTAGTACCCCTTGGTATTTCTGTACTAAAGCTGCGTGTAGCGTGAGTGCGTGGACATGGAGCGCTACGCTGTTGCAATCGAGCACTGCTGCATATACATTCGGTGAGGACTCCCTTCACATTTGTTGCGAGATATATTAATTTCAGTTGAAAGGCATAAGCGGTCCTTGGTACTTATCTTTTCGTTCCCGCAGCTACCGTGTTGACTCACCATTTTGATCTTGTGTAGGTGGTATGGTGTCGGTGGCACCATTCAGGTTGCTATGTTTGGCATGGTTGCCTCCAAGGTGAAGCAGAATGCCAACGGTGCCCATACATTCCTTGAGGTTCGAATAATAAATTGGAAGACCTTCTGGCATGTTCACTTGCGTTTAGATTGTCAAGGCCCGATTTGGGACAAGTGCTCACATTCTCTTTACATTTTATGGATTTTTGTGTATCTTATTGGTCTGCGGTTCTCTGCTACGTATGTCCTTATCCTTATTTTTGATTGTCGGTGTCTCATAACCAAGATAGTTGGAGGCTCCGCGACTGTTAACGCCTTAACTGGCATGAACGTCACCGCAGCATGCTTTCTTCTCCCCATTGGCATTGCTGTCTATGTCATCTTTGGTGGTCTGCGCGCGACATTCATCTGCGACTGGAGTCATACCATCATCTTGTTCATCATTATTTACATATTCACATTCCGAGCCTAGTGAGTGTTTTCTCTTGTATGAGACTGGTTGATCATGGAGTATCTTGATAGTGGAACATCACCCGCCATTGGTAGTATCTCCAAACTTTACGATCTCTTAGAACAGGCTAGCATCAACACTCCAGTGGTAGGTAACCAAGGGGGTAGCTACTTGACCATGAAATCTAACCAAGGCCTTGTGTTTGGTGCTGTCACAATCCTTTCTGGTTTTACTGGAGTCGTCTGTGATCAAGGTCTGCTTAAACGCATGCCTTATTGAGTTTACATTTCTCTAACAGAACATTGTGCATAGGTTACTGGCAAAGGGTGAGCCTTCTGCTTTGCAATATGCACCTGACTGATTAAGGTAGGCAATAGCAAGTCATCCAGAGTCGACCACCAAAGCATATGTTAGTTTCGTGCTTGTAGACTCTGAAACAACCTGACAGCTCGACAGATGCTTGGTGGTATTTCTTGGTTTGCTGTTCCATGGGCATTTGCATCTTGTCTCGGTCTCAGTGCTCGCGCTCTTCTGACCAATGCAAGTCCTGTTCCAGTACTCACTTGCATAGATGACAACTCACCAATATTTGTAGCCAAATTTTCCCACCTATCCTTCTCCGCTTTCTCCAAGTCAGACTAGCGCAGGTCTTGCAGCTCCTGCTGCAGCTGCAGTGCTCATGGGCAAAGGAGGCGCGATCACCGTGCTTCTTGTAGTATTGTGCGTACAGACCATGATGCGAAGATGCAATGTTTTGACAAAATATCAGTATGGCCGTTACATCGGCCGCGAGTGCTGAGCTCATCGGCGTATCTAGTCTATTGTGAGTTGCTGGGTCGTTCTTTTGGAGGCAATCGCCTGACCGTACACCACCAGCTCGTATGAGTAGGTGATACATAGCGTGGATATCATGACTGGGAATGACCTCATACATCAGCATATACCGGACCTATTTCCGCCCCAATGCCACTGGCGACGAGATAGTAAGGGTGTCTCACTATTTCATATGTTTTTGGGCTGTTTGGATGGGCTGTTGGGCGACTATTGTAAGCACCATTCATCCCATCGTTTGTTTCCCACATAATCTCAAACTCAACAGCTGAATGCTGCTCATATCGACCTTGGATGGGTGAGTTTGATCGCCCTCAATACCAATGGCCTCCACTGATGAGCTCGTGCAAAAGTTATACTATGTCCAGTAAGGTTTTGTTTTGACTGTCGCAAAATGAAGCACGTGCTGAAACTATACAGAGGCTCTATACTCAGCCCTGCAGTTATTCCCATTGGACTTACTGTTTCGTGGTCTAAGCTTACAAAGGCAGGCATTTTCTGTGGTGCTATAGGCGGTGCATGTTTAGGAATGCTAGCTTGGATGATCGGATGCTGGAAGATATACGGTCTGATCTTTTCCAGTCCCACCTACCTCGTGCTGACCAATTCAAGGCCAAATCAACATCACTAACCTTGCACAACCGTACTCGGCTCTATGCAGTAGTCTCACGGGACTATTTTTCTCTGGAATCCTAACAGTGGGAGTGTCGCTCTTGAGTTCGTTTTTTCTGCCTTGCAGTACCCAATGTTTATTTTTTTCTACAGACCCTGCTGACTATGACTTCTCGGGCACCCGGGCAATTTCCACCCTGGAAGATTCGAATGAAAGTAACATTTCGGGTGATTGCACTCCAGACAGAGTGTCAGACGCCGAATCACAGAAGGAGAACAAAGGCACCAGTGAAAAGGAGTCATCGTTAACACAACCTGTTTCCGACACCAAGGAAGTCGGGCTAGATGAGGACCAGGAAACACGCGTCAGATCTCTCAAGATGGTATTCAGGAAGGCGCTTATATATTCGTCGATTTTGACTTTGATTGTCGTCATACTTGGTCAGTATGGCAGCACTATTCTATTTGCCATACATCTGACAGAGAAGCAGTCCCGCTGCCCATGTTCTTTTCTCACTATGTCTTCAGCAAGAAGTTCTATACCTTCTGGACAGCCTGCTCGATGTAAGTGCTCGACGTCAACACTTGGTTCGATGGAGTACTTACCAACTATCTTTCGATAGTATATGGGCTTTTGCGAGCGGGACATTTTGCATTGTCCTGCCCTTGTGGGAGTCCAGAAATGAGATCGGCACGATATTAGGTTCAACTTATAAATCAATCCGCAAGCGCGGTTCACTTTGAACCTCAAGTTGCCAGTTTCATCATGTATATCTCTTTCCCGTTGGCATTACGCTGTAATGATGTGTATCTCAGATCGGCGACCAGACTTCCTTCAGACATGAAACGCTTTAGCCCTCGTAAGCTGAGGTTCAAAAATGATTGCAATTATACCACCTGATAAAAAGATTACTCTCTTGCATGCCGGCACATGGTATCCCATGGGAAACCCTCGTTATTGTCTTTGTTGTGTGAGCCCTGAACATATCTTACCAAATCTGGTTACTATTTCAGCACTTTGGCTTGGTTTGGCAGCGTGAGTTCATCATCATAACCGCCTTCGTCTTCCACCTTTTTGTTAACACAAACTTGGCCCATGGACGCCTTAACAATAACGCACCACCAGGAGTCTATTTATTCGCGAACATCGGAATGGAGCAAAACTTAGTTGTCGTTCATCCGCCCACCTACAGGTCTTTCAATTTCTCCCATATTCGCACTACAACACCTTTGGCTCATCATCACCAGGTGTTTCATCGATTTCTCTAGGCAAAATGTGGTTTTCAGATAGTACTGCATCTTCCTCTCGTCCTTCCAATACGCCGATCGAACTGCACCTACACAGTTTGCCATCAGAAACCGTCTTAACATGTGCTAGCGCTTCCAGTTCATCACATGCAACCTGCACCGAACAACTCTCACCTCCTCCTAAAGCGCACTATTCATCCATGCAGCTCCAGGATGACATGTTTACACAGTTCTTGGGAGGCAAACCACGCCGAACGAGAGCTCTCGAACGGCATGCCCCTCCGCCCTACTTGCGCGAAGGGGAGTTTGAGAAACTTCCCGTGTACACTACTTGTCCGTGTCCGGATGCAGACGACGAGTCCAAAACACTCACTCGCTATTTGTTTGTCTATGGCTTCTGTACGTTTGTTGTCACAACATATATCATAAGACATGACACTGACGAGTTCCCTTCAGTCTTTCCATTATTTTGGATAGTTGGAGTCGCTATAATCTTCTCTCCACTTCGACCTGATCCTGAATGGGAGACTGGCAAGTCGGAAGAGGAGAGACGAAGGTTACTTGCGGAGATGCGGGTTTCAGAACTAAAATGGGCGAAGCGTTGTTTATATGCCGTGATCGCACTTTTAGTTCTCATTGTGGTGTTGGTGACCACCTTGGTTTTGGTGAGACGGTAAAGAGGCGCTGGTTTACTCTAGCTTCTTGCCATATAGTTATCATTGTGTCCAGCCGACCGGACCTTCATCTTTTCTGTGAGCACTGTAGTTGGATTAATTTTTTTTATCATCAACTCTGCTGTACCACTTTCAAGTCCTATGTCTATACAAGATGAACAACACACTTTAATGTACTACCACTCAAGTTATCTCAATATTATTGGGTATCCGAATGTGCATTGACGATTTCGCTTTGCTCTAAATCCAAAAGGAATTATGACGTAGCCGCTGCCAGCGCGTGTGACACAAAGATTACTAAGCATCAGCCTTGCCAGCAACACCAAGGTGCTCAATTAAGGTCAGTGTGCAACCATCTCATTTTGTCTCAGCAATATCCATGGTAAACTGTGAGAGGCCTGACGTTTCATCAGGTTGACTAGTGTTGGTGCTTATTGGCGTGATAGTTGCGGAGCTCAAGCAGAAGGCAGAGAAGGCCAAAGATGCAGGGGTCACAAAAATGGTGAATACAAGGGACAAATATTCCAGTGTTCCCTCTTCAAAAACGAATTGGGATCCTAACTGGAAGCGTGCACCTCCACCTGCTCCAGCAGGGTCGGCGGGTAATGGCCCTCCACCGCCTCCACTGCGAACACGTCCTGATGCTTCTGGAAGTCCGAGAAGCTCTGTTGTTTCACCCTCTCCTCCCTGGGCTCACGGCTCACGGTCCGATGCTCCTTCCCCATCATCATATAGCCATATCTCTCCTCCACCCACACGCGCTCAAAGCTCGTACCTATCACGGACGGAATCAGCAGATCAAGTGGACCACATAGATTGGGCCAATCTGTCGCAGGATGACAAGGATGAATTTTTTAGCTGGCTGGATGAATTTTTCTCGCTATATCTCGATATCACTCTGCCTTCCAGGGGCTCATCTGCGGGAATGAAAGGAGGTCCTGCGGTCCCAGTACAGTCAGCTGGTCCTCCGGTGTGTATCAGCATGATGTCACATGTAATGCCAGTTGACGGAGATTTGCCGCACAGCCGGTCAATCTTAGTTCACGACCATCCTGATGAACCACCACCTTTATCTGGTATTGCGCCTCCATACTCGTTGCGAACCACTTCCATGGAATCTTCAAGTCTCAGAATAGCCACATCTTTATGGAGTCCGAAAGATAAATGCATATTTGTTCATGAATGACTGCGAAAATATCTAACACCTATGAGGCTACAACATCACAACCACAATACAGATACAAGAGAGGGATTTAGGATATAGGTATTCCGATGTGAGATGGCACTCGGACATCAACTAGGTACACGTGCGCCCATATCCCACATGGGACAGCACTCGGATAGATTCACCGTGACGGTCGTACACAGTCAGGATGAGGCGTTCGGTACAAATTCTGCACTCGGCGGTCTTCCGTGACCACCTACGAAAACGTGAATTCCTACTGATAGGGGAATGCAAGGACTCGTACCGAGGGGCACCCGCAATTTCGCGCTGTCTTGTGCATGTGAGATGCACTCGTCTTACACCGTGAGGAGCCGCAGTCGGAGGTTATTCCAGTGAAATATCTTCCATGAAAGTGCTGCGGTGTGAAGAGTGCCAATACATTGTTATTATGTTAGTGCCTAGTTGGTTTCGCTAGAGGATGAAACCTACGCCACACCCTGTCCAATAGTCACCGACGCTATGATGTATTAGAAAGTGTGAAGGGTGACTTTATGCGACACTGGCTAAAATCAATACTTACATTTCGTGGAGACACATCAAGTGTTCAAGTTGTAAAGGGCGCTAGTGGTGGCGTTGCCAAAAGGATGCCTAGCAATGGATTCCGAGCCGTACCGACAAGACAAGGTTGATTCTGTTCGTAGAGATGGGATGCTGAGACCATTTGGTTTTAGGAGGCTATTATATATCGCCTCGCTAAGCGAAATTGTGGCAGACTGTGGTATGCATACATGATGGTATCTCGCATGTAATATAACAACATACGCGCCGAGGCCGGAAATCTAGTACGCTAATTATCGAGACCATCCCGCAGTCAATTTGCCCCAGATGCGTCATTCCGCGCCGAGCCGATTCCATTCGGATCACAACAACCTTATCTCGTCGCAAGGAATATAGATAACGAAATCAGGTCGACATCAAACAACTTGAACGTCACTGGCCGACAAACGGCGGCACACAGGAAGAGATTTTATCACTGCTGGAGGATGCAAACATGTGATTCGAGAGGACTCGGACAGCTCATGCGTGCGCGACGGACAAGTCGTCGAGAAGGCTGGCTAGCAACAAGCAAGATGATGTACATAATAAGTATGTACAAGTCTGACTTTAATATTTGCAAAAGTTCAAATACTTACGTGCACCTGTGCATGATCACAAGCGTGTCGAAGGCAGCCTGTAGCGCCCAACGGCCTATTGACGCCCAGCCCGGAGTTAATTCGATCCAAGAATTCGCATTCCTTAGTCAGTAAAGATCGCATCTCCGCCTGAGTTGCTGACCGCGGAAATAGGTGTATTCCGCCATGAGCGTCATCACCTACTTCCATTCTATGGTTATGAGAAGACTCACGTTCGTCCAAAGGAACGAGGATCGTGCGTGAAAAGGTGTCGAAACGATTGGAAGACAACATAGCGTTCGAACAAACATGGATGTACACATTTATGCTGTCGCAATCATCTCCACGGAACCATGACCCTGAAGGGTGTTGATGACTCAGGTGACCGCCTGTGGAGGTTAACGTTCATCAATGATCAGGCTATACGAGGTCGAGCGCAGTGACGTAAAATGGGTGGCTTTGTCGAGCTGTCAATGACATCAATCAACACACATGTGCCATTGCAGTATAACGCACTCAAGTTGGACTGCTTACGTTTGTCGTTATCAATCCTGTAGTCACGAAATGGCGACTGTTTCAGCCTCTAAAAATTCAAATGCCAGGAGTAGCCAGGGGTGATTGTTATTGCCATCACACGAACACGTGAACAGCCCACTATGAAGTGATGTCCGATGCCCATGCAGCTAGCTTAGAAATTGCCTGGCATAATAAACAAGGTAGATCCGCGTATTAAGGGCGATAACGTTGGTGGGCAGCCGTGGGCTTGATCCATTGTATATGCGTGGAGCATAGACTGATTGCAACTGGAGCGGACCAGATCCGCCAATCAGCATAAACATTTATGACGCGCGATTCGTTTGTGCGATTCAGGTTGGTGGGATTCGAAGCACGGTTGGGTCTCTCAGGAGATGTCTGTGATCATGAATGACTCGAAGAGATGACAGAGTTATGTACTTAGTACATACTAGTTAATTCATCTTTGTTGAGCGGGTTTACCAAATCGGAAGACAGGAAAAGTTATGGCAGGGGTTCAGAGGCTTCGTCGCGAGCTAATACTTGATCGTTGAGTCATGATGGCGAATTCTGGATTGGTGAGCATGTAGAGCACATATAGTATGTATGTAACAATACCAGAGTCGAACTTGAAGCTTGAAGCTTGAAGTTACGCACAAAATTCTTTGAGGTTGGCCCACGCTTCGGCGCTTTCCGCCGGGGACGTGCTTCAAGTTGTTGCGGTCACCACGGTCTGACCCAAACTAAAACACTTGTTCCGTTAACGAAATAGTTCATTTGACTACTACCATAGGCCTTGGGCCAACCACTCAAGTTTTTTTCTGCGGTGAAAATACCAATGTGGATTGGATTCCGAGTCAGACTCAGAAGTCGGTGAAAGGGTCGCCAGGTGTCGTGACTCGAGGTGCTACAATTCCCCAAGATACTATCATAATTTCTAGCTTACCAAGTTTCAAATCCTCTAGTTTTGGGATAACCTTTCCCTTGTCTATGCATAATGACAACTTGAATGGCATCAGTTCTTGCGCTAGTATCGTGACTCATTTAATACAGGAATTCACATTAATGACGACCGCACGGTGGGTATCATGATCGCACATTACGTGGCAGACTTGCATGGAATAGTCGTGCAGATCTCAGGATGAGGACTGAATTGTCAGTCATTCAGTAGTGTGGCGGGACGTCTTACTGACGAAATCAAAGTTCCAGATCATCCCAACGTGTTCACAACAGTTGAGTTGCAATGTTACCCGTGCACTTAGTGATGTTAACTTAGATGCTGATCACATCAGTCACGTCTATACTACTTGCATCCAGTGAGTTCCCCGCGAGCGTTTTTTATACCTCACTTGACGCCTCGTTGTCCGTGGCTGCAATCAGTTGCCAGATATGTTCCTTCCTATATCACATCGGATGCCGCGCCCACCCAGAAAGTTGGGCTTCTGTGATGGTGTCATTGATGCACCTTGCTAGTACAATACCACCAATCTGATCAATATCGACAAATACACTGCTGTCCGTAGCACATGAAGTTCAAACAACGTTTTTGACAACCTCACAGAGTGCGGTCGTACTTGTAGAGGAATTCCATGATGTGTTCCAGTTAGTGAGTTATCTTTCGATCCTATCTTGATGTACTCTTTATGCCATTCGTGGCACAACTTCTGCCTACCTCGTGTTTGTTGCCTCGATGCTGTACTCATGAAACGTGATGATCATTCTTTTCGAGCTAGGCAAGGGGAAACAGATGGGACTTAGTGGTCATGTTTCCCTCTGTTCTGGTACTACTGCCGAGCGCTAATGAGAAGTTCCAGGAACCAGTGACCATGCAGCCAGGCTTTCATCTCTGGATGAGTTTTGAATGTTCTAGCACCGATCAACATAGATTCAAGTTATCGATGCGGCTCTCCAACCAATCGATGGCATCGAGGAAACCTAACCTTGCAGCCCCAGGCGCACAATAGATATCGATATTGAGTCCGGGCGCTACTTATCCGTATTCATAAGGCGAGTCTCTGTGCAATCGCCGTGGTGGATCAAACGAACTAGATATCATGCATCGACACAACAGTTTCAACACCAACGTATCTCGTTCGCCCTCCCTCAGCCAACGTAAACTCGCGGCTGAATTCCATCCTTCGTCTCCACTCGTTGGGGGATCGTCCATAAGCACTACTGAGACTCATCAGACGGTGATCACAAAGACTTCCTGGCTCGACTCTGCTCGTGAAAGCACCCAAAACTTCAAACTGCATGGTTCATCCGTCCCTCTCGTTTGGGTGAGGGGCATGATGATCGATCTTCGCTGAACCTTGCTTATGAGAATACAAGGTTTTGGTTGAGGACAACGTCATCCCGCCAAATGCTGTTCCGTTTGGTGAAGACAAAAATGGAACTCCACTGTACATTGCTCGTGCCCTGCTCGAGGTAGGTAATTTCTTCTCGCGGTATCACAACACTGACCGTGCCATATCCTTCAGGGTGGGCTCTGTAAGTATTTTCTATCCGTGATCAAGTGACAGTGCTAACTTAGTTTAAGACCTCGGAAAGGCAGGTTCTCACCTTCAACATGCCCTTATTAGTTACGGCGGAAGGGAGCACCAGGTATGCCTACCAAATCGAGGGTTACATCTCTTCATTAAACTGGGACTTACATGTTTCCAGATTCCCAAGTATGAAGTACTCGTGTGCGCTTCTCAAATTCGCTGGGGCTTGACCACCTACGAACCAGTAGGACCTTTGAATCAGGGCACAGTCATACTTGCACAACACAATCAGGAGCAGCTCCAATCTCAACGCGGGTCGGCAGCGTGGACTTCTCAAACTGGCGGTTTCCAACATGGAGCAATGCCTGGTGGCTTCGTTGCACAACCTGGACTACCCGCTGGTTTCGTCGCACACACTGGATATACTAATGTCCGGGAGGCGACCAATACCCGAGAGACAAAAAGTACATACAGCTCTCGCGAGACTTCGAGCCTCGTTAGAACTACGCTATGCGTCGACGATATTCCAAGGTTTATTCCCAACCTTGCGGATGGTCTCAAGTTTAAAAAGCTTGCGTACAGATTCTTCTCAATCGCCTTGTTACACATCTGACGATCCTTGATAGCGACTACAAAACTGTGATTCTGATCGATGATTCCATTTCTGTTGGTGCTACTTTCCTTGTGATAGGTCTTAGAGGCTCATATCCACTCCTTTAAGATGGCCGAAGAACAATCTTGGACCCTCGTCCGTGAGGCTCTGGCAGGAATCGCTGATCTCGCGAATCAGTATGGCTCTCAAGGAATTGATTTACATTTCTTGCACCACGAGCATTACCATCAAAACATCAAGGTCTGTTTGGCAACGCGCGGTTTGTAGCGATGTACCGTAATTGACTGGCGTTTTAGACGAGCCACGAGGTTCAACGCATCTTCAATCAAATGGCCCCTAACGGTTAGTACCACCCCTGGCGACAGTACATTAGACCAAAAGTGACACCGAGATACAGGTCCAGAGACGCCAACTGCAGCGAAACTGGAGGAGCTTATTAACATCTACCTCCCACTCGTGGAGCGCAAGTTCCCTCAACACAACCCTGTTGACATTATTGTCATTACCGACGGTGTCGCAAGTAAGTTACGCCGCATGTGCCTTGGCCCGTTGTATTGATGATGCCATGTGAATCAGCTGATCAGCATGCTCTGCCCGAGGTTATTGTCAACGCAGCCCACCGCCTGGAAAGAAGCCAAGTCCCAGATGAAATGTTTGGCATCCAGTTTGTACAGATCGGCACAGATGAGGAGGCTGCTTTCGCATTGCGCGAACTAGATGACCACCTCGCGAAGCAGTACAAGATCAGAGTCTGTTTTGCATTTCTTCCTAGCTGATTGAGCTGTACTTATGTCACTTGTCGACAGGATATCGTGGATACCACACCTTACGATCCTCAACATGGCGCGTTCAATACGGATTACATGCTGAAGATCCTGCTTGGTGGTGTGAACAAGGTTCTTGACAATGGAGGTCCTGTACCGAGCGAACTGCTTTCCCCGCTTGCAGTCTCATATGGGTCGAGGTAATTGGTCACAAATTATATCAAATTGCCAAGAATGTCCGTGTCGTCTCTTTTCCACCAAGTCGTGTACAATATTAAATGTTTCGCAATGCGCAATTATACGTTCGGCTGGGAGTCGACTAAGCCCCATCCGGCCCGTGCAAGCCCAAAGAGCAATCCCACATGAATTTGCGATCCACTCCTTACCTCCATCATCCATCATCCATCATGTTCGAGTCATCCATTGGGACAATTAGACGTCGCCTATAATGCGGTGAGGGTACTGAAACCTTGCCGTGGTAAATTCCACGAGAAGACAGGTACTTGTTGCATTGAAGTGAAGGTTCAAGTTGTTGGACCCTTCTGGAAAGTGATTCGTCGAGTCACGTCAAGTGATCTCATTAACGTTCCTTGCGCATGGTTTATGCAATTAAGCCAGCTTCTCAAAATTCAAATACTTTCTTCCACAAACTTGTTATCGATTCATCCACGAAGACCTTGGTCAGTGGGCATGCTTCCTGTTTCAAGGGAGCTCCCCACTTTGCTGGTTTCTGATCAACCTCGTTGGACGATGGTGAGCAGCGTTATCCATCTGCCTCCGAAATGAGCCAACGTGCTTGGTCGCGCGGTACAAATTCTTGTGATGATTGGATCGGCGTTTCCCAATCACATCTTACTGACCAGCCAGCCTTCCGGGATAGGTGAAAGTTTTAACAGACTTCTGGTACATCGTACATGCACAGTGTCACATTGCGCCCTGTTTTGATGAACTATTCTTGTGCTTGTACTCCTTCAAGAATCATAGAACTTTCTGTCGAACTCTATGGAGCAGCTGATATCGATGGATTGGGCGTCAATGCGTGATGCCTGGATTTCATAGTATAAAGTGGTTTCCAGATCATCCCCCAGGAATCTACCTCCAGTTTAACAAACCAATATTTCACGATGCGCAGCTCCACTCCGACTCAATTTCAGTCGTCGAGGACGTCGATGTCGAGTAGCACCACACACTCCACTTCCGGTGCTTTCGGCTCTTCGATGCCAGCAGCTCATCAGCCGTCCTATCAGCAACGTCCATCATACCAAGCCCCGCGACCAGCACAGTACGAGACCTCTCAGTACACGAAGCCAGCGCATGAATATGGACGACCTCCCGTCGCAAGCTCGTATGAATATGGACGCGCTCCTGCTCTAAGCTCATATGCGGCTCCAGTGCCAGCATTCGGCAGTGATTCGACAATCACTACTACTAGGCACAAGACCAGCTGGCTTGAAGAGGCTAGGGAAAGCACCGCAAATTTCAAGAAGAATGGTTCACCTGTACCGCTCGTATGGGTAAGAGTGGTGTCGATCGATGTTATAATAGTCGCTAAAAGGTCCCGAAGGTCTTGATCGAGGATAAATCCATTCCACCCAACGCTGTCCCTTTTGGCGAAGACCGCAATGGACAGACGTTCTTCATTGCACGTGCTTTTTTGGAGGTAAGGTTTGCTACTATGGAATCCCGGCCAAAGACACTCACACTCGATTGACAGGGAGGTCTCCGTAAGTGCCATTAACATGAAACGCGGGCACTCCCTATAATTTGCTGTTCAGATCTTGGAAAGGTTGGTCCTCACACCTCAGGTGCCCTGATCAGCTTCGTTGGGAAGGAGCACTTGGTATGTGTTCCTGTTATTTTCGCACTCTTCAATTTTCGTTTTTGACGAACTGTGTGTGATGCCAGATTGAAAAATACGAGGTTTTAGTATGCGCGTCTCAGCTGCGCTGGGGTCTAGCATCTCAGGATGCAACGGGAAGTTTAGTTCCGGGTACCGTCGTCCTCGCTCGTCAGCAACAGGGGAAACATGAGGTCAAGCGTACTGCAAGCAGTTTGTGGACACGCGAGACTCGAGAATCTACATCAGTCTTCCAGACTACCCTCCACGTAGATGACATCCCTCGCTTTATTCCCTCTCTTCTGATACAAGAGGAAGAACTGCGACGCGTGGCGTGCGTGTTTATTGCGCTTCATTAACCACATTCTAACCATGCTTGTGATAGTGAGTACAAGACTGTTATCCTGATCGATGATTCCATATCCGTAAGCATGGTATCCTCAATAGTTTACTTCATGATCACTTATGTTCTTTTGCCTAGATGACCGAAGGCGATTCTTGGAACCAAGTGCGAGAGGCCCTGGCTGGCATCGTCGACCTTGCCATACAATACGGGTCCAAAGGGCTTGATCTCCACTTCATGCACCAAAGCCAGTTTGCCGAAAATATGAGGGTATGAGAATTGTTCGCAGGTCCTTTATTTTTTTAGCTTAACGATCTCGATCAGTCTCGATTCGAAGTCCAGAAACTTTTCGACCAGCTCAGTCCCACTGGTATGTATCTCGGTTATCGAACTTAATCAGTGAATCATGGCCTTTATTCAGGTGAGGACACACCGACGGGAGTGAGACTCGAACAGCTCATTGAGATGTACTTGCCACTCATCGAGCACCCGAGCTCGACTCACGAACCGATTTCTGTGATTGTCATCACCGATGGAGCCGCTAGTAAGGTGGAATTTTCATACCGTGTTCACATATCTGATATACGCGGACATCGCTATAGCCGACGGCGATGAATTATTGCGCTGCATCATTGAAGCCGCCAGTCGTCTCGACAGGCAGCAGGTTCCTCTCGAGAAATTCGGTATCCAATTCGTCCAGATTGGAACGGATCAAGATGCTGCAAGGTCGCTTCAAGTATTGGATGACGAGCTTTCTGACCGTTACAAAATTCGGGTATGTCTTGTGACAATTTCTCGCATATTTTTTCGCTCATGATTCTTCAGGACATCGTCGACGCCACTCCTTTCGACCCTGCTAATGGCGCGTTCAACACGGATTACATGATCAAGATCCTGATTGGAAGTCTGCACAAAGATCTTGACAATGGGACCGCTGAAATGCTCTCACCAGAGAGGAAAACCCAACCTTTGGCGATGCCTGGCTATGACAGGCACCCATCTCCTGTTCCTAGATCGGCCTCTCCGCATGTGCCTGCTGGTGGCCTACGCGCCCGAGGGTATTGAAGGTCGGATAAACATTTCACGCTTTACGATAGATTCAAAGTCGCAATTCCATTCACACTGTGTACAACTTCTCAATAGGCTACGATTTGATCGAGTATCTGTTAAAAGTTCATTTTGTTGAATTGAAGTCTTACCTCATGTCAGTGAAATGTAAGACTAGAGGCGGTACTCGACATACGTCTCATAGTAATACTATATAGAAATATTTGCATCGAAGGCACCGGCTGAAAAAGGTATTTCTAAGGAGTGCATCGATGATGATTAACGCGATAATGTTGTTGGAATCTCAGATGTCGTGTTAGTGAGCTTGCCAACTACTTAGGGTAGTACTGCCAATAATTATTTTTAAGACAGTGAGACTCAAAATTTTGAACAATTTGATACGCCATTTACTGATTCCAATTATCAACTCCCGATACCGGAACTTGGCACGGCAGGTGGATGTCCGAGGGCTCAAGTAAGCGTCCCGAAGCATTCGGCTGCGTGACGGGATGTCAATATCTTTGCAAAGAGGTACTTTAGACAGAACAATTCAAAGGCTCGTGAGCGCAATAATTACAGCAGCAAATGGCCCGACATAAAAAGGACACATTTGTCATTTACGCAAAGAGTTTACTGCACAAATAATAGATGGATGGAAGACCCATGCATGTAATTACCCAACACCAAAATCGATGGTCTAGATCCCCGCTTCAGCTGCCACACTGTGTGTGCTGTACATAAGCTGTGGAGTGATTACGAGGTTAAGATGCACAGTGAACTCAACTCTGAACCGATTTTTTGTATTGTCTGCTCGTGACTTGTCGCTGTTATCCTCGCAAGTGATGATGACGTCGGAGTTTCATTGGATAAAGGCTGACATCCAGACGGGAGCAGATTATGACTGGTTCAGAGGATAGCTCACTAGTACGAGTGTGAAACTCGAAAAGCAGGAAATATATAAGAGAAGACTGGCGGGATGGAAAAGACGACCGGCCGGTGGATCGGACAAGCCCTCGACTGCTGAACACAATGGGACCATACAATGATAAGTTGGACGATCAATGCAGAAGCCCGAGTTGATAGTAAGAGGGCTACCAGGGGCTACCTAACTCCAGAGGCACTGCGAGAATGGCCAGAGGGGCACGGTTGCAAAAGGATGGGCGACTTCCTATCATCTTCGACTGGCAAACTGACGTATGCGATTGTATCGCTCGCTGTCGGCTGTGTATGGTCCTGGAAGAACCGACAGACGAAGAATCCCAGCTCATGATGGAGGTGTATCCCATAATCAATTTCAGGATACGTAAGTAGCCAGTGCGAGACCACCAAAACTAGTCAGCGCCGATGAGCAAGTAGGCCCTTGCAAAGCGAATCGCACGTTTAAGATGACAGGGTCACCACAACGGTGATGCAAACAGGTAGTGATGTCACCTGGCAGCGCGCCGTCACCGATTTGCAGGAGAACAAGGGTTTACCAGGAGTCCTCAAAGCTGTAGTTGGAGCAGTCCAAATCTCGAGTGCTAAAACAAAGTAGTGATTTGCACATAACTTTGCACTCGTCCGTCGCGCCCCTTGTGTAGTTGACTTGTTGCACGTCTAATACTCAGGGGGAGTTGAGCGAACCAAAAGAAAACAAGAATCAAAATCAAATTGCAAATGATGGTATACGTACTCTATGATTTGGTAAGTGGTGACTCGGAAGTTGGAGATTGCAAAATAGTAAAGACGTGCAAGGAAGTTAGTCAGTAATGTTGGGATAAGCGGAGCGATAAAAATGAGAAAATGGTCCTCAAAGGGGCGAACAATGCGGTATGAATGAGGAAAAAGAACTTCAATGGCATTTGAAGATCAATAGCACTGTGCATGCCAAAGAAGACCCTCCACTCCAGCGAACGACCACAAAATAAAGTAAGTACAGGCGAAGAGTATTCGCCAACCTTTGGTGAGGGCTCAGGTAGACATGACCGAAGGGAAACTTAATCCGATCAATGATGTATGACGCTCACACATCAACCCGGAAGCTCATCACCTGTGGTAAATATGCAGCGCCGGCAAGATCGAGGACATGGACATCGTCGAAAACGTCGTGACCATTGAACTATGCGGACAGAAGTCAGCATCTGTAAAGACATCCAAATTGGAAGGAACAAAGTCGACGAAAGACTCACCCCTCCAAAGACAAACAATCTGCTATCTGCGAGGATCGTCGCATGATATCCACGCGCGGAAGGGGGTTTACCCTTCACCATTCGTGGTTCGTATTGTAGGTTCACTGTGCCCAAGTGCGTCAGTTTATTCTGCACCAAAGTCCGGTTCCATAGGCGTGCACTCACCAAGATTAAACAAAACAACTTCATCTCTATACGCTCCACCGTCGTGTCCACCCACAATGAAGAGGCAACTTCCAACTTGCGTAGAGGTATGCGAAAGCCGTCGGTGTGAGAGAGGAAGATTAAGACGGGTCCAAATGAGAGTGTCTGTCGGTAATACAAGCTCGACAATCAGGATTTAAGGAAGGAACAGACACGACGCATGGCCCAAAATATTATATGAATGACCCACCAAGGTTTAAACACCATACATCTGAAAAACATTCTCTCCCATCGCTCCCCCCAACCACAATCATCACATTCCCTACCAAATTGGCAGTGTGGTATCCTCTCGGCACGGGCGGCTCACCCTGCGTTTCGACGAGGGACCAGCGAAGCCCACCGCTTGCCCCTGAGCCGCCAAAGGAACCACCCCCGTATGAATACGTCTATTCATAGACGCTTAGTAAAGCGAGGATACTCATTAAGAAGCTACACACAGATTGTGAGGTGGGATCTAGCCGAGATACATCAAGCGTCCATAAATCATTGAGGGCCGTGAGGCCGTTTCCTCCTCCAAAGATGTAGATTTTGCCATTATAAAGGACAGCGGTGTGGGCACGGCGCGGCGCTGGATGGAGAGGTCTCTCTGGGGGATTCTGCGATTGCAATGCTGGCGATTGTAACTCAAGGTTTGATTCAGGTTTCTGCGGCGGGAATTGGGCGTGAGGAAATAAGGGACAGAACCAGGAACGTGTAGTAGTGTCAAATATATATGTGCTGTCGTAGTATACCGGGCCTTGGCCCCCACCAAAAATCACAATTTTACGGTCGACGAGAGTAGCAGTATGGGCGCGGCAGGGTGGTGGTACGTCACCGAGGGTATCGGGATGTGACCAGTACATTGTGTCTGAAGCCCGCGACTCCATCAGTATCTCACAGATAAAACATATGTCAGAAAGAAGAGTGGCTGACCGGTATCAAAACAGTACACATCCTTCCAACATCCTTTATCATCACAACCTCCGAACAACCATGCAACATGGTCTACAAGCGTGACCGTATGAGCCCTGAATGAACGCATTGGTAGTACACCATGAATTGGAGCTCGTGACCAGTACAATGCGGTTGCGGGTGCAGGAGGATCGTCGGAGTGGGGCAGACGTGGGGTAGTGCGAGGGCGCTGTGGGGGTTTTAAAGGGTATTTACCTTCCTTAGCAGATGGAGAGGAGGCACGCCGTTTTATGGAGGAGGTGATGGATTCAGCGGGAACTACAGTGGAGGAGTGGCGCAAGGAGGAAGGTTTTCGAGAAGCGGTGGTGCGAGGTGTACCAGGCATTGTTGGGGTTGGTGTACTGGTGGGTGTAGAGCCCGCCGTTGAGGTGTTCACGACAGAAACAACACCTGTAGATTGTCCACCAACGTTAAATGTGGACGTTGAAGCCGTCGCTTGATGGGTTGGGTGTATGTATGGTGAATGAGTACTGCCGATGGTGCTACTAAGCTGCAGTGGTGTCGAACGGGAATCATCATGAAGGGAGAGCGAACTCATGGTATCGTTGTCGTCGTCGTCCACTGGCGCGAAGAGAAGCGTCGACACCGCCGTTGAATATGTTGCAGAAGGATCTGGATTGCTCCTTTGCCGTCCCCGCTGTGCCATGGCGATGTGTACAAGTGATCAACTCGTGGGAATAATATTTGGCAGGTTGCTCGCCTACTACTAAGCAGCATTTTTACCATCACGACTCACAAACAACTGGATAGTTTCGTTCGCCCCTTCCTTGAATTTGATGGTTGACTGACTAAAATTAAACGCTGTCGAATGAAACTCAGAATGCTACTGCGATCAAGTGCATGCGTGCTGATCCCTGTCGAAGTGAGTGTATTTCGAGCACATACTATCCCAAGGGGCTTGCTCAAAGCAAGTTAAATGTATGCCATCAAAGTCATGACTCCTCAGCTCTATAGCAAGGATATATATTGCGAAAAAGGATGTGTACTCACACCAAGTACTGGTGACTCGTCACCAAAGTGCCTTTTACTTCCGCACATCGTAATCATCTCCTTTATTCTTCCAAGTCAGATCCATATTTAACTTCATGAACCTGGGCTCGTGCATTTTTCCTAGATCCGTTCAAGTCAAAAAGAGCACGACGTGGATCAGTAGCGACATTTGAATGAACAGCAAATTGGGGTTTCTACCGACCCGGTAGCCTGATAACATCTGGCAGCAGTCACCATTTATAGGCGTTTATTTCTACGCGGTTGTCGGTTTCATGAAGCGATAAGCCACTCTTACTTACTAAAATGGACCCATGGTCTCCCATGAATTTGACACAGTGCTGACCGAAGGCAAAATTTCATCGAAGGGTCGTAGGCTTTATGATCGGACCTTGGGCCTATTTCAATGCTATCCGTAGCTACCCCAGAAGGGAAGGTATGTCTGCATCAGATTTCGTGTCGTTAACTTGACACATGCATGTAGACTTAGCGAGCTGACAGAGGCTGACAGCGGCTCTGTCATGAACATGCTGAGACGTTCTGAGACGTGCTAAGAAGTGCTGCCACCCTTGTTAAATGGAGATAAGTGTCTCGAGATATTTTGATAACTGAGCTGTAAATAGCGAGGGTGCGGAACCATGAGGTATCGTCTGAGCCCTACGCACGCCATCCCTAGATGTGTCCAGTTACCAATCTCGTCATCCCACTCGTTTCTTCCTTCGAAGGCAAATCAAGTCTTACCACGCCGTCTACTATCGGCAGCGCTTCAAATAGCTTAAACCACTCAATTGTCTCGTATTGGAGACAAACAGCTGAACCTCAGGTACCTCTTATCACGGGGGTAAAGCGGTATAAATCCGTTATCTTATACTCTTATTTCGACACAGTCTCGCTGACTTTTCTGGTACCCACAGTTGGCGCCTAGATCAAAAATCCCCACTCCGACATACTTCGATCCTTGACTAGCATCGGTGCATTCGCACGGACTCGGATCAAAGCAACTGCAAAAGGTCAAGAGCTGTTCATGGGCAATCCTTGCTCAAAAAATACCACGGTGGACGTATCGTCCATATTTCCCTACACCCCTCAATTAGTCGATCATAATTCCAGATGAAATACATGATTATAAAGGCACCTAGCTGTGGGTTATTCACAATCGTCTGGTAAACATATCTAAATCTGTTTCTTGGGCTATTTTTTTTCCACAGAAATAGCTATCACTGCCTCTCACCTGACAAGCCCCAAAAAGAATTCACAGCGTGGCACAACACGCGGTTGGTCCACTTCGAAGGACTAAACAATTTCCGTTATTTTATTCTTCCTTCCATCACAGCCGTTGTTGTCGCATGGGCATTCGCCAGTGATGTTTTCGCACCCTTGGTTGCCTTATCACATTCAAATCAGTGTCCGCACGGGTCAACAGCCTGTCATGAATGAATACGCCATCATAGACCATCACTTCTGCAGTTCATCTGTCTGCTAATCTGGCGAGTATCGTGGACTTGATTGCTCATAAGTTCTAACCATCTTGTTGTCTGTGCAGTGGCATTGCCACTGGCGTAGAAAACAACTATTACGATGAATCTCGTACATATTGGTATTTGAGGAAGTCGTGAAGCAAATCTCCATACGTGGGTGAGAGGGCCAAGGTAGTCAGATGCCTCGATGAGATTACATAGATGAATACATCCACTACAGCTTGTAAATCAATAAAGGCAACGGCGAATACAAAATATGTTACAGTATGTGCGCGTCCAGTGACCTGTATGACTCTATACTGTACGTACAAGATTGGCCCTCACTGGAACCCGTCGTACCCCTGACCCCACTGCCCATGCATCCCCATACCGCCCATACCCATTCTCGAGTTTCCCATACCCATACCCATTCCCGGACCTCCTACCCCCAATTCCTGTATTCCCCATGCCCATGCCCATGCCACCGCCCATGCCCATACCAGCCATCATTCCATCCTCCCAGATTCGATCACCATCCCCTACCCATTGGAATGCGGCGCCAGGCATGTCACCCATTCCCATCACTCCCATATTCCCCATCCCCATCATCCCCATGTTTCCCATCCCCATCCCCATCCCCATCATGTTCCCCATCCCCATCCCCATCCCCATGTCCATCGGCATCCCCATCATTGGAGACACCATCATTGGATTTTGGGAAATCGGACGCCGGGTATGCTGAATGCTCATGTTGGGGTCGGAATTCATATGCGACGCATTCATGCCCACCCCGGCACTCCCTACACCCACACCTACGCCACCACTAATGGCGACCCCAACTCCACCGCTCACACCTGAGTTACCAGAACGCGTGGGGGATTTAGGGCGGAGGGCGTCGATTTCCTGTGAATTTGGCACGACACACTTCCCCCCTGCGAGTGAAATCAGGTGTCGAGTCGCTTCCTCCCACGAATCCTTATTCCATGGGTGCACAACATCGCCTTCTGCAGTCCGCGCATGCTCCCCCACCTTAGCACCATCGCTCGCAGTCAGCACTGTGACCCACCCGCGGCGGAGGGACGAGCGTGCCCGCCCAAAAAGCTCAAGACGGCGCGTGCCGAGACAGAAATTTTCTATAAGGGTATACATTTCGGGTGGTTTACGCATCGGGTCGGCGGTATCACCTTCCCAGATGATGACGTCGGTATCTGCATACTAAATTAGTGTCCAGTTCTCCGGAGGGTATGGATGTAGACGTTAGACATGACACACGGTTCCAAGCATCGTAGACCATAAAATAATAAGAGATGCAAGTAAAAAATGGGCTCACCAACGTTGCAGTGAACAAACCAACTGTCAGTCGAGCGACGTACCGTACCGCGAATACCCATAAGGCAATGCTGTTTTGTGCGGGTGAGAAGAGAAGTAGTAGGTGGGTCTGTCTATGTAGATAGCGTCAGTTTACAGATATCGGTACAGGGCAGCTATGACGCGCACCCCTGGCCCGCGATTGGTGGTATGGTTGGTTTTAACCCATACAACATCTTCACACCTGCGGTAGCCCCACTTAGCGAGGACCTCGCGACCACGTTCAAGACCTTCTCCTGCGCCACTACCTACCCACATGAATACAAATGAAGGGTCGGCTGCAAGAGAAGGCACAGGAAGGGCTTGAAGATCGTCCCAACCAAAAGACGAGGAGAACGGTGGGTCTAGGAGAATGACATCGAATTTTTGGGGATGTAATGAAGAGAGGTGAGAAAATGGAAGGAAAAATGGTGGTGTAGCATGCGCATCAACGGACTCCTTTTTCAGGCTGAGCAGGCGCTGCTGCTTTGGGTATCTGCAATTGACATGAGGTCAGATCCGGAAATGCAAGTAAGGTACGCACTCCTCAAACCGGCGGGAAGGCTCCGCGCCGAGAACCCGATTCTGGGGCCACTCACCACTGTCAACGTACCGCTGTGAGTAGTCATTGCGAATAGTTTCTTCTTCTGGAACATAATTTGCGTAACGGGCGACCCTCGCGCGTTTCGCAGGATGAAGATCTTGGCGTTGTGGGCGGGTACGAGAGGCTAGTTGGGGCGATGACGGTGGGGAATGCAGTGGTGATGGTGCAGGAGACTCGATCAACGGGAGATTTACCAAATCGTTGGGTGCGGTTGTAAGAGCACGAAGCTGACGTCGATGTGCCCGCTGTGAGTTGCGCACGGATGTAAGTAGCTCCCGATGGGACGTTAGAAGACTGTTTGCAGAGTTCAGTATATCCGTTGTGCTCGCTGTTGCTGTCGGTATGGAGGCAATATCTGTCATGATTGTCGACAGTGGAATGTCAATGGAGGCTTAGGTGTCAACTTTGGATGACTTTCCTGTTTTGGCATTTTTGATTTGGATAACAATATTCTTTTCTGCTGTGTTATTCTTACGTCCATCATATTTTCCCTACTCCGTTTTGCGAGTCGACCCGCCTTTTTTAAACCATGGGCAAGGCAGCCAAGTCTAGCCGCAAATTCGCGGCGAGTGGCAAGTTGAAGCAGGCAATTCAGTCGCGGAGGAAGCACCAGCAGATGCAGAAGAAAATCCAAGGGAGACGTGGGGCACACGGGAAGGGAAAGCAACAAGCTGTTACTGAAACGGACGGTCGTGAACGCGATGACGAGGAAAAAGAGGTTAAGGGAGTCTCTAAGGGAGCAGGGAAGGAGTCAGTTGATTAATTGCTGTCTGATCTTTTGTCCGAATACTGAAATTCCTGCTCCAGTGCAAAGAAAATGACTGTTGAGGACTTGCTCGGAGCAGATTTTATGGACAATGACAATGACGCTGAGGAAGATGAAGTAGGACATCATTCTATTTCACTCTGTAATTCTGACACACGCAGGATGATGCTGAAGGTGATGGGTTGGATACAGACGAAGACGAGGAAGACTTAGCAGACGACCAGTCCTTTGCGTCCATAGATGATCTTGAGGGTGAGCTCCTACATAATTCTTACATACCTTGCTTATGCTGTGATAGATCATGGCACAAGTCACATGCTTGAGCTCGCACAACTCGCGGAGAAGGACCCTGAGTTCTACAAATATTTGCAGGAGAATGATCACGAGCTCCTCGAGTTCACTACCACTCAAGATGGCGGCGACGAAATGGATGAAGAAGATGATGTCATGGATGAAGACGATAATGAAGAAGAAATTGGAGAGGAACTACCCGTTCTTACCACTAGCATTCTCAAAACCTGGCAAAAAGCACTCCTTGAGGTGAATTATTTATCTTCCTCTCACCACACGTGCACCTGACGGTCATAGCATCGTTCCCTACGAGCCCTCCGCAAACTGCTCATTGCGTTCCGCTCTGCAGTGCATATGAATGAAGACGACCAGGTTCTGTTATGGCGCATTGACAATGCCGCAGGTGAGCACCGCATCCTCATTTAGCGCGGTTTGTAGTTGAATCGGCTTCCTCGACAGTGTACACAAAGCTTGTAACGACCTCCCTGCGGTATACGCCAATTGTCTTAGCCCATCATCTTCCATATAAAATACTTCCGAATGGCAAATTGTATGTCCTTCATCCTTTCCATATGGTCGTGTTCTGACATATTCATAAGTAAACAACCTTCGCAATCTGCAAAGCAAAAAGCGCTGCAAAAACTAACCCTGTCTTACTTTAACAATGTGGTTCACCTGATCCCTCAACTTACCGACCCTGAGACATTGCGTCTCGCACTCACAGAGAGCGCAAAGATCCTCCCTTACGTCGTCTCTAGCCGCAAGGCCGTTAAGACGTACTTAAAGGCGAGTCCAAATCTACTGTGTTCCTATTTGAAGTCCTTGTTATAACGGTACTTGCCTTCTGTTTTTGCCTTTCCCTTTTTCCATTCGTCTTTCAATGAGGCTGACTCCAACACAGAAATGTTTAGAATTGTGGTCCACAGGTGAAGATGACGTACGGATAGCCGCGTTTCTCGCTATCCGCAGACTTGCATCTTCTACTGACGACTCTATCGTGGACCTTGTGCTCAAGGTATGCGAGATTTTGACACTTGCTACTCCTTTTAACACAGACCAATCTTATAGAGCACTTACTTGGCGCTCGTACGTGCGTGCAAGTCCACGAGCACCTATCGACTACCATCCATTACGCTCATGAAGAACTCCGCATGCGAATTGTTTTGTGTAGACCATGGAGCAACATACCCACATGCATTTGGGTACATACGCCAGCTTGCAATACTCCTGCGTGGGGGGATGAAGACAAAAACAAAGGTAAATTGATCTTTGTGGGTAGCTTGTGCAACAGATTTGACGTCTTGTGTTACCTTCAGGAGGCATATAAACAGGTCTACAACTGGCAATACGCGCATTGTGTCGACTTCTGGGCACTTGTGCTGGGTCGCGCGTGCGATGTACATGCGGAAGCTGAACGAGGGGGGCAGGAGAGCGAGCTAAAGCCACTCATCTATCCACTCGTGCAGGTCAGCCTGGGTGCCATCAAGTACGTTCTCCACGTATGGTTTTTCTTGTGCTTATCTCCTTCGCAGGCTCATTTCGAATTCACGGTCGTATCCATTCCACTTACACATCGCACGCTCGATGCTGCATCTGACTCGACACACACGTATTTACGTACCATTGACGCCTTATCTCCTTCCTATCATATCATCAACGCTCACGGCATCTGGCAAGCCCAAGTCATCCACGCTGCGCCCTCTCGACATGGAAACGCATATACGTGCTCCGGCACAGTACGTTAAGACAAGGGTATATGCAGCGGGGCTCGTAGAGGAGACGGTATTCCTTCTCGCGGAGTGGCTTGGCAGCGGCCCAGTACATGGAAGCGTTGCATTCCCTGAATTGATCGTGCCCATCACTGTTACGCTCCGCCGAACACTCAAAAATTGCAAGGAATTAGGGAAGGAAGCGGGAATGGTGAAGGGCCTTCTAGAGCGAGTTGAAGACTGTGCAAAATGGATAGACCAGTCACGCTCAGGCATCAATTTCGGCCCAGGAAAAATGGATGAGGTCGAACAATGGGAGGCTAACGTGGGGATAGATGAGTCGCCCCTGGGAAAGTACCTCAAAGTGCAACGAAAGAGCAGAGAAAAGCGTAAAAGGATGATCGATAAGGTACGTGTATCTGTTTGCCCTGGTGTGGATACTCCTGATATCATTAACAGGCTAACAAAGGCGAGGATGAGATCTTAGAAGACTAAATTGGCATGGCTATTTTGCAGCCTGCCTGCCTGCTGTTAATCATTTTGACACAAAACGCCGAAGGGAGTGATAATGAAGGGGCCGCTTCCCCAATTTGATCCTCTTGGAACGCGAGAGGAGTAGTGTTGACCCTCTTCTGTCCGCGGAACAATAATCCACTTCTTTTCAAAAGGATTCGGCGAGAACCGAAGTCACCGTTACAGCGTTTTCGTTCCGCGTTTTAATTTCCGGGACGACAAATTGGCGCTGTTCTCCACCCACCATACTTGCACAATACACACGCGATTTCATCCTCCCAAAATAAAATTTGTCTTAACGCGAGCGGTATCGGCCGTCTTTCTGTTGATCGCGCCACGCCTCGTTTCAAGTTTTTAAATTATGAGATCCGGCGAGGACCGAATTGATCATGATGTTACAGCGTTTTGTTCCGTGCTGTGACCTTCTGGCACGACAAGCTGGCGCTGTTCTACACAACAGGACATGGGGTTTCATGACCCAACTTAGCTAAGGTAAACCTGCCACAGATTTGTCCGCGATGAGGTCTGCGGGTTATTTGATTACTACTTGTCCCTTTAGTGCCACCAATGCGAGGTTGCCTTGGACTCCCAGGAGACATGGATCACATGGGGTTTAGTGAGGTGAAATTGAAATGTCTAACAGGTCTACAGTCGCCAAGATTCTTGGCGCCAAATATAACGATGAGTCAGAAGTTTCCCCATAAAATTAGGGCAAGATGATGGAGATATATAGTTCGAACAATGCTGATAAGTCTAAGCCTGAATGGATCAGATGAATCCGAGGACATCAGGACTGGGATCACTAGATGGCCAACTTCGGGTGCTGATTCAGTTTCGTGCAGACCTGGGCATCTATTCTGAGATTAGGATACCATGTAAAGCTCCTTCTATACATACTCTGAGCTTCTAGTGAGTGACAAGCCTTCCACTCCACAAGGGTCGAACAGCAGAAAAAAACTCACGCGAGAACGACTGCAGTTCAGCGGAAACGAGAGGTCACAGAGGGGTTGATATCTCATGATTATTTCCATACTCCAAAGAAGACCTGCCACCAAGGTCTCCCGGCACCTCTTGCACTTCTCTCATACCCTTCCACGAGCCGTTCATAGTGCCTTGGCATAGAAGCCGGCTGAAGTGTTTTTGTTGACAGTGAATACTGAATGCGGAATGCGTGCATTTGCAGACCGTTAATCATGCATGAGAACACATGTGGCTGCACTTACCTTCTTCTGTACGGCATTGTCCCGCAGCAACTGTGCTGATTGGACAGCCTCAGAGGTTAGCTTTGGGTGCGCAGAGAGGGATTTCAAGAAGTTCTTGAGTTGAATATTTGGACGAAATGGATCAACAGGCCACGATGAAACGATACTGGACAGCTTTTGTGTCGCCTTGGAGGCAACCATGGCAGTTCTTCTGAGATCTAGGGTTGATGAAGACAATTAGATGGTCCCGGCACGTCGCGCGAATGCATACCTTTCAACCTTGCACTCGCTAGTGCTGCAAATTGGACTCCTCAATAGGACCGACGTCAATTTTTCGCAAACCTACCTGCAGCTAGGCACCCCGAATCGGACCTTCAAAATATTATGCAAACTTTCGCAAACCTTCGCGGGAAGGTCCCAGTTCATTACAAGGGTGTTTCGAAATTCAATGCTCCCTTCATCGTGTATGGTATTTTTAAACCCGTCCAACAGCAACTGGCTCCCCAAGCTGCCATCGCTTGAGGATCGGGAGCGATTGCGAGCGATTGTCGATTGCTCTTCCCGCGGCCGGATTTCGGACACACAGCAAACGTGACGAAAAGCAAGCCAGGCCCCCAGGGCAATCAAAAAATATTGGAGTGGAGTGACAGGAGTCGACACTGCATGTGGAAGCAATCGGTGCTACCCTGTGCCACCATATTACGACGTGCGACTCGCAAAAGAATTTCGGAACCACCATGAAATAGATATCCCACATCCTGTACGAAAAGGAAGACCAAGATACTTGGAATTTCCCCGAATGGTTCCCACTTGTGACCCCTCGCTCTGTACAGGAACATCTATGCGAGTTATCATGGTGCGTCTCCCGGCCGTCCGCACGAGATTCACTGACGCATAATGTCATCATGCGTTCGTGCATAAGTGGCGCAGACATCACCAAATGGTTCCTTGCCTGTTGTCGCGAGGGGGCAATTCCCATTTGCGGATGGTCACACAGGTTAGCTGATTGCATTATTATCGAAAGATCATCATCGACAGTCAGCGATAATCCACACCCACAGCGAACGACAGCGCTGATAATATAGACACCAGGGTTTTTGTGACGGCTACCGTGCTAGAAAATCCCACTGGTGTCTATCTAGGATGCTTAGAGTCATAGCCTTTTCCGGATCTCGTTTGATTACGGGCTTCCGTCTACAGGAACCGCTGCAATCGTCGTGAATTTTGTCCATCGGGGATCCCTTCCCAGCGCAAGTAGCAGTCAGGTAGCTTTCTGCAATTCTCTATCGGAAATGGAGTCATAAATAATATACTTATGTGCGAGAGCTCGTTATTCTGCCTTAATCATTTGCTGGTAAGAGAATAAATTTAATTATATCTGTTTCTGACGAGTAGTAGGATGTCTCGGATGTCTACTCATGACCCATGCCAAGTACTGAATGCGTAACTGAAGGGTTGTACTAATACTAGTGCTCCGTGTATCAAGTCGTAGTTAGCTATAAGGTCTAGTCAAATTTTAATTTTTGCCATCGCCGGGAATCGACACTCGGTATAATCTGTAGTTGAATTCATACAGTGTAGTCAAGTTTCAGGGTGCCCAACCAGTACCAACATGTGTAGGGTAACACTTGATAGCGCCTGGAATATAGGTCGGCGCTAGTTTCACGCTTGCAATTCGCTTGGGCTTCACGACACTTGCACTGCCACGCCAGGACCCGTTGTCGTGTTGAAGGTAAGGCATCATATTGCCCAGTTTCGCCCTTTTTCGCTGCTTTCAACATGGGCTGCTGTGGGGAGTCAGCGTTGTCACCCAGTGCTCCTGACACTCAGTATGCCAACAGAGTCCAACCAGTGAACAACGGTATCATCAGCCAGCAGCCTGGTCCTCATCCCGGCGCTCAACACCACATACAGCCATTTGCAGAGAAATCACCTTTGCTCATCCCTCCCGGACCTTCTCCACCTCCACCAAGCTTTCACCAAAACAACCGGTCAATAAATGGTACTCCTTGGACTCACACGCCCTCACCACCACCTCAAGGTCCCACCTATTCAACCCCTTTGAGTCCAGCTTTTGGAGGCGCACCATTGACACCACCTCCAGCCGCGTATGCTCCTTCAGGACCGTCAAGTTCTGCTATGTTCCTTCCGCCCCTCTTGCACCCTGACCCCATCCATGTTCCGCCAAAGAACAACAATGTCGCACCCTCTATATCCACCACAGTAGCCCCAACTAGGACTGATCCGGCACCTTCAGACGAGGGAAGAATGTCGATTTCTATTGACTTTGGTGAGTATTTGCATTTCCAAGTCGAAGTCTTGTACTGACTTGAATTCAGGAACTACCTTTTCTGGTGTCGTGAGTTAACGTGATTCACCAAAGGTTTTGCAACTCATGGTTTTCATCTCAAATAGGCATATGCCTCGTCTCGAATTGCATCTGGGAAGATACAGCAAATCCTTCATTGGCCGGGATCTTTTGAGACTTTCCGCAAGGTTCCTACGTGCTTGCTATACGATGAACAAGGCCAAGTTCTTGCCTGGGGATTGGAAGCAAAGAATGCCAGTTCCATGCCCGGTACCACGCGTTGTGAATGGTGAGGACTTTATAATTGGGCAAAATTATCTGATTCTGATACTTGATTCAAGGTTCAAACTTTTTCTCGAACCACGTGCTCTTCGTGATGAAAGTGCGATTGACCCTCGACTACCCCGATTACCTGTTTGTATCATCCCCCTCATTTTATGGCATCAGACTTACGGTATTCTAGCCTGGTAAAACAGCAATGGATCTCATCATCGACTTCTTATCGTGTCTGTGGGAATACGCTAAAGAGCAAATTACCCGTGACATTGGTGCTGTCGCAGATCTCAGTTAGTGGCTACATCAAAGCTATAGATTCCTTAATTTATCCGCTGTTCTTTCAGACTCGGCTGATGTGCTTGTGACGTGCCCGGCAGCCTGGGACGCTAAAGGGTGCGACATGATGCGCGAGGCTGCCATTGCCGCAGGCCTCGTGCAATCGGCTCATGCAGGTGATGGCAACTGGCGCGACAGGCTGCGTATCATCACGTACGATATCTTCTGCGCGCTCGCCCCTGCATCCTGCTCATTCATTTTCAGAGAACCAGAAGCTGCGGCTGTTCATTGTGCCAGACTCACGGACCTGCACAAGCTCAAGCCCAACCAGAATTTTATGATATGTGACGCTGGTGGTGGTACGGTCGTACGTTTTCTTGCGATAAAATATTTAACGCACCTGATATATTCTGTGGCAATAGGACCTTGCCGTCTACAAAATCATTGGGCAAATGTCTAACCTCGAGATCGCCGAGATGTGTGCTCGATCTGGAGCTAACTGTGGTTCACTTTTTCTCGATTTGCGATTCCGGGAGCTCGTAAAAACTCTTTTAGCTGACCACCCTGCTCATTTGGACGCCGCTAGTCTCGCCTATTTTATGCATTCTTTCAGCCAAACCGATAAGCTCGCATTTAGGGGCGAGAGTGACGATGGTTATCAAAATTCTTGCCCTCGGATTCTCACGCTTATGCGCACTATCTGCAGATACATACTTCAACTTCACATGTTTCAATGTGCAGGATCCCCACGATTCTTCTGTTGGATTGATCAATGGAGAACTTGCGATTCCAGGGAATCTCATCCGCCGGGAGGTGTTTGATCCCGTTGTGAATCAGGTAGCTTTTGTCATGCAATTCCACTATTTTCACTGGTCATGGTTTTTTTTACAGGTACTCGAAATGATCGAAGAACAATCGAAGAAGGTAGAGCAGCGCATCGACGCCCTGCTTCTCGTGGGAGGCTTCGCTGGCAGCGAATATCTCATTAGACGGGTTGAGGTGTGTTTACACGAGTGAAGCGTCATGGGCGACTGATTGGTTCTTACACACCCTCGTGGGACAGGCGCAGTTTTCGGGGAGAATCAAGGTCATTGCTCGCCCTTCTGACGCCGACACGGCTACAGTGCGAGGTGCCGCACTGTACGGACTTGCTCGCAAATCAATTGTATCCACCGTGATCGCTCCACGGTCCTACATCATGAAAGTGGGCGTTCACACTTTAGACTCTTTGTTTACCCCCTTCTGATTGTGGGTGGAAGGTGAAATTACCTGCCGAGCCAGAGGACTGGGCCAAACGGCCTGCATACATCAAGGAAAACAATGCGAACATTCCTATTTGCGACAACCGGTAATGACGGTTCATGACCATCCGGCGTAATGTATTGATTACCGGTGCTAGTTTACAATACTTGGTCATGAAGGGCGCTATCCTGCGAAAAGGGTAATTTGCGATCTGGTTTAGAATGTTCTGTTGATGACCTCGTTTTGTTCAAGCCAAGTGTTGAGGACGAAATTTTGGTAAGTGAGCCAGTTACATTAGCACAAGTGAACTTTAGTTAACTTGCGATACAGCAAATTCTCACAGAATGGACAGGGTGCGATACAATTCTACGCTGATGCTCACCGCTTCACGATACTCATGGACATGGAGATTGTATCTTCGTAGCCGTGCTGTATACGTCCGACTCGGACAAGATGATGCGATATACTGATGAAGTAAGTGGCCATGTCACGGATATTGATATAACTGAGCTATTGTTAGGGGGAAACGACGGAGCTGTGCAGATGGACTGTTAATCTAAGTTCTCTGCCCACATTCCAACAGAATGCCAGCATACCGCAGCCCAATGGGTTCTTCACAGGCATGTGGATGTGGATATTGAAAGAGTCTTTGCTGATGAATTATTTCAGAATTTGAACTTGGATTGGAGATTGATAGTGCGGAGGTGCGAGGAGTTTTGTTTTACGAGGGACAGGAATGGAGTCGTGTTGTGTTTGATTTTCTGAATTGATTGGCATGTATGTTGTAATAGTGACCTAAAATACAAGGAGTGCCCGCGTGGGAGAACGGGGAAAGTTTGCCAAAGCAACGGAAATGTAGTTAGAGGTCGGCCGATGTGAGAGGCGGTGATTTAATTCGCAGGTATGTCGTCCATCGATGGATCGATGATGTGAAGAACATTTGAGTAAGTTCATGATGCAGCTTTATCTGTAACGTCTCACGCGTTTTCTGCCACGGGGCGAATGATAGCTTCAAACGTATATGGCCCATCAGATCAGGTTGAATCCTCCGATTTGGCCGCAAGCCTGAGCAGATCTCAAAACCCCGATCTGACCTGGTGCCTATTGGTAGTTGTACATTGCCTTCGAGCGTTTACCTCCACTCCAATCCACACTCTGCGACATCCGGTCATATCCGTTTATCGTCGGAGTTCCCCGAGCTGTCTTACTGAGTATCGGGTTGACATATGAGTCCAAAACTTATAAAGCCTTTCCAATGCATGCTCAATCTCCTCGCTATTTGTCCCTCCAATGTCGTCGCCGACATCGACACTCACCCTTTCCGCAATTCCTCTCTCCCAGCTCTATGGCCTACTTCAGCCAATAACTGTCTCTCCCAATCCAAAGTTTGCAAATTGGAGTCGCACTTTTACTTGTTCCCCCCTCGCAGTCTTTGAGCCAACAACTGAACTTCACTGTGAACTCATTCTTGAGCTTGCACGACGTGAAAACAAAGTTGTCCGAGCAGTTGGGGTCGGTCATAGTCCCAGTGACCTTGCCTGTACAACCGGCTACATGCTACGCACCACCAAACTAGACCGGCTTTTGGAGGTAAGCATAATTTTAGACTCTTTCGGTTAAACTTTGTTTCGTCCCCGACCCCCTTGCCGGACTCACTCCTGGCTAGTCATCATCAGCACGTAAGCGCGCAATATTGATGCTGATTTTGAATTTTCCAGATCCATGCAGATAAAAGATACATCATTGCTCAGGCCGGAATTACACTTGATGCACTCCATGCCGAACTTGCAATTCATGGTCTTGCCATGATCAATGTCGGCTCAATCTCCGACCAAACACTGGGCGGTATCGTTACGACCGCTACCCACGGAACTGGCATCAACTATGGCGTTATTTCTACGCATGTCATGGGACTGTCCTTACTACTGGCGGATGGATCTCGCGTGTTCTGTTCTCGCCAAGTGAGGCCAGATCTTTTCACAGCATCAATATGCGGATTGGGTAGCACGGGCCTTATCTTAACGGTTACCCTTGAAGTGGAACCCGCATTTCGCCTCAAAGAGGTTCAACAAACCATCCAGTTTCATGAATGTGTGCGGAGCTTGCACAGCCTCGTCACTGCCTCTCAACATGTTCGATTTTGGTGGTTTCCAGCTGCGGATACCATGCGGGTTAGTTCAGCCGATCGCACCACAGAGGTCAGTTCCTGTGCTCACCTTATGTGCATTTCCAACGTAATCTCTTCTAGCCAATCAAACCGGCGGGAAGCTGGCTCTGGCATTCGTTGATCGGTTTTCACGTGGTCCAGTTTCTACTTTTTGTGGCAAGATTTATCTTGCCATTGAACATCTTCATCGGTCGTTTTGCATCATGGCTGGTCAGCACTAAAGTGATCGCGGTTGATGATAGTTTTCGTATCTTTAACATGGAATGTAGAGTGGGTAGATCATTTTTCTTCGTCCCACGTTGCTGACCCCATTGCAGTATCCGCAGCACACTACCGAATGGGCTATCCCCTATGAAAATACGAAAGCCTGTCTTCATGATTTGCATGATTGGCTAATGCGCGAGTTCTCTGACCCCAATGGTCTCCGCCCTCATTTCCCTATCGAGGTGCGATTCTCCGACAGTGACGACATCTGGCTTAGCCCCAGTAACGGACAGAGGACTTGTTGGATAGGGATTGTCCAGTTTAAGTATGTGTCATGTTTTATCCCCTCTGCGCTTGCTGAGATTTGCCGAAGACCCTACGGGTTCGAAGTCCCTTACAAGATGCTGTTCGAACGCTTTGAAGCTATTTTGTGCCGTCACGGCGGCCGGCCTCATTGGGCCAAGGCACATAACCTCCGTCCGGAGACACTTCGCAGATTGTATCCTCGATTCGACGACTTCACCCGCGTACTTGGGTCGGTCGACCCTCGTGGGATGTTTCGCAATGAATATGTGGAACGCCACATATTTGGCAAGACAGGCCCAGGGTACCACAACAGAGTTTTCAAGCGCTATGCCCCTTCACAATGATATTGCAAGTTGTTAGTTCCGTCATACCTATAATAAGGCTCGTATCTCGTATAACCTATTCCAAGTAGATTAGTTCAGCGAATTACTGCATCCAAGGAACGTGCTGGCAACGTATTATATTCTAGTGTTACATATCACGGTACTCATACACCTAGCTGTTGCCTAATCGACTCCCTGACCAGCCTTTCATACTCCTATGTGAAAGGGTCATGTTTATGAGACACGAGTGTGGCGTGATGCGAATTCAGCGCTCACTGATTTGTTCTCCCGATACAACTTGCAACAGTCGATGTTGGCGCCGCTCTCCAAATTTGGTTCTATCAAGTGAAACATCAAGAAAAGGGTAAATCAGAATCAGATCCGGTAAACGTACCGGCAAGCATGGAAATAACACTCAATATGACCTTCTCAACGCTCTGCACGGGACTCCACCTCTCAGATGCTTGTTCATACATGGTAGGGTCATCACCGGGCGTGTGGAGGATTGATATGCAGACGTTTCCATCCGGATAAACTGCGCACCATCAGTAGGGTGATCAAATACATCAAGCAGATGATTTCACTGTTCGGGTGGAATAAGGGAGGGTCGAATTTCATCTTGAAAGGCGATAGCGGATAGTCCTGTGGCTAAGGTCCATCCATTGGGTTACATTTGCGAGATGAGCATCATGACATATTATCTCACAAAAGTGAGCTTGGCGACAAAGACGCCACCCTCCTGACATTCCAATTACATGATCAAGTACACTTTGCGAAAAGGTCGCGGAAAAACTTACAAATGGTGTATCTTTTGGACCACAGATAAGCGCTTCCCAGGTGAAGAAGTCCGACTCTGAGATTGGACCTGCAGGTCAAATTGCAAGATTATATTAACAATACGGCAATGCTTTTGTTGATGTTGATTTACCTGCAGTGAACATCCCATCAGGCGAGCCTGGAGAGTTGAAACTCGGTGAGTGTCAGCTGTTTCATCCACAAGACGCTAGCGTGTCACCTCCCGAGGTCAATTGCCTGTACTCCGTCATTAATCGTCGTAGTGCAGTTGCACTGCTGCCCTTTGTATTCATGGTGAGAAATCCAAGAGAATGTCGGATAAGAGATGGAAGATGTTGGAGCCACTGCAACCAAGCGAGCGCTTATACTCTTTGACGCAAATGGTAATATTCAACACTTCCGGTGTACGTAATGTACAATTGATCGTCAAACCTGCATGCGCATGTTCTCTTGCAAGACGCGCACCAACGCATTTGAACTCAGCCGTCGCACCACTCTTTGTACGCGCACTCCGCTCTCTTCATCAAGCTCATACCAGAATGTGTTAAAACTGGCGACGAAATGATATCCTTTGGAGTCACTTCCTTCTGAAGACCTTCAGGCTTAACTGCCTTGATCATGGGAGTCCGACAGAGTCGCTCATTGAATTTGATTAAAAAGCATGATGATCAGCTAGAAGTCTGTGACAGTGCAGTGACCTACAAATTGGAGCTCCCACGTCAGCTCGAGACTGAAACATTAAAAGGTTGCCTCAGAGTGTATGGCCAGAGGTGCGGAACTTATCAGGTATGAGATCCCGAGATCTGAGGTCTCACGCATTTATTATCAAAGGTCCGCCGCTGCGTGCAGAGATGCATATGCATATGATGGTTTCAGGTCGTATCAGCATTTACTGTCAAAAAAAACAACAGCAGGTGTCAAAATGACAACACTTGGCAACAGTAGACAACACTGCCATCCATATGAACGGTGACTTTACGGACCGGTCTTTCACCTATGATGAGCGCTCAGTATGGCTTATGGTGACGGGTCGTAGTGCCGAGCTGTTTATTCTATGACGACAGGCACTGTCCTCGGTGTTCAATGTTGTTCCGAATCCGTGCGGGTACCCTTGGCGGGTACAGCTTGCCGCCAGGGAACTTAGGGAGGGACACACATCCCATTTACTGTGAGAGTTTTCAATTACCAAGGCATGTGGGCAAATGATCCAATATCACCATAATAATGAGAAGCAGGACCCTGGATCATACTGGATAATACTTATCACAGATTTACTTTCGGGCAGAAATCGACGCGCAGGGCCGCAGGTACAGGATTGAGTAACTTCCTCATCCTCAGTCCGGACCCTTGCCAAGGGCACGTGGTCCTCGGCGTAAAGCTATATGACGGTCCGCAAGGGCTCTTTGTGACTTGCGTAAATTCTTGATAAATTCCATCTCGTTCCTGGATCTGACTGGCATACAAGCCGACACCGATGTTCAGCCCTTCCTCCGGTTCTGAAAAACTACTTGCATTCCCAGCGAGCTTGGGAAAACTCTAAGACACAGTATTGGTCCGACCAACCTGTAAGCGAGTTCCTGTCTGTCCCTCAACAAATTTTCTGCAAGGTTCACCCCAGAATCTCCCGATACCTTTGGGCCTTCGAGATCACGCTGAACCGGACCTGCCTGGTAACACCGAGAGCCCAGGCAGCGAAAAAAAACAAAGTCTCGGAACACCCACGTTTATTGTGATTCCTTGAACCTAGATCCGGGTCTTGATAAGTTTGGGCACTTCGGGATCTGCACAGGTTCTATCGATATTATCCGGGGTCTAGAGTAGCCAGGTGGCCAAACGCGTATGGCTACCACAAAGTATCTCCCAAATTTGGGTAATTCCTGTATTGCAATCCAACCTTTGAATACTTCTCACCCCACACCCCGCAGATGCCGTAATAATTCAGGACTGTAAGCCACCTCCTGCTAGCCCTCTGCTAGCTCGCACATTAATATTGTTGTGTGTGTTAATGCCTGTGCATGTACATATTATAACGAACATTTACACAGCATCGGCGCTGGTTTCCAGAACACAATGGCGCCCTCCATACTATTAGCTGACTAGTATGCCCAAACATGCACACAAGATTAATCATGCATCATCCACAATTATACCACATTGGATTTTGATGCGCTGCCACCCTAGTAACGTCGAGGCTTCAAGCTTCCCTCCTGGATCTTATTCCCGTGCGCCCCGACTAGCAGTTTCGTACCACCTCAATGGTGGAATGAGTTTCCGCTCGTCGCATCCGAGGGCTCCGGGATACAGTCCTTTCGTTTTCCTCGGAGCTCTGCATACTTTCACATCTCCACTATCACTATTTTGCGTTAGACCTTGCTAAGCTTTGTTGTTACGCATAACTTGACGCACATCACACACCGCCATTCACTTTTATCACTTCCGATCTTTTCATATATGCACTAGCATGCATTCTCCCATGGCACGCCAATTGGAATCCACCCAGCTTTTGACTTGAAAAGACCGAACCTATCAGTATTCGCGATCTCTATCTTATTAGTGGCGAGTCAAATTTAGCGTGATCAGCGCTATCCCTAAGTTATCAGTCCCATGATAGGTTATCTCTCTCGATCTAAGACATACGCTTTCAACAGCTTCGAGAAATGATAAAGGTTGTAGACCGTTGTAGCCAGATTTTTGGAAATTGCAGGTTCACTTACTACGTATATCCAGATCTGACAATCAATGCCTCTCAAAATCGGCTGTCCTCGTATCTCAAGTAGATTTGATCTCGCACCATTGACTTGGATCGACTCAAGTTGTACATGATGATCACACTCCGGCGCACATTAGCCGGGTGTTCCGACGTCACAGGTGCATTGGCTGCTGACCGATAAGATCTGTCAGGCAGTATAACCTGAATGGTCAGATGGAGATGGAAAAGCGCAGTGTTGTATCATGTTATACAGGGGTTACGCATCATCAAGGATCAGCCGGGGAACGACGTTCATCGCCATCAACTGTTCAAACAATCAGTACTTAACCTTAACATGAAGTCTACGAGCGCTGACGAACCTCTTGGAATAATAATTTTGCAGCGTACGGAATGGTGAGCTTAGCCATCTTCTTCGAACTCTTGCAGTATGTACACCACCCGTTGTACCCCATGAGACCACATTCCTGGCAAGCGTTCACCTCGAACTTGTCGGAGGAAATCATCAGGCGTTCAAGCAACAACTGAGTCGCACCGTAACCTATGAGACAGTCTCGCTCCATTTCCCCGAGCCGTAGACCACCCTCACGGGACCGACCTTCAGTAGGTTGGCGTGTCAAAGTCGCACGTGGGCCCCTACAGACAAACGTCGACAAGTCAGTAATAGTTCGCCCGGATCTCTCAGGCTGATTCAATCGTACCTGGCGCGGGCGTGCATCTTGTCCATTACCATGTGTTCTGTGGCGCATGGGAGTCAATCGCAGACAATGCTAATGTGGGACTTCTCTCACTCAGTTTCTGTGAGATAATCAGTTAGCTGAAACCTTATACACTGCAGCGAATCGACATACCTGATAGTATATTGGACCAAAATAGACATAGGCTTCCAGGGCCTCACCAGTAATACCGCTTGTGAGCATGTCTTTTCCAGCATAATTAAAGCCATGCTCAATTAAGATCCGGGACATGTCTTCAACCTGTGGTAAGATAATAATCAGAGTTCGATCGGCGGCAGCGCTGGTTTCTGTACCTTGGAGCCCCCAAATGCTGTACCGTATTGCAGTTTACCACTTAAGACCCCGGCCTGCCAAGTAAAATTAGCCCACAGAACTCGGGTGTATATCGGTGGGGATTACCTTCCCTGCTAAAAGCTCGATCATCTTACCGACCGTCATTCGAGATGGGAATCCATGAGGGTTCATGATGGTATCTGACCCCGAAGTTAACCAAGTGAACATCAGCCAGGGACATGTATACCTTACCGGGGTTGATTCCCTGGTCGTTAAAGGGCATGTCCTCTTGGTTTACGATCAGACCGCATACACCTTTCTGGCCGTGTCGAGATGAGAATTTATCACCCAGTTCTGGCCTCCGTGTCTGTCGGATCAGGACTTTGATCAACGTTTGGTCGTTTTCGGTATCGCTAATCATGACTTTATCGATGTAACCAGCAACTGGGGATTTATAAGACATCGGTGCGTTCTTGTAGGGGACCGCAGCGGCTTGGCCACTGAAAGTATTATCGTTGGCGTTGGTTGGCATCTGCTTGTTAACATAAACATCCCCCGGGTCAACCCGCTCGCCAACGCCAGCGAGACCGTCAAGTTGGACGATATCATATTTTTTCTGAGTTTGTCCGTTCTCATCCAAGGGAGCATCTGCCAACCGATCAAAGCTAGAAATGGATGCTGAGACAAAGAGATACGCTAGACAAAAAGCTCCACTCACGTGCCGTTTGGGTACTTCCGAATGAGAGTGGCATTCTTGCGCAAAACTTGGCACCTTCCATAACCACGATCGAGACTTGCCTACACGCCAAGTCAGAATACATGCTGACATGTAAATAGGAAGTGGGGCCCAACTTTATTTTGGATGAGAGCATCTTCAATGTCATACCCAGAATAACTCATCACCGCAACTGTAGCATTTTGGCCGGCCGGCAGGCGGTCGTACCCAATAAGTTCAATGGTTTTCGTCTTGACCATCGGCTGTTGCGGATACACGGATAAGTAAAGAAGCGTGTCGATCCTATTGAGTTGGTTGTAACCGATTGCGCCTATCGCTTGTTTACCCATAGCACATTGATAGGTATTTCGAGGAGATTGATTGTGGTGGGGATACGGTATAAGACCGGCGACAGCGCCCAAAATGGTAAACGGTTCGATCTCCAGATGCGTAGTCGTTGCGACAATATCGGACTCATACAGTGCAATATAGGAATCGTTCTCTTCATTCACATCCAGGTATTCCACGAGACCATTTCGGAGGAAGTCATCGAATGAGGCAGCGCCTTGCTTGAGTTGCTGAGTGACCAAAAAAATTACCAACTTGTTTTAATGTCAGAAAAAGAATCTTACCGCGATATGCTCTGACGTGACTCTTGGGCGGCCGTTCTCCACGATGATCATTGGTCGACAAATTCGTCCACCATCGCTTGCTATATGAACAGCATGATGATGGTGATTAACATAAATACCGACGAACTCGCTGAAGCGGCCCGCTCTGCGCAGCCTGCGGAAGTTTGTTACAAATCGCATGGGATACCGAGTTAGTCCAATGATTGTGCCGTTCACGTTGACCACGAAGGTATGTGGTCCGTATATTTCTGAGCCCGTGGCTAAGCTGATATCTGGCAGTGCATTTCGCATTAAAAATAGGCATGACGCAATCGGAACATACCCTCGACGCCGAGCATCAATGCTAAACGAATAATTGGCCCTTCTTCTACATCTGTGGTAATGTGTGTCATCAACGCGAGATTCTTGACTAAACCACAGGCTTCTCCTTCTGGAGTATCACTTGGACACAGCATACCCCACTGGCTAGGCTGTAAAGCACGAGGTCCGCTGACCTTTCTGGTCTTTTCAAATTGGGACGATATACGCGTCATCATTCCGAGGGCAGATATGAAGCTTAGTCTGCTGAGAACATGTGTGACTCCCGCACGTTCCATTTTGAATCTCTTCAATGACCAATTCCCAGTGGAAATGGCGCGCACAAATCCAGCGGTTATATGATCTCCCTGGAATTGCATCGTATTGAAAGCGTCGAATTCGTTAGTCCTTGACGGCTTCTTGAGAACCTTATCGATCGCCGATTTGAGATTGGTATTGAACGTTTTGAACAGATCTTCGAACAGCAAGCCAAGTAACTGCCCCGCACTAGATACCAATGACCCATTGACGATAATGAAAAGAGAAAAGGGACGTACAGTTCTAATCGTTTGTTTCCAACATAATCCCGATCGTCAACCATTTTTTCATCATCGATCGCCATCAAAACTCGGCGAGTCATGGTAGCCACAAAAATTGCTTTGGACCGGAAGTCCAAGCCTATCACAGGAACATGGGCTAGGATAATTGTCGCAAGCGCTTCCAAGGCTTCTTCCCAGACGGGCCTTCGTGGACCAACAACTTTCCGGTTGACTTTTACTCGGGATCCTATCCATTCAAGTGCCTGATGCCTTGTGAATACGCCCGACTTGGCAGACTCCTCGAGATTGGCAGAAAAGGCAATCTTATAGGCCTCCGTATTTCCAGCAGTTAAAAGAAGAATCTCTTTGTCGGACTGGATACCAAGCGCTTTCAACGCAATAACAATCGGAACATCTTCGTGAATGCAATTGTGTCGGAGGTAGATTTTCCCCTTTTTCGTGGCAACATAAGTTTTGGACTTGAGCCCACCATGAGTTGAGCTTGAACGCAGATTAGCCAAAGGAGTTTTAGGGAAGAAGTCAAACCCAGAGAACGACTTACGAGGTACATGAAGCTTGCACAATCCCCTTAACACTGTCAGTTTCAACGATGATGCGATTCTTGCTCAGCTGCTCTTGAACAAGAATGACCTTCTCCGTGCCTTTGACAACGAAATAACCGCCGGGATCAAGGGGACACTCCGTCATTCGAGCCAGCTGTGCTTCATTCCTGCCAGTGAGTACACACTTATTGCTCCTCAACATGATCGGTAGTCGTCCAATGTTGACGTTAGGTCTGCGTACCACGTTCTTTCCTCGAGTGTATTGAATAGTGACAAGAATCGGAGCACTATATGTGATATCGCGTAAGCGACATTCATGAGGCGTGATACTCTTGTCAATCGCGTCCAGGTCTGTGCGGTCGGGGAAGCCGACATGGATATCCGTGTACTTGAGCCAAAAGCGAGGGTCGACATCTGAGGTGACCTTGTTGTTGGCTCTTACGATGTTTTTGATGTCCACGTCGACGAAATAATTGAAGGAGTCGATATGCTGCTTGACCAATCCCTTGATTTTCAGGAATGCAGGTAATAGCAACCATTTGTCCTGAGGCGGCGATAGTGAGTGCAACGTGAGCTACGCACAGAATTGAAGAGAAAAAAATTACCTCGACCCTCTTGATTGGATCTGCAAGTCCTAAACCACGCCAGTTCGTGCGGTTTTCATGCTCCCAGTCATGTTCCTCCTCCCCAATAGTGGCCATTGTGACCGGTAGTAATTATTGTTCCTTTTCCCCTGCGCGGTGCCTTTGCGAGTGTATGTGCTATGTCGAGAGATAGTAAGTTCCGAGTCAGTTGTAACTTGTTGCAAATGGCGAGTTCCCTTTTTGAGCACATATGATAACGCAAGATAATATGCTCTACGTAAGCACAAGAAACGAAGAAGTTACATAAGCGAAAACTAATGCCTCGTACCACCACTCACAAGAAATTTGATTACTAGACGACTAATCGCCAATCACTCTTTCGCGATCGTCCATCACTCCCTCGAAGCGCGTCTCGCGACACTGACAAATATTTAACAAGTCTCAAGTTGTTCTGCAGATTCAACTCACGCCAATTCGAAAACTTCTCGACGCATCACTCTCGACTGTAGAAGACTGTCTCAACTCCTTACCTTCCTGGTTCGAGTTTATAGGCGTATGTGTCATCATGCTCATGATTGAATGATCAATCTTTGTACTTTGCGCGACTGTATCATACACATACACTCGACATAGCCTCATTGTTTGTCTGATCTAGGTGGTGTCGATATCTTGTGTCATGTGTTTCCTAATTTTCTAGGCTGGACATCACTATCTATCACACGTGTCCATATCACAGTACTCAATAGTTGTCCTAATAAAACCTGAAGACATTATCCCAGACTCAGCCGCTGATCTTTACAACCTCTCCAAACATGTTAACCTACATGATAGTCAATACACGAACTCGGGTATATATACAATCATCATCTGGCCACTGAGTCGGATGTACTCGATATAAAACTCATGTCATGGTCGGAATCAAGCAGCATGCCTGAACAGGATTCATCGACATGCCATTGTTCGATCTCGACGAGAGTGCTGAGCACAGAGCTTCGGATTGAAGGACTGCGTACCCAGCGTGTGGGACAGTGAGCGACCAACTGTTGGGTGTTCATGAGCAGCCAGCATCCCTAGCGTTTGAATCAGCGCGCCGCATGGATTGAATGTTCTGAGCCAGTAACTCACACACGAAGGAAAGTATAGATACACTCCAGCTGAAACGAGTAGACATATCGTCAGCACAGAGCAGGAGTATAAAAGGCCATATGTACAATAGCATCACTATTGCTCCTTCGCCGTTGAGTCGACAGAAACCGATCGTCGAGAGACACAATGCTATAAGGCTCAGTGAATATTGAATTATGTACCAGGCACGCAGTCTCTGACCAGATATGACAAAGAAAACTGCACTGCTGTCGCGAAGAAGTAGGGATACGATCGGTGTCCTCCCCCATCCTGAGCGCCTAGCGAGGACAGTCTTTAACAATGTAAGACCCATTAAGGTGATCTGCGTGGACAGGACTATAATGCTGTAGGAATGATATCTAGTCCATATGAGAGCATCACATCTGAGTCGTAGACAACTCACCCGTGGTATGTCAGTTGAAGCGGCGGTTTGGAAAAGATACAGTACTCATGGTACTTGGCGGCTCTTATGGTGTAAACCACATTCACCACGGAAGAAGTGACTTGAAGCAAGATATGAAAGCCAACCAGGAAGGCAATACGACGACTCCGATTAAAGAGTGCATATACTGACTTCTCCATCAACAAAACTTCGACTACGTTCATAAAATGAGATCCTACCTCGGACAGCAAGCACCATTTCAACTGCTGTGACGTGAACCTGACCCACCAAAGATGCATATATACTCCAGGCTAGACAGAAAGAGGGCGAATCATGACTTCCAACGAGGTATTCCACGAGACCTGGGTGAATTCTGCGGCGCCCAACGATTCAGTTCAAGGAGTTCCAATATGGAAAACACTTACGCTTGAATCAACAGACTGAAGTACCGAAAGTAGACGTAAAGGCATTTGAACACTCGCTTTTGAGGCTGCCTAAATCACATTGATTATGATTTCCCAATAACTTGCACGAGATGATGCATACATCCAGATATGCTGGACTTCGCTTTCTAAACCTAGCAGCCAGTCGTAGATCAAAAAAGCGAGAGAGGAATCTGGGCAAACAGTCAGCGGCTATGACGGCGAACGTGTCAAGGAAGAACGTAAGAGCATACAGCAATGACTAGTTGCTTGTCTAAAAACGAAAGCATGAGATATGACATCGTGAGACATCGAGCGCGCAGGTGGTCAGGAAGAATCAACGTAACAAGGGCTTAGGTGAGCGTGGTGGAATGCTACTTACAAAGTTATCCATAGCAAACATCTTAAAGCTCAGGACCCTGAGGTTCCCTGAGGCCTGAGTAAGCACCATCAATTGTGAGAAAGCAGGATCTTTACGCCCCCTCGGGGAAGAATGATTTACCCATCATTTTGTAAGCGCGAACCTGTAGAATTTGCAGGGACGTTTCTGCAGTAATCACGGCCAGGATTAGATGATTGCACTGTAGCACAAGATATCACATTGATTCGAATGGTGGTTCCGACGGAAATTCAACCTCAATCTCTGAGGTAATGGGAGCGTGAGGCACCAACTTCTCATCAACTGCCAGACAGTTGCATATTGACTATAAGTCGACAGCCCTTTAACGTCATATTCAGGTAATGAATCCCTGGCCTGTTCGAGAGTGACTGAACTCACGCATGATGATACGATTGAGATTAGCCAACTAACCGCATTGACGTTAAGCTTGCTCTCCAATAATGGCAGAAAAGGCTCACAAGAACATGATTACAGTGCGCTCATCACGAAGCTCGCAAAATGAACCAATGCAGAAGAAGATCACTATAGCGCCCGAAAATTTCATCAGAAGTATGGTAAAGTCAGAAGCAAAGTTCATACCACATATTATGAAATACGTGGCCGTCCCGTCCCTAATCAAAAGCGAGACCAGCGGCGCGCGGCCCCAACCAGCGCGTCTGGCCAGGATATGTTTTATGAGAGCGAGGCCTAGAAGTGTGCTTTGCGTTGCCACCACCGCAATACTGGAGGTACTGTTTACAAAATTAGTGGTTCGAATGAGAAAATCAAGACTTGCGCGTGATACATTATCTGACTTGGTGGTTTTGATAGAATGCAATAAGGGATAGAGGGGATCCTATGGAAAGAGACGCCGATCACAATTATGAGGACTACATACTCGAGCGTCATCAGCGACCCCAATATGATAGCGATGCGGCGACTTCTGTTGAACAGCGCATATACTAATTCGACTTATCACTGACCACATATAATTGAAAGTAGAATAATGCCCACCTCGGAAAGCCAAGATAATCTCGACAGCAGTTATCTGGAACTGAGCCATGACGGCAGTATACACAAACCATGCAAAACAGCTCGATTTTGGCGCTTTCCCACTGTTAAGGTAAGATACTGCGAATTGATGGAATCTGCACATCGACCAAGCGTTTCAGTGGGAACGAGAGAAAAAGATTGAAAATCCTTACATTTGTGTTGCAAGACTAATATATCGGAGAAACAAGTACAACCACTTGGAAAATGAGTTCCAAGGTGTCCTAAAGAAGGGGCCAGGACTCAGCATATACTGATAGGTGTTCTTGAACTATAACGACGTACGGCCATATATGCTCTATCTCGCTCTGTGAAGTAACCACCATGTCCCACAACTGGAGGGCAAATGAAGACACTGTACATCAAGAGTTCGATGATAATACGAGATAGTGCACTAGCACTCACCAAGATGATAATTGACTTCACGGACGAGTGATGGGTAGTAAATTGAGCTGGCAGAGCCTCCATCCATCGCGCTCGCCTGTCACTTGAGGCTGATTGGAACTCGGGGGCTGCAGGCTGGAAAGATTTCCCGTTGGATACCAAAAACAAAGGACCTGCAGGCTGCAAGTCGGTTACAAAATGTGGAGTTGAAAAGCCAAATTCCAAAAGTATTTCCTAGCCAAAGTGGTGTAATTGAGAATTTGATGGTGTTGCCTTATAGGCTTTGCCGCTCCACAAATCGAGGACCGTCCCCTTTTCAATGAAGATATCCAGAGAAGCGTCCACTGCGGTCTGCAGCCCACTGTAGCGTTGTCAGCAAGCTGAAAGGATAACTGCTGATTAGTTCAGGTGGGTCAAATTCAACAAAGCCTGTCCGAGTGGCATATTATTCGAGTCCGAAAGACCGCGGCACCGTCACGTTGGCAGGTGAACCGATTGACAATGATAGCGTACACACTGGTGACATACGCCTTGTACTTCGGACTCCCTGCTTTTCAGAAGGTTCGAGCTTGTACGAAACATTACTGGCATGTCACACAGGTATGTGCCCGGTTCAAAGTTATTTCGAAACAGCAGTTCAACGCAATCTGATCTCACCAGGTTCGAAATTCATCAACTCGTGTATCCCTGGAATCTGTAATGACTACTATGCAGTCGGTGGCCATTGGTGGCACGTATCTGTGGCATGTACATTGCAAATTCAACTTGCAGCCCTAAGTTGCATTGCGGTGTGTTGCACAAATCGATTGATGGTGAATGGCTACCCGAATTTTGTGTAGGGGGTTGACGCAGTTTGACAGTGTTTGAAGAGGCTGCAAACTTCCGGTGCCATGCCAACGTTAACGTTAACCGCATCACAAATGATAAGCCACCAAACCTAATGGTTCACAGCGGCCAGATCAAAACCACGCCTGCAGGGGTGGCCGCTGCGCGGCTAGTGATGTATTCAAGTATGTTACCTAGTATCCCAATTGTCTTCTTAGTTGACCCACCGTCTGGCAAAGAGTCCTAAGACTAGTATTCATGCACGATGTAGTAAGATTCTGAACCACCCCGGGGTCGTCGCACTCTTGAAGCATGGTGGGACGGTGCGCGTGCCTCGCAATCAATTCCGTTGTATGTGATTTGTCTACTAACTGTCACTGAGGCGTACCGCATCGGACGCTTTGGGCTTACTTGCTTGTTTGATGTCATTTCTCCAGCTTTGCACTATAATCATCAGCCGTGCTGCACAGCCGTCTCCCTCGCCGGTCCATCGATGGCAATTATCTCGGAGCTGATGGTTGCTCTTAGTCTATTCGCGCAGTGCGTATATCTGCAACAGCCTTTCCATGTCTTCACTGGTCATATGCAGCTCTTAGTAGTCTGTCTGCTGTACTTGCCACACAACTAGACTGCAGAGCCAGCTCATTATCTGCATTCCTGACTGTTTCCTTGCTCCACTCACGTATGATTTGCTTACGCCTGTGCAGTATTTGCCCTGCGCCGCTGTTCGCTTTTATAATGAGGAGTATGTATACACTTAATCCTCTCTCGTCGATTCGTGCCCTTATTGTCCGTGTTTATATTTGTCCGTCTTGGTTGCGTCTAACGACTCTTTCCGTTCTGTGCAGTCAATAGTGGCATTCGCACCGCATGACCAATATCTCCCACCAGATGTCCCTGGCCTAGTTCATTCTCTGTGATTGAATTACATATCTACTTGGCCTTCACAGCTTGCCGCCGCACAACGCGGTTTTTCTTCGATTCCGTGACATCGGCCTCACTTGCACTGCATGCATATGAGAGAGCGCTCCCCATTTTTTTTCACCGGCCTTCCAGATCATCCGTTGTACGTACTTACGATTGGTAGGGTTGCGGTAACGCCCGCTCACTCCCGCGGGAAAAATTGCTGACCAGCCGTGACCCGTCAGGGAATATTGGAATCCGGCCTTCGTCAGGGCTGGGTACGTTCATACTCACGTGCCTCTACTAGACAGTCTAGGCGCTGTGCCCATGTTATCCGAGTCCAGCAAGATCTCGGGCTTGGGCAGCAATTGCCAATTCTCCCCTATACAGCTTCTCCCACCATTTTTTCAACGGACCGTACAACAATCACGCGCACACATCATTCAAATTCTTCTACAATCGTGCATGGTCGTGGTTCTCGAGTTTCAGCTGCATCGCCTCCGTACGGATTCTTTACAGCGGGTTCACCTACTTCGTTGTCATACTAGTCTCGGACCGCGTCAAATTTCACTAGTGCATCGCATGCTTTGCCAACGTTGTCCTGTGTGAGCTTCCTGCAAGTTTCGGTCCTTCTTATCTTTCACTGTTCTTGTTCTCTGACTCCGCAATATCGTATTCGAGTAGCACATGTCAGCGCGGCCATGACTTGAGTACGAGAATTCCTTTTGACGACTTGAAGTGCGAGTGAGGATTGTGATGGCTTCCTCCTTAGATTTCTAGGGGCGTTGTCGTGACATCCGGGGGCTGATGAACCTGACAGTCACCATTTTTGATATGCGTCAATGGTGAGTTGCTTTCAATTAGTCTGGCATCGTCTTTCCTCAGTATTATGGGTGGTTTCTGGTTCACTGGCATCGGGCCAAGGCCTACGCCTGCCACTTAAGCATAGACATGATAAATAACGCAGTCAGCGGGGAGAGTCTGCATATCTTTCACAAGTTTCCACGTATATGGATACTCGGCTTTACTGTTTCACGCTATTGTCCAATTATACAGGGAGTATCGTCGAGGATTTGCTGTATTTGAAACCAGTGGAGGACGTGCATACCCACTGAGCAAATTATCTGTCTCAAAAGTGATGAAACCAGGTCCTTTGATGTCGGCTTGTGGTATGCTTCGATCGATGTTGGTGCACCTCCGTAGGTGTGGCCTTTCCTTTGAGGTGAGACTAAAACACCATTTGAAATTGCTATTTGACAAGGGCAGCGCGGGTCTCGGAGAGTAAGTGATCTTCTCCAGTCCAAAAAAATTCCATCCAGTTCCTGGACAACTGTTAAGACTTGGCAAACAATTCCTCGTGGCCGATGATGTTTTGCTGACAACGTGGCAGTCGGGGGGATATCAGGTCTTGATTTAATGTTCAGAATACAAGTACGCGCAGTAGCCATGACTCAGGCCAGGCTGACTGACAGCCAACTGTGGCTGCTAAGACGCTCTAACGTGGATGCCTATCACGAGCTACTGACAAGTAACGCTCGATCATGTTGCTCGAGTTCTGAAGGATGGCAATTCTACCGAGCGGCGTTGATCGTTTCAAAATCGATAGTAAGCGCGCGAAGTCGGGATCATTTTCCAAACTTTACTGCCTGGCCAATGATCACCAGTAAAGAGCTTGCCACAATGCAGATCCCATCAAGTCTGTAACTAGTCGCGCAGCTACTACTTGCGGCTGCGCAACAGATTCATGAATGCGGTCCAAAGGGGAATCCGCAGTGTTTGCATTTAGACCACCGTCTGTAAAGGTCTGTCTGGGGGAAACTACCATGTCGACTCTTCCACCGCGGATATAAGTTCATTTGAAATCCAATGGTAATGCCTAGGGACGAACGCGAATGCTATGGCGGATGGGTCGAAGGCCTGCAGTCAGATGACCCAAGCTCGGTGAATTTGAAATGAGAAATGTAGCGTCTAGCAGCTGCTAAGCTAGGGATCGTCCAAAGAAATAGAAATGAAATATTGTCGCGTGTTAACCCGATCTATTCCCACGCCATAATCTACATTTCTCGAATCGCACTCACTCACCTTTCAATCGTTCACTAGTACTTGCACTCTCTGTAATTTTGTTAAATCCTCAATTGATCTGATGTCGAAACCTTCCACACCACAACCATCAAACACTCTACTACTTCGTAGGCAGCTTACAGAGCTCACCAAACACCCAGTTGAAGGGTTCTCTGCAGGTGCGGGCACCCTTTCTCCCTAACTTTGATCTTCAACCGATTCCTGATAGACTTCCGGGCAAAGGACTGGTCGATGACAACAATCTTTATGAATGGGAGGTCATGATCATCGGGTCAGTACAAATCCCTTCATAGCTATTCAACACACTCACTAGATTTGACAGGCCTCCGGACACCCTGTAGTACGCCCACACACCCCTCTTCATCATCTATAACTCTTACTTATACCTGATTTAGTGAAGGAGGATTCTTCAAGGCTCGGCTTTCTTTCCCTGCAGAATACCCTCTCCAACCGCCAAAGATGCGGTTCATCACGCCCATGTGGCACCCAAACAGTAGGCCACGGGTGCACTTTAATCACCGCCTGATCTAACTCTATTATACAGTTTACGCCGATGGTGTAGTTTGCATCTCCATCTTGGTATGTATTCCTTGTCGTTCCTATCAACGCAATTCATCTATTATCGCAGCATGCTCCGGGTGACGATCAATACGGCTATGAAGACGCCGGTGAACGATGGATGCCTGTCCACACGGTCGAAACAATTGTATGACGTTCATCAGAACGTTGCCCCTCGTACCTATTTAACTCTCCATTGTAGCTTGTGAGCGTCATATCGCTACTGTCCTCCGAGACCCCAAACACGGACAGCCCAGCCAACGTAGATGCTGCCAAAGAAATTCGCACCGACCATGCTGGTACGTGACATCTAGTAGGCTGAATTACTTGATCCTAACAACGTCACTTTAGCTTACAAGAAGAAGGTACGACGTTTGGTACGTAAGAGTGCGGAGGAGGCTTTTGATTAGTTCATTTTCATCCCCCCCTGCATCTTCACCCATCTGTTATACTCTTGTTCCGTAGTCTCTGTGTCACTAGTTGCTCCATTTTTGTCATCGTATAAGTACCAACGAGCCAAGATTTTGTCAATGGCTGAAACTGACACCCGGTCTGATACATGATCACGTGACACATGCAGCCAGTGGAGCTCGACTCCGAGCTGTGATCGTTCTCCATCTCTCTCCTTTTTGTTTATCTCCATCATCATCCCATTTTCTGAACCGCTAAATCACCAACCAATAACAAGCATGTCGGAACAAGCTGGCGAGGCAAGTCCATCAAAGAGTCTCTGTAAATCTAACCTGAAACATTCCAAATGTCGTATGTTACATGTTCTCGTCCTTGTGCACTGTGATCTACCCAGGCTGTACCTGCAGCTCAGAAGAGTAGCTGGACGAGCTTTTTGAAGTCGTGAGTGCCCATCGGTGTTTGGTGAGATACGTTGATCAGCAATCCGATGCCCCTTAGGTTGGCTGGCTTCACTGGCGATCTATCGGCTATGACTGCACCTCCGTTCATATTGTCTCCTACTTCCCTTACTGAATTTCCAGGTACAATCAGTTTTGAGCGGCATATATTGATCTGACCTTGGTGTGTTGTTCAGCTTACTGGTGTGAGCGACCTGAGTTATTCGCTGCGATTGCCGATGGGAAGACGGAGCAAGCCCGAGCGTTGGCTGTGTTGAAATGGTTCATCGTGAGTCGCGAAATATCACTTTTTTTATCGTTCCCTTGATTTACACGGTTGTCAGAGTACGCTTAAAGGGCAATACACGTCCCGAAACGAATCAATGGGGTCTGAGAAGAAGTATGTGACATGTTTGTATGTATCCCTGGTTTGAAGTTCATATATGATGCAGGCCGTTGAATCCTGTACTTGGAGAGTAAGCGTTTTTGTTGCCGGCTGATGTACGTTGCGCTGATCAGATATTTCTTCTAGACTCTTCTACGGGTATTGGCCAGCAAACGCAGCTCGTGGAGGCAAAACAACCCTAGTCGTAGAACAAGTCTCCCACCACCCTCCCATCACAGCTTATCGCATAGAGAACCTCGAAAAAGGTGTGATCTTGACTGGACACAGTGCCCAAAAGACGAGTTTCAGCGGTATGTTTTCGTTGTCCCATATTTCGCATTTCCGGTCCCGCATACTGACGCACGTTTTATTTAGGGGGAAGCATCATAGTGAAGCAAGTCGGGCATGCAGTTCTGACTGTATCCCTTCCATCTGGGGAGACCGAGGAATACCTGATCACACTTCCTAGACTGCGTATCGATGGGTTGTGGTACGGATCTCCGTATATCGAGCTTGCAGAAACGAATTACATTCAAAGTTCTACTGGGTGGCTCTCTACGGTACGCGCTTACTCACCACTTCTTGCTGTCCTAATTGGGATCTGGATCTGACGAACCAACCAGATCGAATACAAAGGCAAAGGCTATTTCTCTGGCAAATCTCATTCCTTCAAGGCGACGCTCACCCCGCCTTCACACATCCATACGTCCCCTCACGTCATTGAAGGAACGTGGCATACGACATCTAAAGATTCACATAGCAGTGCTGTGTTCCATGATGTCACCTCGCCGAAGGAGGAGATTACTGTTGCGCCTGTTGAGGAACAGGGAGAGTGGGAGAGCAGGAAGTTATGGTTTGGTGTTGCGAAGGGTATCAGGGAGGGTGATTTCGAGAGTGCTGCGACGTTCAAGGGAAAGATTGAGGTGTGTTCATTGCTCTCGTTTTATGAGGTTTACTGATTTGGAACAGAACGATCAAAGGCAGAGAAGGCGGGACGAATCTGCTGGTGGTACGACGTGGGAGTTGAAGCATTTTAAGCATGTAGAACATGATCCTGTCTGTGAGTGTTCTTCCTCTTTCTCCTCTTCATCTTGTCTTGATGCTAATGTAACGCTCTCTAAAGACGAACGTCTAGGAAAACTGTTCAAAGCGAACCCCTCAACAGAGGATGGATATGTTTACCTCGGCAACGGTCCGCGCTCTGAGTCTTAGTCTTAGATATCGGGCAAGTATACCTCTAGACGTGCAGACGATCCCTGTCAGCCTATAGAGCATCGTTGGGATATTCTGGATTGGATGTCTGTGGATCAGTCGACTTTCTTGATCTGACATATTCTCCTACTTTCTTCTTTCTAGTCATCAGCAGATATGGACTTGATTAATTCATGCTTTCACTTTGGGTTGGTTGTGTGAGCGACAGGGGGCGGTGACTGGACGTTATCCTTGTGCATCGTGGTATCACAGATATGGACTGATCTGATCTGATTCACATTTTCACGCAGTTAGTGCATTGCATGAGAGATTGATTTTGTTTTCGGTGTACAGGCAGGAACTCACAGACCATGGCCAGTTCATCCGTTGGACGGCCTTTGGAACTTGATCCTTCGAGGAATACGTGCGTTTTGCCCCAAGTTTTTCTTCACACTGAGTCACTAACCCACATACGAGTAGCGATTGGCAACAGACTGGGCGCCCTTGTTAATGATACAACTGCATCGCACTATACGAATCCTAAGCCCAAGATAGCTTAGGACTACTTGCGTAAACGACAATACTGGCGATGGCGATCACGTCTGTGCAGTCAATTGTTCTGCTTCTTGGCTGTGAGTTCGTCGCCATGGACGTTAGCGTGTCCCGGGATCCCCCGGACGGTCAGTTAAGGTCAGCCTGCTGCTTTTCGCCGATTTGCTAAATAACTGGTTAGATATCAGGGCGCTAGCTCGAACGGAACGCAACTCCTCCTATTCAATATTAGTGAAAACTGAGAACGCACTAGAATATTTCGCAGCGAAGGGTCCCTCATCTCCTCTAGTGGTTGAGAACTAGCTGATCATGGACTGAAGCTGAACAGAAGTGGTCCTGCGATGCTTGGGCGCTTCAGTTGCATAGCCTATGCCGTGTACATGCTGTGGAGGGTAAAGCGTCTACAACGCACTAGGAAACAAAGGATTCAACTCTGACCTAACAGAAACGTCCAATGTCATTGTGCACTGCCGTCCGCCTGACGTCGTTGTCCTTCGTAAGTGATGATTCGGAATTGTGATGGATGAAGGCTGAAATGGTGTTGCACTCCGCAGTTCAAATTCTGAAGCACTGGCTTCACCCAGCACAAGACGAAAGAGACATCAGCGATAACTCCTCGCCAGAAATTTGAAGGACACACTAATTCTATTTGGAGTGCTATACACCTGCCAGACGAACAACGAATCATTACTTATACATCGGATGGCACGCTGCAATCGTGGAACTTGGAGACTGGGAAACAGATAGGGAAAGACTGGCGGGACGGAGACAGTTGGATATCGACCATAGCGTGATCTCCGAATTGGAAGAAATTGATCAGCGGGAGTTCGGACGGTCTAGTTAGGTTGTGGGACATTGACACAGGCGAAGTCATCACGAAGTGGACTTGGGCATACAAAACTTGTTCTGGTGGAGTCGAGAACACTTCGTCGCTTATTCCACCGCAGCCTCTCCGATATCCACGATACGTCACTGTCCTCCCTCTCGACCGGGTTCAAAACCTTATTCTGAAACGGCGCAGACAAAGTGATGAAGGCACGGAGTTGCAAGAACGCAGTCCCGCAGTTGTTGACGTTCCGTACGCGAAGGGCAGCGTATGTCATTTTCCCCCCTCTGGTTTTCAACTCACCTAATATCGCGTAGGTAAATGCTTCAGCGAGGGAGAAGCGGAGAACGAAACCTTTGTCGTTGAGTGGTATCGCATTGCTTCGACATCACAAGTATCATTGGACACTTGGCAGCTGGTAGCGGGTGCTTAACTGTGGTCCCAATGTGTTTTGATTGTTCCACAGTGTAGACCTCGACAATCTCCCCCGTCCTGATTGACAGTGGCATTATTTGGTTGCCTTTATTTCGTTGTGGACGTTGTCAAACAATCCACAAATTGACACATCCACAACTCATCATTTAGTTAAATGGCTCGTTGAGTTGCTCCTTCACCTTACTGTTCCTTCTCTTTCTGATCATAAGGTCACTCGAAATTTGATCTCTCCTTCATCTTCTTTGGGTCCCATCACAGTGTTTAATCTAACACTCCCTACATGGTGTCCATCGCTACCCATACTGGCGAGGCGCCTTCAGCGTCATTCCCCTCCGGCCCCTTTCGCATTTTGCGCACTTTGGGCAGAGGTGGTTTTGCAAAAGCAGTAGGAGCGCAAGACATACCGTCAAGTCGACTGCTATGCATCAAGGTGTTTAAAAAGGATGATCTGAAGGACGAGTCTACAGGAGAGTCTATCTCGAAGGAACTTAGGGCATATAAACGGCTTGCAGCAGTGATGCCATGTCCGGCGACTAAATTCCTCATGGGGCTTGAGTTGTCGTTTCAGACAAGACATGAAATATGTTTTGCTATGGTATGTCCTTTTTCTTGCGAGCCATTCGAGTAATTTGACTCCATTGGACTTCTATAGGATCTAATGGCGAGCGACTTATGCAATCTTATGATATCTCGTTCGTCATACTGTCGCCAACATTCTTGCAGGTGGACCGCCCAGATCGTAAGTGGTTGTCTCTCCTGGCTTTACACGTCTCACTCCTCCGACTTTGAAGGCCCTCGGCATTAACGCTCTGCATGAGATAGGTATAATCCATCGGGATATAAAAGCGGAAAATATCCTTATCGACGTCCGGGAGAACGTGCGGATCGGGGACTTTGGTTTGAGCCATCTAGCTGCAGACGCAAGGCCCTTGGATCGACAGGGGGCGTATTCGACATGGGTGGTAGGAACGCCGAACTGCATGGCTCCGGAGATCTTATTCCAATATATCCAAACCCGAGTCTAAGAAGTACGGACCACCCGTCGACTGGTGGGGATTAGGCTGTATCGTCTACCAGTTTTTTTCGCCCAAACATAAGGCGCGCTTTGCATCTTCATTTGCTGTTATCATACTGACATGATATTTTCAGACGCTCTTTCAAACACAGCATCATATATTGCACTATTATGCTTGGTGCACCGGCCCTGATGGAAGAGACAAGCAGTTATCTCTCTTTAAAGGTTTCCCTGCAATGTTCCGTGATCTGATTTCTGGTGTAAGTTCTTATTGTTCATTTTCCAACACTATTATTTATCTTTACCGCGGTAGCTACTGGATCCCCGCCCATCATCGCGGTATGGATTCCGCGAGGTCTCAGGCCATGAAATATTCTTGTCTTCATGTGGCAAGTCAGAATTCTTCGATGCATACTCTCGTGGTAAGTGAGATAGGATTTGTCTGAGAACATCGTACTCAAAACGCATTATAGCCCTCGAGCGTTCGGAAGTGCCAGAATCACTGCCAGACTTGCCATGTGACCAGGAAACGGCAAGAGTGTGGCAACGCTTGGCTCCCTGGGAGCACCCACGCGTTCCAGGCATAGATTGGTCCAAGCCAGTATGAATCCTCGAGTTGGTACTTATTTCGTCGCAATGATCTCCATTTAAATCACTTCATTCCACCGCGTCTCCCTTTCTTGCTATAGATTACAACTGATAAATGCGCCTCAGTCCACTAGTAGTTACCTTAGCGCATAGTGCGATTCCCCTGTTTCCTGGTTCTTATACATCTATCACATTCATTTATTACATATCTCCAGGAGGCGGGTGATTGTTCGCTTCTGGCTCTTCATCTACTGTACGTCTCCCGAGGTCATCAATCTATTATTTTGGCGTCCTTCACGAGTTGCATGCCTTCACTAGTTCTACAGTGTCAGGTCTCTCCTATGATTTGAACTGTCCTCTCTGATAACACATGTCAAACTCTGGATTGGATTGGACATCTCTGATCTCAACTTGGAAGCTCGCATGTCTGTGATTGTATGATTTGATATTTACTTGCTTCTCCATTGTCGTTATCACAGATATTTATTCACGTTTTTACATTGGTCGGCTGTATGAGTGATAGGGCTATGATTAGTCGTCGTCCTCCATTGTGATATCACAAATAAGTGATCCGATTCACATTTTGCGCAATTGTTGGTTGAGTGCGTGCAATAACGACTCGCTTTCGGTACAAGGCTGGGCCTGAGGCAGAAACGCATAGGCCATGGGAGTACTGCAAATGTGAATCATCTTCTCGAGGTAATGTAGATGGCGCATGACATGGAAGGATCAACATACTCACAGCCTGAGAACAATGAGCAATGACTCCCATCGCAATATCTCAAGCTCGAAGGAAGATCAACACATTCACATCCTACAAAAAGTGGGCAACGACTTCGGTCAGCATGGCTTGAAGGAGGATCAACACTCACATGTTGCGAACAGTGTCAGGCAATGACTTTGATCAGAAAGAATCAACGGACGTACTATCTGCAAGTACACCCTGAACGTAAACGAGAGCAACTTTCGAACTTTCCGATAATCATACCCCAAAAGTCCCAGGAGCATTCTGGACAATATCAGTCGCTTGTGCTCGTGGTAGAGAAACAAGACCATGGGTAGTTATCTCTCACTGGCAACTGCATATTCCATGCAGAGCGTCAAGGTGGTCTGCTAGGTCGTTGTGAACAATATCATCACTGGAACTGAGGCCTGAGGATTGTGAATCTGCTCATCAGTCGAACATCAACGATGGTCGGATGCGAAAACTTACTGCTTTCTGTGTCGCACTGAGAGAAAACTTGACTTCGCCTTGGGTAAACGACCTACTTGCCTCGTCCACTGGTATGCAGTACCTATGCTAAAACTGTGCAGATCGCGCATGTCGTGATTGATCAGCCTGTAATTACCGGATAGCATGGAGACGATCCTTTGATTGGATTCCCTTGGAACGACCTGCGATAAATGCCTTCACCTTGTCAAATTCAGATTCGCAACCTGCTTCAATTCAACGAGAATCGTGAAAGACGAAACCTGGATTGTCCAATTCATTCTCGACATCGTGCTCTCCACGCTGAGAATGTGTCAGTTCATGTTAATACTATTGAACCACACGCCACCTCTGTGGAAGCCATCAAAACTGTGGAATAGATCTGATCATCATTTGGTACTCAGTCATCATCACCATCCACCTAGTAGCATTGTGATGCATTCGCTCTTCCCATCACGATGATCCGGAAGCGACGGATTTTCTTCCTAATCTGTGAAGGGTCCATGATGGGGCGAAGGTAAATGTGACTGAGAAGTGCTGGTGTAGCCTATAAGTCACTGTAGTGCGTGAACTCGGTGAATGTCCTAACTTGAAGGTCAGCCCATCTACTAGATTCAGTGGGTGATGGGTACACGCAGCTGTACTACCACAAGAGGCATACACGAGGAGTCAGGATGCCTCGAGGCGTATGTGGCTTGAAGTGCCAGGACATCGATGTTATGTCACAAGGATCTGTGAGAGTGGGCAATGCGCCGACTGTCTAAGCTAGCCATCGATCGAGGTGGTCAGTATCTCGACCTCGGGATCCGTACCAACTGGGCATTAGCAGCAGTCATCACTGAAATTCACTTAGCTCGATCACAATACGTATATTACCAATTCTGTTTGGTCATAGGCAGAGGACTTGAACGTGCCAAACAAAACGTTACAGTGCTTTCCCATCCATGGGAGTTCACCCAAACTGTGTGTCCTTTGACAATGTGACCAACTAGATTTCGATGGAGTGGTCTGCGTGTCCACCAACGATCGAGGCGACGTCGGATCCATCAGTCGTAGATTAATCAAGGTCGTGTCTAGAGAATAATAGACAGCCGCCCGCACTTTTGTGTGTCCGATCTCGATTGATGCGAGGATGGTCTCTTCATTCTCGAGCTCCACGTCCCATTGCGTTGCAGTTCCGTCTTCAGATCCACTCACCACTCGCCGACCATCTCGCCTCCAGCAGACTGGTACCACTTCCCGTCCATTTCGCGATGACTTTGCACGTGTCGATGTCCCACAACTTCACTGCGCCATTATCATTCCCGCTAACCACTTTCTTCCCACCTGGAGACAACGCTATCTTTATTGTCTCCATCTCTCCGGTCATCCTATTCCGTTTCCCACTCTCCAAGTTCCACATTCGCAGCGAGCCGACGTTGTGTGAACCTATCATGATCCGCCGTCCATCGGGTAAGTGTATGACGCTCTAGACCTATTCAGAGTGTCCTTTAAATTTTTAGTGGGGATTTATCGCTGATCATCGTTCGTTTCGTTTTGGATGAAGCCATGCTTCAGAATTCCTACCACCGAGTGCAGCGCCATCTCAGACATTAGCTTTCATCCATCAAATTCCAAAATGATCACTCACGAGGACAACAACGGCGGGCTGACAGCAGGGCACAATCAAGTCAGAGTTGAATACTTACTTCCTGGTGTATTTTGACATGCTGTATCCTCGTGTCGCTTATACACAGCATAGGTTGTGCAGCTGAAACAGCGAAATTCTCAAATGTCAAAGCGCAAAATGTATATGATGGGAGATGAAGAGTGTATGATAATGTACAAAAAATGGTTCAAAACACAGGTCATGAGAAGAGTGAGCGAGTTACAATAAGCGTGAATTGGAAGAACAAATCAACGAAGATATACACATACCAGAAAAAGTAACGCAGGAAACCATACATTAATGATGACCATCAGTATGCTCAGTAGACATACAACAAATGAGAAGCCAGAAGCGAGTCCAGAGTCCAGCCTGTCGTATCATTATATCAGGGCGCGAGGGCGTTGGGGTTGTACCAGTAGTTGTGGTAGCATCGCCGATGATAGGTGCCGTGGACGACGAGGAGTCAGCTGCCTGTGGTTGCGAAGATGGGTTAGCGACATTAGGCTTGGGAGGATGTGAGCTGCCTGCAGTAGGTTTCTTCAAAGGCAATGGCCTTTTCCGCTTCTCCCTCGCACAAGCGTTTCTCTAGGTCAAGTTGAAAATTCTTGAATATCTGAGGGAGACCAAGAACATACACGTTTCCCTTTCGCATACGGAACCTCTACAACAGCTGGGACTGCGCCCTCGCAGCTCGATGCCTTCGCCGCTTTGCCTATGCTGTGTCAAAAGATTTCGAACCCAATCAAGAAGAGAGGTATCCTGGGCATCGGAAGGGCTGTGGCCGAACAAGCGGGCGATAAACGTGGAGCCTGGCGGTGTTGAGGGACGGCTTTGTGCAGAGAACTGAGAACACGGAGGTCAGGAAAATCAAAACGAAGTGAGAGTGATATAACACACATCCGATGGTGGGACTCCATCGAAAAAACCTTGAGGGACTACGATTGACAGGTGGACGTACCTGGATCGGAGGGCGCGTAGCATTAACCTAGAGTGTATGTTTGAATACAAAGACTTTTAAAGAAGGCGCCACGTACATAGAGTGTCGACTTCTTGGCCTGGCACAGTGCGTTCAGTTCTCAGAATGTAATAAAATGAGACATACCTGTCAACTCACCTTTGGATCCGACAAAAGGTCGTCGAGGCCAGCCTCTCGTAGAATTGCAGCAACATCCCATATATATGCGTTTTTGGCGCAGCCAGTGGCTAGTTGCTTTCCACCCGCCGAAAACGAAACGGAGTTCACGTCATCTGCGTGCTCGAGGGGAGTACCGATGGGTTGTCCATTTTCGAGGTTCCACAATCGCGCTGTCTTGTCTTTCGATGCGCTTGCGAGGATGCGGCCATTCGGTGATATTGCAATGGCAAAGACAGAGTCGGTGTGTTCATCTAGAACCGCCGCTTGTTTCCAGTTGGTTGTGTTCCATGTCCTAATCGAGCAATCGAATGACCCGGAGATAAGTGTTTTTCCGTCATTGGTCCAAGCCAGGCACCACACTAACTCAGTGTGTCCTTTGAGAGTCACAACTAGCTTGCCTGTCTTTGCGTCCCAGATTTTAACTGAGAACTCGATGGGTTCTACAGTGTAGGGCCCATCACGTCCACAAGTCGCAATCAAAGTCGTGTCTGGTGAATAGACGACTGCCAACACTTCTTCGTGCCCGGTTTCGATTGATGCGAGGATGTTTTCGATTGGCTCGGGCATTGTCTCTCCGCTTTCGACCTCCCATTGCCTTACAGTCCCATGCTCAGATCCGCTCAACACTCTCCGACCATCTCGACTCCAGCAGACAGACCTCACTGGTTGTGTATGCCCTGTCCATTTCTTGACAACCTTGCATGTGTCGATGTCCCACAACCTCACTGCACCATCCCTACTCCCGCTAACCACTTTCTTCCCGTCCGGAGACAACGCTATACTCCACACTGGACTATCTCCGTCCCGCCAGTCTTCTCCTATCTGTTTCCCGGTCTTCGAGTTCCATACTCGGAGGGAGCCGTCGTATGAACAAGTTATGATCCGCTGTCCGCCTGGCAGGTATATGGCGCGCGAGACCCTATCTGCGTGTCCTTCAAATTTCTGGCGATGCGTTATCGCTGATGTCTCTTTTTTGCTGATGGGTGAAGTCATGTTCCAGAACTCTTACTGTCGAGTGCAGCGCCATCTCAGCTTTCATCCATCAAATCCCAACATCATCACTTACGAGGACAGCAGCGATGGACGGGCAGCAGAGAATAATAGCTGTTCTGGTCAAGTCAGAGTCGAATCTTCTACTTTCTGGTACGTTTTACATGCCTCATCCTCGTGTCGCTTCACAGCTTATACACAGCATAGGCTATGCACCTCAGGAAGCGCCCAAGAATCATGTGATCATATTTCAGTCTATGATTAGCCAGTTCTCAACCTTCATGCAAGACAAGAGGCCATTCGCCACGAAACATCCTCGTGAGTCCTCAGAATCTACCGTTATCTAACCGGTTATTTTAAAAAGTGATGTGCAGCAGCTTCCTTCAAACTCACCGACCTGTGGATCCTGGCCCGTGGACATGCGACAAGCAGCAAACCGATTTACTTGTGTAGACATAATCGCCGTCGCGTAGGTTCCTATCGAGTGCCACGTTGGGATGTGTCGTCAGAGACCACGCCTACTTGAGGCTGAAAACAGACCACCGACTTTCATGTATCCAGAGTTCAATGTGCGTATTCGATCTCGTAGGTTCACTATGTACTATCATAACCATGCTGTCCTTTGGAACGAAAATACTGGAAAATTTCTATCATCTCTGCTCGACTTTCCTGCAGAATCAAATTCCTTATTGCCACGACAGATATAGGATTGTTGGCGACTGCTGGATCTGAGGAGTCCTAGGGAACGAGAACGGGAAAATTGGTGACTGCTCTCGAAGGTCATATGGGATGGACCCCGCGTGGAAAGGCGCATATCTCCGGGTCATTTCGATGTATTTCGATCACTTAATCATGTCTGCGACCTGAGAGCAAGTTGTTGTTTTGTCCAAACACATCAACAACATCTAAGCCACTGGCGGTGCAATATCTCCCAATCGATGTATACTTGCGATTGCATCGTTGGACGATATGGTGCGATTGTGGACCTCACTGACCCTAATCATTTGATGGCCATGCTGTCCTTCAAAACAACTTTAGAACACCTGTTCATCGTCCAGCTCGACCTGCAAAGTCAAATTCATTGCCCGAGTATCATGGCAGACGCCCTTCATTTCGTGCTCTGTGATTATGCACATACACTGACTAAGATGTCACATTGCAAATATTGATAGACAACTGTGTCGTTCAAGCTCAGACCCCATTCTGTTCTTCAGGCCTCAATAGTCCCTCACCCACACAGCCCTAGAAAAGCACTCCAATCCAATATCATTCTACCGTCCCAACTTTCAGTCAAACGGGACTGAGACCTCACACGCCCCCTCGTTTGATAAAAGGTTTCACTTGATGGAAGGACGTCCAAAAGCTGCGCAAAGTATGTGCCTTTTTGCAGAGGAAAAGACTTGATCACATCCGAAACGTGGCCAGCGAACAATTGCCGAATAGGAAGTAAAATCAGGATGACACGCTTGATCTGATAGAGCAGATGTTCGTGCAGTTGTATGAGACGCGTTCGCGTTGGATGGACAGAGCAATTACATAGACATGTTCATCCGATATCCATCAATCGCATAACAGCATGTGAGGGTATGAATCAGTGTAGTCTCTTCCTGCGACAATGCATCAATATACCAGCGATACCTACAGACAAAGGAGTAAGCGAGTAGATCATATAAAAATCCGTCAGTATCGCAAACGTCCAATCCAATCCATAGTAGTGTGTGGTGTTAAAAAATGACTATTCGAAACATAGCAGGGAGGCGGACCTTGTCAACGAAAGGCGTAAGAATCTAAGGGCACACGAGGAATCATCGTAGGGGGTGAGATTAATGATGACCATCCTGGTATTCAGGAGACAGACATCCAATAAAGAGCCAGAAGCGAGTCCAGAGTCCAGCTTGTCTGAGCACTACATCAGGACGTGAGGGCGTCGAACTTGTAGCTGCAGCATTATCACCGACGGCAGGTGTGGTAGACGAATTCGATGTAGCTGGCTGGGGTTGCAAAGATGGCTGGGTCTGAGTTGCTGTGCCAGATGGTTGAGTGGGCTTGGGAGGTCGTGAGCTGCTTGCAGCAGGTTTCTGCCAGGGCAACGGTGTTTTCCGTCTCTCCCCCGCTGAAGCATTTCTCTGCGTGATATTAGGTAGAGTTGTACTGCGAAAGAGGAAGAGCTTACACGTTTGCCCTTTGCATACGGAGTGTCAACAACTGCAGGGCTGCGCCCTTGCAAGTCAAGTTGTTCACCGCTTTGTCTTCGCGGTTTCAGAAGGTTTCGAGCCCAGTGGAGAGGAGAGGACGATGACGTATCATGGGCATCGGAGGGGCTGGTGCTAAACAAGCGGCTGAGAAACGTGCTGCCTGGTAATGCTGACGAGGGTAGCGGCTTTGTGCAGAGGACTAAGAACAGGGAGGTCAGGAAAACGAAAACGGGGTGAGAGTGATGACATACATGCGATGGTGGGACTCCATCGAAAAAACCTTGGGGTACCCGGTAAGCAGGCGGACGTGGCTGAATCGGACGAGGTAAAGCATTAACCTAGAGTGTGTTTAAGTGCAATGATATCTTTTTATGAAGACGGCACGTACATGGAGTGCCGACTGCTTGGCCTGGCACAGTACGTTCAGTTGCGAGATTCCAATACCATTAGGCAAGCCAGTCAACTCACCTTCGAATCCGGGTCAGCGGCCTCTGTAAGAATCGCAGCAACATCCCATATATATGCGTTTTTGTCGCGGCAGCCAGTGGCTAGTTGCTTTCCACCCGCCGAAAACGACACACACGACACTGGCTGTGGGTGCAGGATGGGTGAACTGATGGGTTTTCCATTTTCGAGGTTCCACAATTGCGCTGTCTTGTCCAACGAAACGCTTGCGAGGATGCGGTCATTCGGTGATATTGCAAGGCCAGTGACAAGGTCGGTGTGTTCATCCAGAACCGTGGTTTGCTTCCAGTTGGTTGCATTCCATATCCTAATAGAGGAATCGTATGACCCGGAGATGAGCGTCTTTCCGTCCTTGGTCCAAGCCTAGGCACCACACTATGTCGGTGTGTCCTTTGAGAGCTGCAACTAGCTTGCCTGTCTTTGCGTCCCAGATTTTGACTGAGGGCTCGATGGATTCTCCAGTGTCGAGCCTATCACGTCCACCAGTCGCAATCAAAGTTGTGTCTGGTGAATAGACGACTGCCAACACGGTATCGTGCCCAGTTTCGATTGATGCGAGGATGATTTCGACTGGCTCAAGGATTGTCTCTCCGCTGTCAACGTCCCATTGCCTTGCAGTTCCATCGTTAGATCCGCTCAACACTCTTTGACCATCTCGACTCCAGCAGACAGACCCCACTCCATTTGTATGCCCCGTCCATTTCTTGATGACCTTGCATGTATCGATGTCCCACAACCTCACTGCACCATCAACACCCCCGCTGACGACTTTCTTCCCATTCGGAGACAACGCTATACTCTGCACTCCACTGTCTTTCCAGTCGTCCCCTATCTGTTTCCCGCTCTTCATGTTCCACACTCGGAGCGAGCCATCCAATGAACAAGTTATGATCCGCTGTCCACCTGGCAGGTGTATGGCCCCTTTGACACTATCTGTGTGTCCTTCAAATTTCTGGCGATGCGTGATCACTGATGTGTCTTTCTTTTTGCTGATGGGTGAATCCATGGTCCAGAATTCCTTCTACCGATTGCAGCGTCGTCTCAGCTTTTATCCATCAAATTTCAAAATCACCACTTACGAGGACAGCAGCAATGAAAGGGCAGCAGGACACAATGACGTTTCGATCAAGTCAGAGTTGATTCCCAGTGAGAACTGGCTGTGCCCGAATAAGGCAGGATCTGTCGAGATGTGCGCGCGAGAAACGGAACACGAACTGGCACATCTCGCCCAATATCCGGACTCACAGCACATTTTCAATAAGACGGGGCAGTGCCCCATATGCTCCCTTGTGTGTCTTTCACGGCGAGCATATCTAGGCATATCCACGCACACTTGCGCTGTCCTCTCAGAATGTGCTCAAAATGTGTCAAATATGCTATAGTTGCTTGGCAGATATAATGCGGAATACAATCGGTATACGAAAGCAGCGGGAAATACAGGGAAACAGATGCGAAACAGGTGGAGTATGCCTTGAAAACACGTCGAGAGTCGTGCAAGAGTGGTTCGCAAACATCGAGAGCCAAGCAGAAAGGCTGTAGACAGCAGAGTAGATCGAAAACCTGATGAGAGCAGGCAGCAGAGGAGAATGAAAATGGGAAGCAGCTAACACATCAATGAAGGTGCGGCAGGTGCAGGCAGAATCGAGACACGTTGAGGAAGCACAAGTGTCGGGATGGCTGATACCGTGACAGGCTGGTAGATTTGGCCCTCGTTGACATTCTTATTCCACATGTCGTTAGACAACTGCAAAAACTTTGATTAGTATCATAGACAACCAAGTGAACACAACATACCAAATTTTTGACTTCCTCGTTGTATTTCTGAAAATCAAGCAAATAAGAGTTAGTCAGCGCATACAGAACTCGGAGTAGATGACTTACCCCAAGCCAATTTGACATCAATGTCCTGTAGTAGGTATTGAATTTGTTTGTTGAATATATGCACACAAGGCAACAGCGTCATGTACCTCCCACTACTTGAACCTAGGGAAATTGTGACTTACTTGTTGTCAGCCCACTAGCCAATACACAAGGAGAACGAACTTGTGGATAAGCAGAGGACCGTCGACAGTAGCAGGAAGATGGTGGGGAAGAAGAAAGGAGGGACTTCAAATGTTGGGGCAAAAACAAACTTTGCCCAAACAAAGGACAATTGTCGAAGTCGAGTGAAGAAGTGGCGAGTTGCGAACGTGCAGAGTGCATATATGCATACACAGTTAGCCCTATATAAATTCAGCACGTTGCAGTTGCAAATTACATGTGAACACGAGGCACTGCAGGGTGTTGCAAGTGTTTTCGTTATCGAATCACAAATGAGCTCATCCAAGCGCATTCCATCACAAGACCAAAAGGGTAATCCACATTTCAACATAAACAGCGCCATCTGAGCACAACCAGTTCTCACTGGGGTTGATTCCTTTCCTTCCTGGTGCGTTTTTATATGCTTCATCCTTGTGTTTACTTCACAGCTTATAGTACACAGCATAGGCTGTGCAGCTGAAGCCCCCAGGCACCCCAGGCACATAATTGGCTGTTTCCCAGCCGATCATCAGTGAACCTATGAACATATTAAAATGTCATAGTTGACTATACATTGCTAACAATCGCCAAAATCTTCGAAAATGTGGCGGGGGGGGGTTACATGACCTTACGTGGGAACGATGCGTTTGCCAGGTAGGGTACGAAGTTTTCCTATGCTCAGCGTAGTATCTTCTGCTTGGATTATCCTGCAAACGAATAGTTGAACTCAAGTGAACTAAGTAAAATGAGCCCTCAATTGTGAGGGAAAGTGTAAAATCCCCCAACTGCTACTGGTGCGAAGTTCTTTCGTCGTGCAACAATCTGTAATTTGATATGCCAAGTGCAAGAACTGTAACTTTTTAGACTAGTCGTGGATTACTGCTGTTAATATTCGCTCTCACAACGAAACATGCGAAGTTCTCATTTGATAACCTGCTCACTCGATACATCTCAGGACACTTCATGCCCATGCGCCTCAAATTTGCGTGACCTGACTAACGCGTCCTTCATAAGCTTCGCACAGAGTCCTGTGACTACTTCACATCACATCCATCCTTGAAGTATTTTGTCAACCAAGCTCTGATGGCGCTGCTTAGAAGAGTGCACAAAACTTACGGCTCCGGAAGTTCGCGACAGTCTTGTTTGTGACGTCCTATTTTCATAGTCAAGGGGTTGAATAAACATTCGTAAGCCGCTGGCCTAGACCCCTTTTCGATCCGAATATTGCCAGACTGCCGCATTGGACAAGATATTGGGATGCCGCCCAATGGGCGGCATCACAAAACGAAAGTCGGATGTCCTTGATCGAAACCCCAATCTGCAAATCCTTCACAACAGATGGCATTTGGTATGCAGGGGAGCTGTCTTCCGTGTTGGCATGTCAAAATAAACATCAGCCAATAGCACAAACACAAAAGAAAAAATCTGAGTTGAATATATCGATATCGTATGCCATGCGTGGGCGGGGACTGAGCATCTCATTGAAATGAGAGATATGGCAGATGTTAAAGGTAAACTGCAAGACTGCCGGATTGGCGTCAGTTTTAAATGAGACTAGAAACGTTTTCAGACAGGAAGCCCAGCGGGAATCAACAGGAAGGTGCGTGATACTGGAATCGCTTGTGTTGAGAAAGTCAGTTCATTCTGATCAATCTTGTGAAAGACAAAAATAGCAAAAAAAAATTACTCCTCCTCTCCGTTTGCACGTTAGATGTGACGATTCTGGCGCGGGAAGATTGAATTTCCTCTTGGACGCTGAGGGACAGGGTGACGGTGTTACGAGGATATGGTGGAAAATGTTTAGCGTCTCATTCTGCGATTGATTCACCTGGTTTCAGACGACATGGCACCTTCGACGAGTTGCAGCACACGTGCAACGAAACACTCGTCGTCGCAGTTACGGATACAATTGATTGCATAGGAGCATCCCTATGACTTGACCGGGTTGGAAGGAAAAATAATTTTAGCAGTAGAGGGCATGCCGAGTAGTGTTAATACCGCCATTATCAATCAAAATCATTTATGCCTCATTGCTCAAATGGTATCCCATCTCTGTAATAGTGTATGCGACATAGATTGCATTAAAGACAGCTATAGTAAATGGTATATACGACGACGAAACTGGATCGAACTAATCAGAGTCGAAAGCAGCATCCTCAAGCGCCTTTCTTTGTTCCGCTAGTGCTGTAACAGACATCCGGGAAACAACTTCTGGTGTCAGGTCCTCGCGATGGTTTTTACCGAAAATTTTCCTAAACAGTAGTGTTAGATTCCTGATGAATAGCCGACAAGACAGTGATACCTGGTCCACCATTCCAGAAGTTGGCTCACCCTTTGCCGCGTGACAGGGCCAGGGGCGTCCTCGAAGAAGTCCACGACGTTGCTCCAGAATACTTCGTAGTCGAAGTCGCCGTCAACGGTGCGCCAAGATGAAATATTGGATAGCGCGAAACGAACCTGTCGAAGAAACAATGAACATGGGGGGTGCGCATTGCATATTGACGTTTACTCACTTGGCAGACGATGTACGCCAGGGAGCGAGGAGTAACTTTCCTCATGTTGATGATGGACGCTACACAAGTTTTAACCTTGACCTGGTTTAATTGTCGCCGGGCGCGCCTGTTATTTTCAAGGATATCAGCTCCGTCACCATCTCCATCAGCTTCCCTAGCGGAAGATGGAGATGTGAACACAGCCTTGAAAGCCTAACATGATAGCAATGAAATGATAATCATAAATAAGGCCGGAGACGACCAACCTGAACAAGTATCTTGGATTTGAAGAGGCCTTGCTCCAAATTGTCGAGATTGACCGCATAGTTCTCATACAAGAATAACGGCCATGAATTTTCGGATACGATATAATCCGACGTTCTGTCACGAATGCCAGTCTTCACACTGGGCAACCATCAGGGACATTATAATGATGATAAAGGCCGACACTCACCAGTTATTACTCCAGTCCCACTCAGAAGGGCATAATAACTTCCCGCAAATGTCGTGGACGAAGCCACGCGTATGCTTGTCATCAGACTTAAGTAGAGTAGGGGGATGAAAATCTTGATTGATCCAAGTAGCGACGAGATCCTTGAGAGTGGAGGTGTCGTCGCCACGCGCGGCATCTGCTCCTCTCTTGAGCTATGAAGTCATCAGCATGCGGAACAAAAAGTTTGGAATCAAGAGCACCTGTTTCAGCATGTCTTGAGAGTCATCCACGTCAAGTCGCGTAAGCTTTTCATGCAGCCACGGCAGGACCTGCGTGAGTATGATATAACCGCGCTGCAAGCGGTCTAGTCTAATTGATACAATTAAAACTGGCGAGGAACAGAAAAGGTAAAAGCATACTCTGGGGTGGCGCCCTCCTCGCCCTCCTCGTACCTGCGATCATTTTCGGCGATCAGGTCCTCTAAGTTGGTGTAAAGGACGCCCATGCGGCGAATCGCCCTGCCTTGAGAAATATAGAAGGTCGTCTTTCTGCAAGGGTCGATGAGAAGGACATAGCCTAAAGCGCAAGATGACGAACCTCTGCTTGCCTCTTCTTTCTTGCCTCATGCTTTGCAGTTCATCTTCTAATGCGGCAATGCGACGCTTGGCTCTCGCCTCCGTGGAGGTGGGGACTGCCCCAGAAGAGTCTGGAAGCGGGAGACTGTGGGAGTACGGCTCGTCCTGATGATCAGCCATGGCAGAAGTGAGGGTATTAACTAGAAGGTGAGGTGTAGTATGATGAAAAAATAAAGAGTGATGGTCGACAAAATAGAGAGAATGGGAGAAATATAGAAAGAGAAGATGCAGGTATGAAAACAGGCCTGCTACACCGTTAAATACTACCTCGCTAACTCTTAAGATATATAGGGCAATGCCTAATGAGGATATGACAGAGGAGGGTGCAAACTAAAATTTGGACCTAGTAGTAAGCGATCTCGCCACACAAAATATGGCATCATAACGTACTAGAGCTAGGTCTCTCAGGCTGGAGACTCGGACGAGTCCGTATCGGCTTGAAGACCCGGAGGGCATCATTTAGCAATGAGTCCGAAAGAGCGGCGAGCTGCCAGTGTATGCGCATGCTGGACATGTATATAGATTGAAGTCAGATGGGGTTCGTGAAAGGAAAAAAAAAGATCTTACTCTTGACAACCACCGCGCTAGCGAGGGTGAATCTCTTACTGATCTTCCAAATGATCCGTCATTCCTTGCACAGTCATTTTCTCCGGTTCTCCAGGCTTGTTATGGCAATGAGCGCACCGCCAAATTTTGCGCGGAGGTATCGGAGTGCTCGCGGCGGCTTCCTCCTGCTCTTGGCGAAGAGTTCTAGTATTCTCGTCCGAAATTTTCTGCCACTTCACGGTGGGGTCACTCCAATGCTTCTTGGCGCAATGTTTGACCTGTAAGCGCAGTCCTATTTTAACCCACAGAACAACTTACGGATTCTCGTCACGAACGGACCATCATAGGTCTTTCTCCATCACAGCGGTTGCCGTAGCTGCACTTCAGGCAGACCAGCCCAGGATCCAGATCATCAAGCGCCGACACCGTTATCTCTCTCCAGTTTAAGTCGCATGCATCCAGGATGTTCTTCACGGTTCGGGAAGCCTTATTATCGAAATCGAGATCGTCCTTGGACCACTCTCGTTGAACAGTACATCCTGGGTACCCTTGCCCCATTGCAAACGTGTTAGCAGGGATGGGTTCATCCCATCTTCATCGCCGAATCCGATTGCACCTATGGTGAATATACTCCGGGAAGTACATGTACCGAGGCGAGTCATTAGGCTCAGGAATGTCTTCGCAGAGCCACCCTGTGCACGTAAAGACAGCAACAGCAAGTTTCTCGTATTGAATTGAACGTAGGACCCGCCAGTTTGGTGGGTCGATCTCAAGCCGCCATAGCGAGTCAGTCCGCAAATTGCGAGCAATAGGGCGCTTCCAAGTGTCGACCATCGTATGTAGCTCCTCGCGAACGGACTTGAAGTCTTCCACGGTGACGGTCCGATGAGAAGGCAACTCCACGATATCGCGAACTTGTCCCATCCCAAAAAGGTCAGCGGCAGTAGGCATGAGATACTTGTGATACCCTTTCTCCCATTGCCAGTCACTGTATATCGTAGCGACGAGGATCTGCCGCTCCCTGGTCTGCTGTTTTCTTTCTTGTTGAATGCGGAATTCACGCATTTGGCCCATGAGTTCAACCATTTTATGTTGGATGTTTTGCCAGACTGTTCAAAATTAGCGTTGAATGAACACCAACGATTCGAAGCAGACTAAAAGCCTTACTACGATCGGTCAAGGGCTTTGGCTGCTTGACAAGTGGGTGATCTTCAAAATGGATCAACTTGTAATTTCTGGCAGTATGCTGATCTGGAAGCTTGTTGACATCTTCCTCCCAGCCAAGTTCGATCAACTTCTCCACGATACTGTCATTGTTGAGCAATGAGCACCATAAACTGAACACAAAGACCTACGCGTCATAGCGCAAGCTCCTAAGATGGTCGAGCTCCTTCCATCTGCTCTGCTGTTCGCCTTCCGTCCATTTTGTGCACAGAACTGCATGCTACGTACGCTCAACACACAAGAATCAGCCATTTTAAACAAAAGGCATACCTTCTTGCGAACAAGCACTCCATCTCTCTTCGTTCCTCAAAAGACAGATCTTTCTTCCGGCCCGAGCTTTGACAGCTCGGTTATCAATGATTCCCTGTCTGAAATCAGACATCGAGCATCATTACCTTGAAGATGAAATCAGGCAAGGACATTTCTCGTGAACGGACCAAAAACTAACGATTCTGCGTCATGCTCAACGACAGGCAATGATGCAATTTCAATCCATATGCTTTTTTGAACTTGTCATCGACAACTTCTGTGCTGAAGCGCCAGTCAGGTCAGTAAGTCCGCGCACCATAGAACGAGACCTAGCCTACCGCTCTTTGAAGCATTTCTGGCAGTACCTGACTCGGAGGTTCCAGTCGACATTGCGCACATTTGGTTTAAGACAGTTCTGAGTTAGAGAGTCAAATCCATCCGGGTGTTATGATTAGAACACTTACGTGACAATGCGTATCGAACGCGAGGCTCGCATGTGCAGGCTCTGACATGCCATCGGCACAAGCAGGCATTCCCTTCACATTGGAGCGTGCAGCCATCCATACGGTGGTAGACGAGCGGTGCATCAGCACAGAGCGCAGAGCCTTCGTAGTACGTGCAAGATGAAGCAAATCAAGTGGAAGCAGTTTCCCAAAGATCTAAGCGCGATTGTGATTATCACAAATAATCATATGTCAAAGGACTTGGGTTACCTCGAATAGGATATCCAAAGGTTACGATACAAGTATTTCGAGACTCTGTTTTTGTGCTCGAGGACGATAGGTCTTGAGGTGATCTGTCGTATCTGCGGTGGTAGTTTTTGCAAAGCGCGATTTGATTCCGCCTCTTGCAAAGACGTGCTCCCATCCATTATTGGCGGTGATCTTGATCTTGTTCGTAACGTGCTCCTCTGATTTTTTCCCGTGGATGCCCATGTCAACAGCGGAGGACCCAAAAAGATTAGAAAAGGACATCTTGGCGGGGTGGAATCTCGAGCGAGACCAAGACGCGTGCAGTCACGTTTGTGACAGACGCGAAACCGTGACAATCCCAGCACCCATATCACAGTCGCTCATCAGGCGCATCGTGCCAGGCACTGTAGATGAGCTGGTAGTTTCTACGATAGACACGTATAATTTGAAGCGATGAGAGAGCAAATAAGAGCAAGGGGACATGGGAGGAACGTTGCAGATATGAAAGTGAAAGTATGGAGCTGGGTTGGGGTTGGGGAAGAGCAGTGGGGCGGGAAGCTGTTAAGGTTGATACAAGCTTAGTAGGAGACTAAGAAGGTTGGGAAATCTGTATGTTGCACTGAAGCCAATAGCCGATGCATTGCATCAGAGTGAGTTTGTGCAATGGTGTCCGATGATATGCCAAAATTGGCGAAGTACACCAGCAGAGCGCGGTCGGAGAACCGCACCAAGGTAGGTGGTCCTTGTTCTTGTCGTCTCCAGAACAATATTCAGAGCAATATTGCACTCTGCGGGAACGGTGGGTGGGGTGGCTTCGAAGAAAAACTGCGACGTACGGAGATAGGTTTTAACAGACTAAACGAATAGGCGGACTGGGGACACTCACTCCTATGTGTTCCCTTCGCAAGTACTCCATGCAGTGAAAAATGCTGGCGTTATTCGAAAGGTCTCTAGGTAGTACTTTTCTGACAGGTCTGCAAGTGCAAAGGTGTCAATATAGGCGTAGAGGTGAATGAGGAAGAAGCAAAAGATAAGAGGTCACAACATCCGTGGGGTACGTTGTGTGATAAGTTATAAAGCACACTACCAACCTGATGAGTGTTCAGCACAAATCCTCCTCACTGCAGCGTTCTGAATGTGATCGGCGCACGAGTCAACGCGAAGTTCTGCGAGCGGGATCGTGTGCCACGTTGCAGCAAGCATGGGGAAGATATTCGCATCGTTCAAGTCGTGTAAGAGCACAGCATAGTGATAATCCGATGGAATGGAAGGGTATACAAGTCAGATTGGACGAGCGCAAAACTAAAGAAAAGGAACGCACGTCAACTTGAAAGAGTCCAACTTGAAGATCATGATAAGGTGAACATGTGTCCGAGTCGAATCTGGAAGTGAACCCATCTTCACGGTGGTTGATGCGAGTTATGGTTCCAGAACAATACTTTTTCATCAACCTGGAAAGAAGTAACATTAACTTACAGCACAACAGTCGGAGTAACTGTCAAGACCTACTGGCAGAGTACAACGCCATCTCGAAGGGCCTCACAGAAGAGCTTCCTTTCTCACTCTTCCCCAACACGCGTTCAAGCCTGATTAAGGGCTGCAAGCGCACCTCTACTGCTTCCGCCCACTCCTTTTGTGCATCACTGCGTGCAAGATGCGCTGGTGCTTTCCGTGATTCTTTGCACAGAAGCGAAGTTGCAGCACGTATAACCTCACGTTGCTCCGGAGTGGAAGGAGAGATACTAAGGGAGGCAGTTGAGATAATGCAGGCGTGCGCTGAGAATGTGATGTAACACGTGGACACACCGTGGATTGAGCTGATCTTGAATCAAAATCGTGAGATGCCGCTAGTTAGTGACACATGTACTGAGAAGAGACTTGAACTGATGTTCAGAAAACATGGAACGGCGAGGCATGTATTTCGTGTGTATTTTGCCGTTTCGCTGATCTAAGCCGCTGGGGTCTCAGTGAGGTGTTAAATTTTAAATTTGGAGTTACTGGATTGTTTACAGAAACAGGAGGGTACTACAAGTCGGGTATCAGAAAGGCGATGATCAGATGGAGGCGTAGTGTACTGCAGGAGTAGCTATGAGATGTACAACATGTAAAGGCAAAACAATCAATGGCGCTGAACTTGTATATGTGGCGGCCTAGCTATGGTTGAGATATGGGAAATCTGCGACTTCAAAACATGGCGTCTACCGTGACGATACATATCTGAGTCATTATGATGATATGGCACACAAAAAAGAAAACTACTTCCTTCTCTTCGAGGACTTTTGCGGGAGCGGCTCTCCGGCAGCAGCAGCAATGCCACGACCACGACCACGACCACGACCACGACCCGACCACGACCACGACCACGACCACGACTGCGACCACGACCACGACCACGACCACGACCTCGCAGTTGCTCACCATCCGGCTGCATTAACTGGGTGTTTTCTGCTGGCGTTGTCGTATCAGGGTCCCCATTCGCATTGCCCTCGATCACGTTGAGTTTCCGCTTCTTAATTGCAGCACTGTACCACACCCTATAACGTGCGTGTGCGGTTTCATCCATCGCCGACACAATTTTTGTTCTGATAACCGGGAGCTGAAGGTGAAAAGGGATGGAAGGATTCTGAATGGCGTGGATGTCGACATCGGGGTTGATGTCCTGGGCAAACATGGTGAGTTCTCGCTGTAACGCACGGGCTCCCTTCTCAATCATGGCATTCACCGCAGTCATTTGTTCCACTGGGTATAGAGTCTGAAAATAAAATCAGCCAAACGTAATGGTTGAGAAAATGCACATTACCCCTTCTGCCATCAGGTTGACGTCGTCGGTGTCGATATCAATGGGGCCATCCCCACGGACCCATACCTTGAAGCTTACAGAACCCACCGAGCACCACGTGTGCCCCAAGATGGACACGGGCACGTCGAGGGCAGCGACCCTATCGTCGTCCGACTGCGCGAGGAAACTATCGGGTTCCTCGTGAAATGGCTGGCACAGCAACGTCCGTGATGCAAGAGAGTTCCATGATGGAGAACGAAAGGGATTTTCTTCTTCGATCAGTGCTATGATGATGAGCAACAGCCGAGGTTTGTCCCGGACTGCCTTTCTTAGCTTTGTGTATAATGAATCGACATCCTGCGATAACGCTGTCTCTCCTATCATGGTATACACAAACTTGTTCGAGCGCCTGCTCCCCAACCTATGGAATGAGATTCTCTGGTCAGGAGAGATGCCTGCAGTTATCGATACGGTGTTCAAGATCTCGATATTTATGGCTGTGCGGTCGTACGGAATGCTGGTGAAAAATTCGGAGAATATCTCTTTGAAAGCTGCGAACGGGGCTTCGTGTAAGACGGAAGGCATCTCCACAAGCAGTATGGAATCTTCGGGTATGTAGCTAATTCTGTAAAAGATCTAAGCAACGATAGATAGTGCGATCCACGTCATACACCTACCGTGGTTTTGAGTTTATGTAGTAAGTGTCCTCGATGAAGCGTAACAGTTCGTTGTATTCTTCAGAGCGAACGCCGTAAAATTGCTACGAATGAAGTCGCATATTAGCGCCACTGCAACGTCGACACGATCATAAACGCTTACCATGTACTCCCCTCTACGATTGGGGTTCGCGATGAACTTCAGGATCTTCCTGCACACGTTTTCACCTTCAAGTGGAAAACAAAACCATTAGCTTACGCGATAGATTTAGGTTAGCATGCGACAAACCTGAGGTCGAAATATGGCCACGCGTGGCGCGACTGAAGCTCTCCAGGAGAGAGGTAAGTGTATCCAAGTCTGCACCACCGTGAATCGCAGGATCGATCGACTGTTGAGGTAGAGAAGATGGCTGTTGAGGTTCACTAGGCGTGGAAGTCCATTCGACTACTGCACTCTCTCCGATGCCTTCAGGTTCAAGTTCGAGTGAGGTTGACGACACTGATCTAAGCCAATAATTATGTGTTATCAAGTTGAGATGATTGGGGGTGATGTTGTTATCGCTTCGATTGGCACTATGAGTGCAATAGAAGGAAGATTTTTCCAGTACTAAGGTTGGTACGATCATGATAGCGAATAATTGAGTTCAAGTGGACGCCCTCCTTGACTTCAAATTACCCTCAAAAACAACGCACAATATTAATGGTGTTGGAGTGGCATGCTTAGCTAATGCAGAAGTAACCTAAAAGTAGACATGATGTGGCAAGGATGATAAGCCTCCTATTTGCTCTGGAATCAATGTGTTCTCTAACTTTGTCATTATGACACTGATGGTAGTATATATTACATATATCAACTGGTAATTCAATAACTCACTTGACAAACGACCGTGACCGTGGCGAGTACGAGGCCTTGGAGTGTTCAAATTTGATCGAGTTCAATGGACTCGAATGTTCGATGTTCATCGTTGCGGGGCATGCCTGCCAGCACTAATGTCAGCTCGATCGCCGGCGACCATCAACCTGTCGATGATACACGAACCTCTGCCTTATTCAAGGGTGTCCAGCCTCTTCAACTTGAAGGTGTCCTGAGTATAGGACAGATAAGCCGTATATTATGGGAGAAAGTCCCCGTGCCTCAGGCTTGCCGCGTCAGCATGGCGGCGGCTCTGGATGTATGAGATGCAATCTATATTTCTAATCAGCATCATGATATGATGTTTTGTGTGGGATTCCGGATGCATGAACAAAACTCACCTGTGCAGCACAATTCAAGTGAATGACATTGGGACAGCCATGCCACAGTGACTGGCAGAAAAACCAGCCATTCTGATCGGATGTCCGGCACGAGGATTGGCACCTGCCATGGCGCATGTACCAGGGATGTATAGGGATATACAAGGTCACCGAGATGAGCGCGAAAGTAAGAGTGAGTTAGGCGTGCTTGAGCCTGAGAGCCATGGCGACTTGATGGTGATACAGAAGAATTAATGTACCGAACAAATAGCACTGTGGACTAATATTGAGCATTGAAGTTGGGAATTGAATTGATATCGAAAGTTCCTCTACACAACTGCGACATATGCAGTATTACCCTTTCAGGATGTGAATCATACATTATGTCAAATAATCTTCTGCGCGGTGAGGTTGCAGTCGAGTCAAGTCTACTTTACATACTATTACTAACTTGCTACAGTATATATTGATCTATACAGATTATGTTCCAGTTGGGGTCCACCTTGTCTGCATGTTGTGGCTCAGCGGCTCACTGGCATAGTCCCGCTGGAAGGATTAAACCAAGTCGCGTGACATGCCCACAGGTATGTTATATTTTCCTCTGACTTGAATGACGCTGAGTGATTTCCTCGTGTCAGAAAAGAAACCGAAGTTCTCGAATCAGAGTTTCAGACATTTCAATCCAGCTTCGAAGGGTTTGGTTGCCGGGGGCGCTGCAACTCGTGCACTCAAGAAACCAAAACAGATGTACAAACATTTGAATGGGTTTCTGGAATATGTTGCCAAGGTTTCTGAGCCAGGCTCGAGTCATGATGGCCTGCAAGAGCTGTCATATGCCCACCCACAGCTTGACCCGCCACACCCGGAGCTTCGAGTTGACTCGGAACTGTTTGAATCTCCAAATCCACTTCCACTTCCACCTCCACCTCCACCTCCACCTCCATCTCCATCTCCACCTCCACCTCCACTTCCACCACCTTCACCTTCACCTCGGCCGCCTCCGTCACCGCCTCCACCTTCGCCTCCACCCCAGTTGTCCCCGGACCAGCTTGCCATATTGATATCTGAGGCATTAGCCGCAGCCGCAGAACGCCCGGCGAGCTCGTGTGACGATGGAGTTTTGAACGAACTTGGAAACGAAGCAGATCAGCTTGAAGGTGCTGCTAATCCATCACGGGACTCTGACTTGGACTTGGAAGAATACAAGAAATTATGGGACACCCTCATACAATGGGAGTAGGTTATTTTGACAATGGTTACTTACATATTACTGCTACTGCGACTATGTGTATGGGTATCTGTCGAACTTAGTGACTTACTAGCCTTGTACTAGCCCGCAGTGTTCTCGGACTTCAATTTGTTTGTGATCTGACACTTTCCAATGTGTTTTGAACTCAGCACACCACCGTGACCGTTGTCAGCAAAACCCTGCTATCATCGTTTCATCATGATAGACCTGATCACCATCACAACATTTCTAGATCAACAACAGCCTGAGTGCACGGTGAGATGGAGGCTCTGCGGGTATTCTGACATAAATCATGTACATGTAGTCAGAATAGTAAGATGAAAATTACAGCCATCAAAATTTCGTTTGACCTCAATGCCAGTTTCTGTAGCATGAAAAAGCGAGCATGGCATGATCCTTCCATCTGTGCAATATTGGTACCAAATACAGAAATCTATCTTTAACTGAATTGCACTTCCTTGGATTGACTGTGCACATTTCATTTGCTAGCTTCTTTCATCTCCTATCTCCACCGCCTCTGGATATCAGTCATCTCTCGGAATATCTTGTATTTAGCATCTAACCTTGACACCATCCACTGCAATCCTTCCTAACATCGCTGCACCGAGAACCACCGCCTCAGAATGTGACTTGGGCAGGACGACGGGGATGTTACACGTGTCCGCAAAGAGCTGCATCATCACCACATTCTTTGCCTGCCCACCGGACATGTACAGAGACGTAATGTGATGCCCTGCCGTGTTGAGAGCCTCGACGATGTGTCGTGTTTGAAGGGCGATGGCCTCGAGGGTGAGGTAGTATTTGCGGGCGAGGTCGACGATAAATGATTCCTGAAGATCACTTAGCCAGATTTCAGTTCTCGATCGAAGCAGCAACTTACCAGCTCAAGATCGACAATAGAACCTCTCATTCGAGGGTCGGCAATCGGAGACTATTGCCTGCAAGACGTGAAAGAAGTTATTAGCATGAAACTGTAGCTCATCGCACCATAAAATTCGGGATAGAAATGTATATGCTTTGTAAGCTCCGTGTAGGTATCAACATGATTCTCATGGCGCAACTTTTCAAGGACGTCCAGCAAGACTATAGACGTATGTGAGAACACAATTCATCACTCCAGAATGAAGAGCTGCACGAGCCGATATGGATAGCCTTTCCTTCTTGCTTTGCATGTTGTTTGAGTTTGGGATACGTGGAATGAGTGGCAATGATGAAGTCAATAAGCTGTCCTGTGGATGACTGGCCCCCTTCATTCATCCACCAGCCAGGGAATGCTGCATCCTGTAGGATTGCAGTGTTATGGCATGGATTAATATGCAGGATAGCATTGAAATACTTTACATGGACCCCATACTGGCTCCATCTTAGCGAGAGTGCTGTCACCGACGGTGGCAGTCGTCCGCGAAAATGCATGGCGTATGGACATCAGCATTGCGCAGCGTCAGTGACAACGAGGACGATTAACAACGGTGTAAGTAACTCACTGTAAGCTGCTTGCACGGTCCCGAGATAATCAGTGTGGCATAAGCATATGCAAATGCACGCAAACGTGTGAGAACATCACCAACACTGTTGGAATGCGAACGAGAGTTAATCTAATGTTGAACAACACAATGGACATGAAAATTGACTTACAGAGCATGATGATCAAACAACACATATCAGTTTCAGAGGAAGCGCAGCTGGATAAGTAAGAAGTAAGATATGGATTTGGCCAGCCAAAGTCAGGGGGCGGGTATACCACTGTGTGTCATTGAATACCGAATACTTGGGGGAACGCTGGCTGTTCTCGGTGATAGGAGGTGGGTGTATGAACGGCTGGATTCTATGTGGGTTCAGCGCAAAGTAATTAAAATAGAAAACCTGAACATCCAGCGGCTGTGAGGTACCGAAGGAAGACGAAATTTAACATGTGTACTTCGTCGAGCTGCTTCACGAGCTCAAGGTGTTTGTTCGCGACGTTCTTCTCGACAAAATGAGGTAGCGTTGAAGAGCTTCGAGCAAGTCTTGCACCAGAACCAGCCCTCATCCGACGTATGCACTTTGCCACCATGTCCACGCAGGTCCAGATTGTTGACGCTGCCCGAAGATAGACAAGATGTAAGTCCAGGAAAATAACGGTCTAAAATAAGCTAAGAGAGCGGAAATCAGTAAAAATGAAGCAGAGCATGAGATAACACATACTTACTTCACTTCGACGACTTTTTCATCATCCGCTCCTTGGTCATGAAGGTCTGCCATAATCTTCTCTGTCCTCCGTTTTGTAACCTCAGATCCATATTGTTTTGGTTCCGAATCGTTCTCAGGCCCGTAGCTTTGTGTTCACAAGGTCTTTCTCGATGCGGTCTGGCTTGTTGGCGACCTCTGGGACATAAAAAAATTGTGTTAACAAAGGGATTAACAGTGTGAGCAATACAAGGCATGAAGCCTCCGATCTACCACGTCACGTTAACAAAAGCCACGCAGTACGGAACAGAGATATTTACCTTTTTATCAGTCAACTCAGTCATAATAACTGTCATATTAGCATTGCCACATAACCTGATCTAGCTAGTGCAATAGGAGTTGCGTTTCTGAAGGGGGCCGTTGGGCGCTAAGTACATGTATCCTGACACCATACTGCATGCCTGTCAAAACCATAATGAGCTCTTATAACCTAGAACGACCACACTTACCTCCTCTAGCTTCACACGGTTGATATCAGGTAAAATCATCACTTGAAGAAGACGGAGGGGTATGTTGAAGGAGATGGAAGGGACGAATTGGCTACACGGCCGTCGGCCATCATATTTATCCCGCCTGCATGATGCAGGTGGGATGAACTTAGAAAGGCGCTAAGGCGGCTTTTCAAAGTCAGCTGGCGAATGCCGACAACAATAATAGTCACGTGATCATGTGCAAACCTTCTTGACAAGTGAGCAAAGGCAATAAGCATCACACCTGATGCCCAGTGAAAAACGACAATATACACGTACATACACGTAGATAGATAGCTAAGTAGCCAATGACATATATAACAAACTAAATAATTCGAGATGGCAAGAATGCAAAAAAAAAAAAAAGACAAACGCAAACTTATCAATTGCAAAGTAATCTTGCAAATTGAGTGAAACGCCTTGCGCAATCGATCGATTGTGTTTGAAACACTAAGTTTGCAAAATGCATTACCACCAAGCCGGTATACACAAACTCGAAGACAGTACACCAATCTATGTCTGTAACTGCCCTTCCTGCCTTCTCAAGAACGTAGGCAAACCTAAGCAGGTACATCGAAACACTTACTTTAAACACAGATCCAGCAGACTGCAGATCTGCCAGATCTGCCACATC
>JABBWB010000138.1:0-101765 GCA_016628085.1 Suillus occidentalis
GAACACTCAAAATGCTGTGAGGGGGGGGGGGGGGGGGGGGGGGGAATTCAAGAATCAAGACACATATCAATCATCTTGCATGCATATTGCAACCGCTTGAAACCCCGCCATCAATCTTACAATGTGGTTTGTAATCGTCATTGTAACACAATGTAAACAGTACCTGATTACAACCGACTTGGGAAATTTGCGACATAACTCCCGAGGGAAGTGTTGGAGTGTGCAGGACCATAGTGATGACACTGAGAATTTTCTTGACATTGAGAACGTGAACTTCATTGAGGCATGCACAGGAAGCAACAGTTTGTGACAAGATTTTGAGAAGTGGCTTGTCAGGGGGAGAATATAACTGAATCAACACAACATTTGCAAACTGCCATTCTTCTTCATTGCCAGGTTCTGCTTCAATGGATAGTCGTGTAAAATATAAGACTTCAGCAAAGTGAGTCTGTCCATTAAGATCAATCTAATTATGAGTATTAAAATTAGTCAGTAGCAGACAGTAAATCAGGTGGAATCTTGAACACCTGAATATCAGGATGTCTGCTACCAGGAGTGCACTGATATGGCTTAAGGAGAGCAGGGTAATAGTGACTTCCACAAGTTTTTCATCTGCCCCTCACACCACAGTATAGCCGACACCCATTCTTGCCACTATGCCCAACCATGTCATCCCAATATACAAGGCCAGGGCCATCAGCCATTGTGTAAAGGAGATGGAGGTCAGAAATAAAACGAGTGTCGCGAGATGCATCTCAAATTGGAAGACCTTTGTTTTGGAGAGCTACAAGGTGGTGCATGCCCACAACAAAAAAAAAGGGTTGAGATTCTTGGGCTTATTGGGCCTTGGTATGAATCCATCTGGACGGACATGGATTTTTCGATAACATTTGTCAGGGGTGAGATTGACGATAACCCAAATGTACATCCAACAGTCTGACTGTTTGCTTTTGTAGAGTGGGGCCCCATTGAGTGAGACCATGAGGATAATGTTGTTTTCTTTGATGTGCCCATCTATAACCATGTTGAGGTAGTCATAACCCATTGCAATGTCGTCTATAATGGGAATTTGGCCTGTGTGCTCTCACTCACTGAAGATTTCCTGCATGTGTTGATGGAGATAGCGCATATCTTGTGCACTATCTGGGTTCCAGTACACAGGTTGGAGCTGTGGGCCTATTGGAATGGTAACAAACTTTTGTGCAGCAACCTTTAGCCATCCGCCACTCACTTGCATTTTCGCCTAGTCCCAGCAAGATGTTCTGCACAAGGGACAGTTGTCTTCATTGGCGCATGAATCAGTGAATGCAATATACGAGTCTGGACACATGTCGTGCTCCACAGACTTGACTCCAGTGTACTTCACATTGAACTTCTTGACGGCCTTGAAACTGAGTACCTCATCAACACTCTCTGCACCATTGAAATTGCATGTTATCGCTCTGCATATTTGATCATAGGCGTCTTGTGAAGTATACTCAAGTGCGAGATACATGGATATACTCTGATGAACTCCCGCGCTCTTGATGTTGACAGGGTCTTGGTGCAGGTTGTGCAGTCTAGCTAGTATGTCATCACCTATATTAGGCCTCATTATAGGCCCAGGATTAATCTGGATGTCATCAGGAGCAGGAATGTTGTTGGGGGTGGGAACATCATCAGGAATGTGAGGGTTGTTGTCTGGTTGTTTGGCTCATTTGTGCTGTCCAACTTTGTGCAAGGATTCTGCACTCTCTTGTGCTCATTTTGCAAGACCACAGACTGTCTCCAAGTGGTGAACACTGGGAGGTAGAGATGGAGCACTCCTATAGGCAGAGCTGGCATAGTTGGCATGCTGTGCCCATGTAGCACTCAGCCAGTGCATATTCTTTCTTTCTTGTCATCTGTGCTAGCTTTGTCCAGGTGCCTGTGCCATGTCATATCCAATACTATGTGGATCTGACCTTGATTATATTTGCTGTAGACACAGACATATCAGGGGGCTTCATCAGGTCATTTGGAACTGGAACTTGTGAAGGACATTCTATATAAAATTGTCTAAATATTTATGATGATATTTGGAAGATATACTCACCTGCAAGTTGTGCGACAAGTCTAGACATCTATGCTTCGAGGCCTCTCCTGCAGGTGGGTAGAGCTTGGATCTGTGCACTAGTTAGTACAAAGTTCCAGTATACGCAAGTTAGCAATGCAATTGATATGATCAATACAACATATGTGATGGTGTAATGCACACAATGGTGCGATGTGATGTATGCAATGGTGTGATCCAATGGAATATACGCAATGGAATGTATGTGATGGTGAATAGGATGTAATGTATATTGATACAAAGTGATACACTATTACCAACCACAGCAGAAACTAGCAGAAATGGTCACAGGACTAAAACAGAAATTCACTCCTCAGCATATCCTGTCTGGAGTGCAGCGTTGTCCAACAATAAGGACATCAGGAAGACAAAGCTGTATTTTTGTAGCAGAAAATGTGGCACCAACATCTTTTATACGGTGCATTATACGGTGAACATCATTTGCATGTTCCCAAATAAATTGTCTAATCCCTGGGTTTTCTTTTAAGACCTCGGGATTTCCTTCATTGTCAGGATAGATAGTCTTTGGTCCCTTGACTGGTAGATCATCAATGAAAACATTAGCAACATGTGGAATTTCATCCTGCAGTACGAAGCTGGTACATTTCTGAAATTCTGCAGGAGCATTTGTATAGCCCATTGGTAAGGCTGTTAATCGTAGCAATCCTAATGGTGTAAGGAAGGCTGTCAAATCTCAGCTTTCTGGGTGCATTTTACGTGCATCAAATCCCCAGAATAAATCAAACACAGTGTAACACTGGGCTCCAGCAAATGATTCTACAAAATCATCTATGATAGGAATAAGGCCAGCATCACGGATGGATATTTTATTGAGTGGTTGTAGGTCATGAACTAGTCATAGTTTACCATTCTTCTTGAGTACGCAAAACCAATGAGAATGGTAAGCGGATTGGCTTGGTTCATATACCCCGGCATTAATTTTAGACTTGAGCAATTCAATGACTTTCTGACGTATCCCAGGAGGGATAGGAATGTTCTTATATTCCCAGGGCACATGTGGCATGGTGGGAATTATATATGGAGTGAAATATGATTCCTTGAGAGTTCCCCTATCGGTTTCTTCAAATGCTAGGGTCTCTTGGTTCAAATTCATAATATGCTGAAAAAGCTTGACTTCTTCAGGTGACAAGTATCCTTGTGAATTTATATTAAGGCTTTCCATGTGTTCCTTAGTTAGGCGAGCATTAGGAATAAATTCAGGAGGATGGAGTGTTAGTGGGATAAGGTTCCGTAATGGGTCATGGGGAAATTGACGCTCTACTCGAGCTGCTTGGGGAAAAGTTCCTGACACGGGCTTGATTTTCTTATCAACCCTCTTGTACATTGTAAGTACTGGAATTTCCTCAGGGGAGCTAGTAGGGTCACAGGAAATTAATATGTCAGACTCAGGATCAGAATTGTGAATATCTTCTGAATCCGTAGACATTTCATTTTGGTTTGGTAACATGGGTCTTGTAAGTCTCTCAAAACAGTCTTCTATAGTTTCACCATCAAGCAGATCAGAAGGATACACTAGGATCTCCTGGCTTGAGTCTTGGTCTATAGGTTTTGAGCACTTGATGGTTAAGGCTTGAGTTTGTTGGCACTTAGAATTCTCCAACAATGATTTGGACCACAAAAGATTAGAATTACAGAACAGGTAATTCCTATCTAATGCTATCTCTTGACTTTTAACAACTTTTCCTCCTAGTAACGTATTCGGACACCCAAAAGTAAAATGAAGATGGAGTGGATAAGAAAATGGACTAGAAATGATCAATACAAGTAGAAATAGACAAGTGAAGATAGGAAATGGAGCTAGAGTTAGAAAGAAAATGGAGATATAAATACATAGCTGCAATCTTGAGAAACTGAGGGTCCATATTTTTGGGGTTAGATCAGTTTTGATACGGAATCTCAAGAGATGGAGATTTTGTAGTTGGTTTTCAATTTTTCTGAGAGGGAAATTCATAAGTCGAGAAAATCTTGATAAATAATTGAAGTTTACCTCTAGAAAGCTAGAGAAAAAACTTCTTGCCCTTTGTTTTGGGCTCATCATAAGGGTCTTCAGAGATATCCGAGAGTGAGTACCATCCTTTGGAGTAAAAGGGGCTCTCAAAATTCTCAGTGCGGAATGGTGACGTGAGAATAACATGAAGTCCAGTTCGTGTGATGCAGAGCATGAGATCTCGGTCCAAAGCCATTTGAAGGATATCGCGAACAGCTCCAACATCCAAGAGTCGAGACTCAACAAGTGTGTGGACAGTATCCTCATCAGGGTAAGGCATTAATAGAGCCTCGATGATTTTTGATACGAGTTGAGGCTCTCCGTGAAGCTCGGCAATTGCCGCGTAAGAATTGAGCCGCTTGCCCTCGCTATGTGAGAAAAATGGATTGACATTTTTGTACTGACCTTTGTACAGTGCGGGAGTAAGGCTGCCTTCAATGTGCAAAATTTCGTCACATTTGATGATATTTGCTTGCGAGGAAGCCTCGGCAAGCATATGAGTAGATAGGACTGTTTCGACAACGTTTAGGAGGTGTCGCGAGTGTGCACAATGGTCTCATATCTCGCGAACACGTTTGTGCCATGTCCGCTGTCATGCATGGTATGTGAATGATACCATACCTGTCATATAATAGACATGATAAGGAAGGTACATGAGATTGTGTAGTCCCTTGCTACCAAGTTACCTTACCGTTTTGTCTTGAATCTATTGCCTTGTATCTCATTTCTCAAGCCTCGTATAAATTCTCGCTTTTCTTACTTGTATTTATATTGCCTCGTATTCAGTTTCCTAGCTTTCAAATATCTCTTACCTTGTATTTATAGTCATTATGTAACCTTCTGTATATTCTTGTTTGTTTATTTTTGTTTGTTCTTTGATTCAGCCACTCTTCTGTTTATTTTTGTTTGGGCCTCTAGTTCAGCCACGTTTATTTCTATTTGGCATCTCTTTCAGCCACCAGATTATGTCAGATCATCATGTGACTGGTAGATTTTCTGGATGGTGATTGTATTTGTTTAGCCATGTGTAGTCATGCTTGACAGGTGATTCATAAAAGGAAATATGACTCATATTGACTCATACTGACTCATGCTGGCATGTGACTTCCCATATTTGTTATTTGTATGTAATATAGCTTACTAAAAGGCAGATTGGATCTCACCACTTTTAGAAAGTGATGATATAATCATGCTTACATAAGGGGATTCAAAAAATGTATATAAGGACCCCGTTTTTGCATACAAATATAAGTTCTTCCCACTTGAAGTTCTTCCCACTTTGCTGAGATTCAAATCCAAGTGTGATTACCTAAGAATCCAAAGTGCAGGCCACATAAGTGCCTTGAAGACAAACCAAGTATTTCCTTTTATAGTTATACACACCTCACAGGGGGTTTCTTGTATTAACTATTGTATTTTGACCCTCAAAGTCATACTCGTCACCATCCTAGCGTTAATTCGTTTAAGGGATCTGTTGACATTCAAGGGTTGACTACCTTGCTCAAATCACAAAGTTATACACTACCTTACAGGGGTTGACTGTATAACTACCGTATCTATTTGAAAGGACCAAGTCCTACATTTAACTAACCAAAGTTGTATCTGCGCCTATACAACTACCGTATCTATTTGAAGGACCAAGTCCTACATATTACTAACCAACAGTTGTATAACTGCGTCATATACAACTAAACCTACAGCTCTCAGTTTAGCTTACGAACACCAACTCTCTCTTTCAACAGAAAGTGAGATACGAACCTCAGGAGAACACGACAAAGTTGAAACAAACTTTCATAGGTTGAAACACGACCTACTAGAGTGAAACATACCTACCGAATTTTACCAGAACACAGACAAACTTCCCACCGAATTCTATATTGTGCTTTTGTATAAAGCAAGAAGAGGACAACAAACTAAATCCTCCCAAGAACTCACCGCGTTATCTACCACGAAAACTAGAAAAGTCGTAGACCGCGTACTTAAGGACTGGCAAGAAGTCTTCTGCGTATAATAGTGTTGTCATTATACGCAAATTTATATAAGACCCTTAAGTAACAGGACACCGCGCAGATCGAGGGCCACCAGTTGGAAGCTTCGAGTCTCCAGCAATGACAGGATGGCCCCCATAAGTCCCCTTTAGAAACTGATCCATGTTCCAATCCAGGGCAATAAGGCCGTCTTGACAATAGCAGTAGGACTCGATAGCATGAACCACGTTAGGAATGTATACTGAATGATAGTCGTTGTAATTCACACGTTCCGTAGTCATATGTGCTTCGGCATCATTTTGAGTGAGTCCATTGAATGAAATTTCTCGTCGTCCGTTGAAATGAGTGACACCGTGATACGGAATGGTACCTGACATTGGTGGGGTGTTGGTGAACGTTCCTCAATGTTATCATCCTCACGAACACTAGATTCGGGGATAAAGGTCTGAGACGGAGCAAGAGAGGGCATGTATTCATCCTCATAGATGGTGCTAAGTCCCGTCTCGGAGTTAGGAGGTGTGACGAGGTTGGTGCGTGCTAGTTCTGGAGCTGGCATGTAGGATGGTAGCTCATCAGTAGACGGACGCATATAGAAAACGTCAACGGAATTATGGTCTCGATAGTCAATTTCATCCTCAAACGTAACCATCAAATGTGACGAAACGTTCGCGGACACTGCGGGAGGTGTAGATGCCGTCGAGGAACGAGAGTGGATGCCTTCGTCTTGCTTTGTGCGCTCGTTGTGTGCTACTTGTGTTAAAATGTTTGTGAGTAAACTATACAGTGCGGGAGAGTGTTCCTGCCCACCATAGAATCCGTTAAAGTGACTGCCCTTCGTGTCTCCTGTCTCAAGGATCTCACCTTCCTCAGGCTCCTCCTTCACAAGTGTCCCCTGGCCTTGATGCTCCTGATGCGCGAAGTCCCCAGCTTGTACACTCTCTAAGATGGTGTCAATGCGAGGAATAAGAGAGTCAGTAGGGCGCGGAGCTAAATCAGGCACAGTGGTAAGGTCTGGATCAGAGCAAGGTTCATTGAAGGCAGATAGTACATTGCAAGTATCACATTCATCTAAGGTAGCGGTATGTTGATGTAAGTAGTTGTCAGTGGTAGTGTTGGCCATGGGAGGCACAGCACCATTCCCAAGGTCAAGTGATGAGACGGAATGTGATAAGCCATATGTGCCGTTAGGCATATGAGACATGGCAGCGTAGGGGTGGTCAGCATTTGGAAGACCGATTAATTGGGGTGGCGCATGAGCATGCGCAAGGTCAGCGTATGGTGAGCCGAAGGATTCGTCAGATGTAAGGGGCACTTGAGCAAATGGACCATTAGTGTGATGTGAGGTGAAGAGTACATCAGACGTACGGGTCCCAAAAGTATTCGGATAGTTGTTGAATGGGGAGCCGAATGATATGTTGGAGTGTGAAGGTACATGAACGTTTGAAAAGTTAGTGAGATGAAGGCCGAATGGTGAAGTAGGATGAAGAGGCGCATCAGCGATAGAAACGACGTTGGAATAAGAACCGAATGGTGAAGTAGGGTGAAGAGGTGCGTCAGCATGAAGTGGCATGTCAACGTTAAAAACATTGTTGAAATGAGAGCCGGATGGTGGAGTAGGGTGAAGAGGCGCGTCAGCATAGTCCAAGACAGAAGAGCCATTGAAAGTGTAAAGGCCGTTGGGCATGAGGGACGCATCATGGCCCAAGGCAGAAGAGCCGTTGAAAGTGTGAAGGCCGTTGGGCATGAGGGATGCGTCATGGCCCAAGACAGAAGAGCCGTTGAAAGAGTGAAGACCGTTGGGCATGAGGGACGCGTCATGGCCCAAGGCAGAAGAGCCGTTGAGAGAGTGAAGAGGCCCCAAAGGAGCAGTGAGGTTGGGCATCATGAGGGCATCATGAAATAAGGGATGATTGGGCAAGGTGTCAGAGGTTGTGTCCATGGTGTAAATGCCATTGGGCAAGAAGCGGATGATGGGCAAGGGGTCATCATCCATGCCCAGGGACAGGGTAGGAATAGACAGTGTTCTTGTCGGATTGTGAAGGCATTCAGAATTGAAAGAAAACTTACCCGCCCTCCCATCACTCCCTCCTCCTAAGTCTCCTGCAGGGAAGCTGGCAGGCACTCCATTGGGAGGGGCGTCAGCTGAGAGAATCCCAGTTGAAGCTGGAGAAGTGGCGCGTCTTTGTAGATCTGGGCTGTTAGGTGCAGCAGACCGTTCCAGGTCCACAGATAACTCCTCCCAGTTGACGGGAGAGTAAGTGGGAGGGGGGATGTTGTTAGTATCGGTGATGTCATCAGAAGGTGGGGGATAGGAAGAGCAGAAAGAGAGAGTGAGGGCGTCATTCTCAATAGAAGTGGTGAACTGGAAGTTTCCGGAGTTCTGGACCAAGAAGTCTGCAATGTCAGCATGTGTTTGGCTGAACGCATGTACCGGCATTTTCCGAGTGGACAATGAGTTACCGAATTTGGAAGTGTGTGAGAGATTTTGATGCCTCGCGCTGTACTTCTCAGACACGAGGCCAATGGGCGCTGGGCGTAGCGTTAATTTCGGCGTCTCTTTTATATGTTTTGTGCATTCTTTTATTTCAATTTCGTTAGACTTATTTAGATTTTTGCTTACAATTTCGTCTCGTGTAATTTGGTCAGCTGCCATTTGAGCATTTACAATTTTAGACACGTGATTCTCCAGTTCGGAGAGATCCAGATTAACAATGCGTGGATTTGAATTAATCACGTGACTTTTAACTTCGGAATGTTCCGCTGCAACGTTTGGGTTTGGTTGAGTCACGTGATCTTTAATTTCGGAGCTTTCCATACAAACGTCTGGGCTCAATTCAACCACGTGACTTTCATTTTCGGAGGTTTCCATTATAACGTCCGAATCTGTAAATTTCTCATTTATCTTGCAAAACAAAGATGTTTCGCCCATATTAGTGATCCATGTGGACGGTTCAAAGTCCCAGTGAGGATCATTTCCATCAGGTGTGCACAGAAGTTCGTAACGAACTTCTAAATCGAGAGGATCCTTGAATAATAACCAAGTACCATCTTTTCTTTCGTCAATGGTTACGTAGTTGCCTCGCTGCCAGGGTCGACCTAATAATAAGCTAAATGGTACATGATCTCCAACAAATAAATTCGCGTGGGTACTAACTCCGCCACAGTCTAGTGGAACGTTTTGTACCAATCCGCGAAGTTTTCCTTCACCGCCATTAGCGTCATTCATAGATACTGACTTAGCAACATCGATAGGCCTATTAATTATAGTCTTCCAAATGTGCTTGTTTACGATATTGAGCTGGGAACCGGTATCAATTATTGCATTAATTGCTTGACCGTCGCAACGCATAGCTATTTTAATTAATAGCCCTCGAGTCTTAGTCCAAACCGAATGTGCCTCTATTTTTGAGTCATTAGGTAAGGTCTTAGGTTTGATAGCATTTGCGAGGATTCCACTAAGCTCGCGAGATGTTCCTAGAAGTTCTCCTACCTCAAGTCGGATAGGAGTTCTCAACACGGTCTCAAGAATTTTCTCTGGTTTAATTTTAGCAGCAATATCAGAGACTCGTTGACGTGTTGTCGTAGTCTTACGATCAGGGTTCAACGTAGGTTTGAATGGTGAATCGTTATATTTCATACGTTTCTCGGTAGCCTTTTGGTCATCCACGTCATCCATGACGATGTCGTCACTATCCCAACTCTTCTCTTGACTTTGCCCAACTTCTCGTTTGTTTACGGGCTTGGTCTTAGTATCTGGAGCGGGTTGTGTGGACCTAGGCTTAGCTTGAGTTTCAGCTTTCTTTGTGGGAACAGTGGGTAATTTATCTTTTCCCTTATCTTTCTCATTTGATTTCCTTAAGTTTTTAGATTGACCAGGAGGGAATACCTCCTTGAATCTTTCTTGTCTTCCTTGGGTGGAGTTTCGGGTAACTCTTTCAACTGGGAAGGCATAAGCTTCATCTTCGGTGTCAGTTTCATCTTTTTCAGATTCCTCATACTGGTTGATTGAGTTGTCCGAGTCAATAGTATTATTATCAGAACTCACGTAGTCTTCAATATACGCGGATCTGGACTCTTTCGATTTATTTTCCTTGATTGTGCTATAAGATCTGGTGTCCTCAGTGTTCACCTTAATGAAGTGTGTCACTGGCACCTTATCTTCTCGGTTAAGTGCTTCCAGAACTGATTCTTCAGGTAAGCGTCTTATACCCCTTCCATCTGGTCTGATGATTTGACCACGGGCTGAGCGCTGAATTTTACCTTCAGAAATCAATTTGTTAACTTGTGGACACATAGGAATTCCATGTCCTTTCTCTCCACACCCGAAGCAAGTGCGTTCATTGAACGGCATGTTCGGTGGGTTATAGAATCTGGTTCCTGGAGGTGGTCCTTTATAATTCGGGTTTCGGTTATCATTTTGCCTTACATTATTCTGTCCATTCTGAATATTGTTAGGCTTGTAATCTGCTTGATTATTATTACCCCTCTTCATAATAGGAGCAGCTATCATTTCCTTGATAGTAGGGTCAATTCGAGTGGCCCTATAATAATACAAAGCATAGTCAGGGTCATCAAGTGAAATCGAGTTCATTCTCTTGATGAGTCCTTCCATTTCGTCCATAGGTTCTGGTGATGTAATGCCAGGTTTCTTATCCTTTGGGGAAGTCTTCATTTTGGCTTCCTTGATATTTCCTTTCACTTTCTTTATTGGTTTCTTAACTTCTTTCTTAACCTTAGGCTCAGTTTGCCTGTTTCTTCTTCCGAAAAAACTCGGTTTCAGATTCACTAGACTCAGAGTCGGTATCAACTTCAGAGTTTTCTTCAGTGGAGGAGTCAGACTCAGACTCAGTCTCAACTTCAGAAAGTAAGAGATCTGCATCAAACCGATCACGGTGTAGCAATTTCTCAGCAATTGCGAATAACTCGGTCAACTGGGAAGGCTTCAGACAAATCCCTATCAGGTTCCTTAGCCATGAGGCGTGTCTCAATTTTGATACGGAGTTTCTTATAGATCCCCTCCCAGAAGTAGCTTGCATATTCTTCGCTAGTTAATTTCTTGGCTTGTTCAAGCCATCCTCCAATACGAATGAATCCCCTCACATACTTTTTCCAAGCAGTGAGTGTAGGGATTTTCTTTCCTCGGGTGGTCCTAACGTAGGACAATAAATCTTTGCGCCTGTAGCGCTTTGTGTCAAGATCTGCATCATAATACTTCAGAATGTCAGCCTTGAGTTTGCTCCAGTTGCTTGACCTGAAGCTAGCTAGTCCTTCTACGAATTCAGTTACGTGTCTGGACATGTACTGTGTGATAGACTCACATTTCTCCTCATCGGAGGATACATTGTGATAATCACAGAGTTTTTCGTAGTGTTTCAGAAAGTCTTTTACTTCTGAAAATCCCCCTTTGAATTTGGCAGGTGCTGCCTTAGTTCCAGGGTTGGGTAAAGTGAGTATAGATCGGCTAGTCATGTTTGACTGTTATATGGGTTATGTGTGGCAAGAATTTTGTTACGGTGATTTGTTAAAGCGAGTTCGATAATACGAAGTGTTACGGTTTGGTTTATAAAGTCTTCAGTGACTTTATTTGTAGTGAAGTTCAAGTTGAACTTTGTTTGGCACAAATGTGCTCTTGATAACAAGAAGAAGCCTCCCTCGCGGTGGGCTCCAGTGATGTCCTGTTACTTAAGGGTCTTATATAAATTTGCGTATAATGACAACACTATTATACGCAGAAGACTTCTTGCCAGTCCTTAAGTACGCGGTCTACGACTTTTCTAGTTTTCGTGGTAGATAACGCGGTGAGTTCTTGGGAGGATTTAGTTTGTTGTCCTCTTCTTGCTTTATACAATAGCACAATATAGAATTCGGTGGGAAGTTTGTCTGTGTTCTGGTAAAATTCGGTAGGTATGTTTCACCCTAGTAGGTCAGTGTTTCAACCTATGAAAGTTTGTTTCAACTTTGTCGTGTTCTCCTGAGGTTCGTATCTCACTTTCTGTTGAAAGAGAGAGTTGGTGTTCGTAAGCTAGACTGAGAGCTGTAGGTTTAGTTGTATATGACGCAGTTATACAACTGTTGGTTAGTAATATGTAGGACTTGGTCCTTCAAATAGATACGGTAGTTGTATAGGCGCAGATACAACTTTGGTTAGTTAAATGTAGGACTTGGTCCTTTCAATAGATACGGTAGTTATACAGTCAACCCCTGTAAGGTAGTGTATAACTTTGTGATTTGAGCAAGGTAGTCAAACCCTTGAATGTCAACAGATCCCTTAAACGAATTAACGCTAGGATGGTGACGAGTATGACTTTGAGGGTCAAAATACAATAGTTAATACAAGAAACCCCCTGTGAGGTGTGTATAACTATAAAAGGAAATACTTAGTTTGTCTTCAAGGCACTTATGTGGCCTGCACTTTGGATTCTTAGGTAATCACACTTGGATTTGAATCTCAGCAAAGTGGGAAGAACTTATATTTGTATGCAAAAACGGGGTCCTTATATACATTTTTGAATCCCCTTATGTAAGCATGATTATATCATCACTTTCTAAAAGTGGTGAGATCCAATCTGCCTTTTAGTAAGCTATATTACATACAAATAACAAATATGGGAAGTCACATGCCAGCATGAGTCAGTATGAGTCAATATGAGTCATATTTCCTTTTATGAATCACTTGTCAAGCATGACTACACATGGCTAAACAAATACAATCACCATCCAGAAAATCTACCAGTCACATGATGATCTGACATAATCTGGTGGCTGAAAGAGATGCCAAATAGAAATAAACGTGGCTGAACTAGAAGCCCAAACAAAAATAAACAGAAGAGTGGCTGAATCAAAGAACAAACAAAAATAAACAAACAAGAATATACAGAAGGTTACATAATGACTATAAATACAAGGTAAGAGATATTTGAAAGCTAGGAAACTGAATACGAGGCAATATAAATACAAGTAAGAAAAGTGAGAATTTATACGAGGCTTGAGAAATGAGATACAAGGCAATAGATTCAAGACAAAACGGTAAGGTAACTTGGTAGCAAGGGACTACACAATCTCATGTACCTTCCTTATCACGTTTAATATATGACAGGTATGGTATTATTCACATACCATGCATGACAGCGTCAGCACACATACATCCGGCGAAATTCCCCCACCGCCTAAGAGCATGCCAGACCATCATTATTTTGTATGTTCTTCAATATTTTCTGTTGCAGCAGTTATTCAAAGCAAACTGCATTAAAATGAAATACTTAGTGAAAAAAACTGTAAAATGCAGTGAGATATGGTAAGTGTCAGTGCACCAGGCACCAGTGACCTTTGCTGAGAGTCCTGTGCTGCCTACCATCATGCCGGATCATTATCACTTTGTATTTTCTTCAAGATTCACTGGTGCAGGAGTGATTCCAAGCAAATTGCATATAAATGACATACATACATATGTAACATACAATATGGAAAACGTGGTGATATGTTGAAACCGTTGGTGCACCAGGCACCGGTGACATTCGCCAAAATTCCCACACCCCTACCATCATGCCAGACCATCATCACTTTGTATTTTCTTCAATATTTGCCGGTCCAGCAGTAATTCAAAGCAACTCACATGAAAATGATATATGTAACAGAAGATATGTAAAACATGGTGATATGTGGTAAGCATTGGCACACCAGGCACCAGTGCAATTCGCTGAAATTCCCACGCCACCTACCATCATGCCAGACCATCATTACTTTGTATTTTCTTCAATATTCACTGGTCCAGCAGTTATTCAAGGCAAACTGCATTGAAATAAAATACTTGTGAATAAATCTGTAAAATATGGTGATGTGGTAAGTGTCAGCACACCTATGTCCGGTGAAATTCCTGAGCCACCTAGCATCATGCCAGACCATCAGTACTTTTCATTTTCTTCAATAGTTACTGGTACAGCAGCTACTGGAGTGAAACTGCCAGTACTCATTCTCGATGTTCACCTGTTCACCCCACATCCTAGTACATACTTGCCAGCAAAAACAGACCATCCCCACAAGTATTCCCAAAATATGCAAAAGTGTTGGCGAGAATATATGGGCCCACCCCTCACCATCGAGTAGTACCTACCATAAATAGCCTATTGTTAAGGTCGTACTCTCGGGTTGACGGATCCGAAGGGCTTTGGCCTCAGCTCGTACACTGTGCCCCTTTTCCGAGTATTACTCTTGAACTTCAGAAAACACTAACGTATCGGATCCGAAGATCAGAACATATAACATATCGATATCTGAAGGTTATCCGGATAATGGAAAGACGAGTAAGACTAATCCGGACACGTCCGGATCAGAAAACAACAGAGTAAAGACTATCCGAAGATAGAGCCAAGGATATAGACTATCAGATACAATCTGTATAGTCTCGGATGGTGACAAGAGTTAACGAGTACTCAAGTCCAGATGACAGAGAGAGGACAATCTAAGATGATATTCGAACTGAGGTGTTACAAGGTAAGTACAGGAGTTTATATACTGAATGTCTAAGGCTTGAGGCTATGTACAAAGTATAAGCAAAGTCTATCGCTAATCAATGGAAGCTGGAAGGAAATCACGGGTGGACGGATGGAAAACATAGCCAGGAATTAATCACAAGTAAAATGGATCAAGGAAAACATAGCCGGAAATTAAGGAATACCGAGAAGCCGGTAATAAGGAATTACCAATAGCAGGAAAGGCTGTGATAACATTATATGAACAGGAAATGAATTAAGAAGCTTATCGTATATCGGATCAGAAGCGGATCTGTACATTGGACCGGATCGGATCTATGTTCCGGAAGTCCAGATGAGAAGTGTTAATAGATGGGATGTGACACCTATACATCATACTATCACTATCCTATATATTTTTGTATTCCATAATGTATATACTGTTGGCCCACCCTTGAGCCTTGAGTCATATCTAGCCCCTGGCCCACCCACTAGACTAGGGTACAATCCCATATGTGGGCCCATCCCATAGGTCAGGCTTACATTGTAATGTGGGCTCACGGTGGGTTGGCCCTACACTTAGGGTGTATTGTCACCATGGGCTGTCCTATAAGTAGGGAGATATGTCACTGTATTATGTGGGTCCAGTCCCAGGTTTGGCCAAGATTCATCTGTCTGTTACTTTTGCTGCTCTTGTTTTGCTCCAGCTACTCAAGGTGTGCTTTGTTATATGTCATCCATTTCCCTCCTGTCTCATCTCTTTGCCTGCCCAGAGTTGGTTGCCCCCCCACCCCCCCAATCTCAGTTGGAATCCCTGCTCCTGACATGTACTGGGTGTTTGCGCATGGTGTTGGGAATAGTTTGGTGGATGTAGTGGGCATCATTGATGCAATACCTCAATATTGCAGTCGAACCTGACCTCCCAAATGCATTCAGAGGTGTTCAGTCCAGAGTTTGACCAACAGCTGAATCTGAACCTAATGTTTGGTTCAGCATTCAGACATTTTTACCAGAGCACCATCACACTTCACACTGTCTCTTGGAGCATGCGCCCTTCAAAGGAACTTACTTCCCAACTTTGGTGGACCATCAACTGCGCTAACGTCTATGTCAGTTTCCAGGTCCAGCCTGCTCTGATGGGCCTTTCTATGCACGGCAATTAAAAACAGCCTTTCATCAAACATTCCTCATTTTACATATGTAAGTGACCTTATTATTTCTGAATTGTAAGACTTGATCTATCCATGTGTTGATGTGTAGATTTAAAATGTGTACTATCACACATTGACCTGCAACATGTTGCAATGATTATTATGTTCATCACATGTAAATTACTGTTTAATTTAACTTTGTTGGTCACAGCCTCATGGCCTCAACACAATTGCATAAAATAGCACTGACTGCAAGATGGACTTGACACCCTGTGATGACCCACCCTTCAATGTCTGACTCTGATTCAAATTTGATATCCTTCAGTTCTGATCCAGGTTCAGGCTTGACAGATGAAGGCACCCAATATGAATGTAGCCTGACATGCAGCAGTATGATCAGCTTTGGATTTAGCTTTCACCATTCATGTCAATGCCTTGTCAGTGTACCCCTTGTGATCAAATACACCATCTTCAAAGGCGCAGCCAGTAAGAATGATGGGAATGCCAGCACAGAAATGCATCACCTCAAAAATCTACACATTGTCCAGAGTTGGTGAGTCAACAGCAAATATCTTGAACTAACTGGTAAGAGATCTGAGGCAGTCATAGTCTTCTTGCCCTGCTGTATCCCATAATAGCGCATTGACAAGCTCAATGTGCTTTCTGTCAAGTACCATCACTGATGATAGCAAGCTTCCTCCTTATTTCAGCCATTAGTGGTACTCAGAATAAGATTTTTGAACATTTGAAAGCTCGCTTAACTGCGTTCAACTCCCTGCTAAACGGCTTCAAATATTTCGGCCGATCGACTGTAATTGAAAGTCAGGCCGGCATGACTTGCGGAGTTTCAAACAATCATGCCTCCCTCTCGTCAACGTGTCCGTCGTTCTGCACGCCTGAAAGCCAACCCTCTAGTGCACCTCTCGAGGACGATGGATGATGAAGGTTCAAACATTCACAGACCAGCCAAACCCCCTCAAGATCATGTACCATGCCTGACTATCCAGTGGCAGAGCAACTGCGCTCTCACTGACATACTAGTGAATCATCTCACCATGCACCCTGCTGACTGCAGAGTCCTATTCTACTCTGATGGCAAGAAAGCAATGTCCACTGTTGATGATGGTGCTTCTGGATCGGACAAAGGACAGGTCTACACTACCCTGGCCAAACTGATCTTTATGGATCACCTGAGGTATGGTCATGCATACACTACCAATGCAAAGAAATTTCGTGACGGGGTCTGCAACTGCACCAGAATGTAAGTCGTTGCGATTCTTCCTTCCGTTGATAAAAAGACTAAAATTTATATAGTCTTAGGGGGAAATATAAGAAATTAAAGGCAACTTTAGCAGCACAGGTGCTGGTGTGATGCCTGATGGAGGCATGCAAATGAAAAACCTACTAGGTGAGTCCTCAGTCCTGAATTTTCAGTCCTCGGCTGATGTATTGCTATAGATGCAGCACTCATAGAGCTCCCATGGTACACGGAACTGGATGCCATCTGGCATGCCAATCCGTCCATGGCTACGAAAACACACTCATCAAAACTCAGTGTCGATCACGCTGGCGCCTTATTCTCCTTGGTCAAACTGCATGATGGGGCTGGTCCCCCCACATAGTTTGATGCCAGTGCTCATCCCCCCACCCAGCTTGATGCCAGTGCTCGTCCCCCCACCCAGCTTGATAACAACTCTCAGCCGCCTCCTCACACATATTCCCCACAATCCATCGATCCAATGCTGCAACAATCTGGTCCTGCTCGCACATTTCCCTCCACCCCCCTACAATTGGTCCCCCCATCTTCCTGGCCTTCCGGCACTTGACGATGACGACGATGACAATGATGACATGGATGTTCAAGAGACCTCCCTCGGAGACACCTTTCATCACCTCGAAGGTGATGAGGGGGGTGACTTTTCCAAAGCTGCTGGGAAGAAGCACCAACTCCCATCATCACCATCTCCCCCTCCCGAACCTCCTGAACCATTCGCCATGCCAGCAAAATCCCCAGCATCTGTCTATAACAGCCACTCGGCGTTTGGCTCAAAGAAGCCATCAAGTTGTGGTAGACATTGCAGGCTGCCATCAGAGGTGTCGGTCAGCACATCAGCACCTTCGTCCACAACACACAATACTTCGTCGTCGGACTACCTAATGTCCTCGACCCCCCACACTTCACTTCCAAACAGCGCTAGTGGCTCGAAAAAGAAGAAGGCCAAGTCGGATGTCATGCAGCACGTTGACAATGTGAAGGATGAGCTCGCGTCTATGCAGTCCGACATGATGTTGTGCCATGACAACAAACACCATCACTTCCTCCTGAAGCTCAAGGTGAAGATGGAACATACTCGCGACACTAAGAGGTACGAGTGGCTTCGCGCCACCCGCAAGCATGAGGCCTTGCAGGCTACCATCAGCCATCAGTGTCTGCAGGAGACAAGAGACACTGAGATTCGCCTTCGCAAGACCGACATCCGAGTCTATGAGGTGCATTCATTGGTGCTTGACAAGGAGGCCGAGACACTTCAACTCAAGATTCAATTCCAGCAAATGATGCAGGGGAGCAAACTGTCAGATGGAGAGTAAGTTCTCATTGTCTCATTCGCGTTGTCTTGTTGTTGTCTTGTTGTCGCTGTCTCATTCTCGCCCCCGTTGTCGTCGTCCATTGCTGCTTCAAGGTCACTTCTCTTATTTGCTGTTGTTGTTTCCATTTGGACATATGTGTTGCGCAATTGCTACCTTCCATGATTGAGTACATAGGTATATACATTTGTTGTACAAGTGTTTGGGTAGTGTTACATGTCAAAAAAGTATTGATCATCCTTCCCTGTGGTGTGCATCTGAGTGAGGACTGTTAAAGAGATCATTCATCAACTTTGTGTGAGCAGCTTGACTGGGAGTGCCATCATATGTCCTGTCACCAACAACTTCATCACCATCTGGCCCCTCAATCTCTGGATAAATAAAATCTTCCCCCTCCTTATGAGCCCACTTGAGAGAACTCTCGTATGTTCCGTCCTGCTTGCAATGCTCAATTTCGAAGCGAATAATCATGTTGTGCAAGATGATGCAACACTTGATCCACTGCACAGAAAACTCAAGGTCTTTCTCAGCCTGAATTCTGAACCGTAGCTCTCGAAGGGACTGGAACCGTCCCTTCAAAACAGCAAACGTGTGTTCAACACGAACACGAATCTAAATAAATAAATTAAAATCAAATGAAAACCACAAAAAAAAACCATACCCTAGAGAGGTGATAATTGAATGTCCTCTGGTCCCTCGTCAACCGTCCATTGCGAGGCTTCTTGTAAGGGGCAATACACCATGGTTCCAATGGATAGGCACTGTCCGCCCAAACCCAATGGCCATCAGGCAGAAGATCAGCATGCTCATCATAGAGGCGAGTGGAACGAAAAGCGAATGCATCATGGACACTCCCGGGATGACCAAGAGAGTAATCAACAATCAGGAGGTTGTGGGGCAAGATGACTGCCTAGAAATAAATTAATTTTTGCACATACAGTCAAAAAAAAATTGTTACCTGACAGCCAAGGGAATAATTGGACTTCCTATCAAAAAATGTCTCACTGAAATAACCAGGCTTTGTGAACAGATTTACAGTCAAACCATCAATGGCTAGAAAGCCACCTTTCCACTCTGGACAGGTGCGCGACTCGGCAAATTTGCGAGCCAGGTCAGCATCCTCAGAATTACCTGCTGGGAAGCAGATAAACTGATCATGGGCATCAAGCACCGCAATCATCACACGATTAGTGCAATTAACTACGGACCCGACACTCACACCTGCCCATTGAGCAACATTCTCGAGTGAAATGGCATTGCCATAGTGGCCTGCCCGATTCAAAAAGATGGCGAGCTGGATGGAGACAGGAAGCTGAGGATTGTTGGACTGATTCTGGAAGATAGGGTGATTAGATATATGATCGAGAATGTCATCGAAGATCTCTGGGGCGACACGAAGTTTCTGCCGAAACAAGTGAGGGCGGTGTTCCTCGTGGTGAACCAGCATGTGAAGTTGAGATGCTCGTGGAGGAGGCTCATCGGGCTTGTGGAGTACACGAGCCCTCTTAACCTTGTCACGGAGAGCATTGATGGTGTCTCGGAGCCTGTCGTAAGGCAAAGCGACATCATCTGAAGATTCAGAACTGATATCAGAAGAATCTGAAATTGCTGTGATAGGGGACATGGGGGATGGGGGGGAAAGGGTGCTAATAGACAGACTGAGTGAAGCATCATCATCTGAAGGAGTGGTAGAAGAAAGCAAGTCCGAGTCCCACCTGACCAGCCGCACCTTACCTTCGCTGGAACGCAGCTTGAAGGTGGCCGTTCTCTCAGCGCCTACAACATCCAGAAGGAATCCACCCTTCACTCGATCCATGCAGATCTTCCCCCAGACACTTCACCCCTCAGCGCCAACATCCAGAAGAAGTCCACCCTGATTTCGTCTTGCGTCTCCACGGAGGCACGTATTTCATCTTGCATCTCAACAGAGGCATGTAGATCATCCTCCCGACACTTTTCCTTCCCCCCCGCCCCCCCAGCTGCTCAGCGCTCAGCATCCCCTCCTCCTCAGCACTTATTTTCCCTCCTGCATGCCCTATCTATGGCTGATTTCATTTGTGTGGGGCCTAGTTTTTTTTGATGATTTTTATTAATGCTGTCATTTGAAATACAAAGTATGTTGGACCACTACACTATACTACTTTCCCCTATGTACATAGCACACCTTTGAAAATCCTAAGTGTCGTTTTAAAGTCCGACTGTGCGCCGATGTGTGCCGAGCATATTTCTCTCGGACTTGTGCGAGTTCATTCAAATGTAGAAAGTAGGATTGCATGAATATTGCATTACAATGAGTTTGCGGCCATTCAGATGCCTATAGTAATACATGTTTATAACCAATTTAACTCTTTTGCTATGATTATTTCCTAACATGGTAATTTATTTGATATCATCGAGTTTATCATTGATAGTGTTTAGGTTGACAATTCAAACTCACTTTTGTTCCTTGATGTCAACGCCCATATTCCCATCTTGTCCTGGCACCTTCAGCCTCCCCTTCATTACTCTGATGTAACCTTTGCTGCTTTTGTTTTGCTCCAGTGACTTAAGGTATGCTTGATTTTAAATTGTGTGTTTCCCTTCTGAATCTATTTCATCTTTCTGCCTGTCCAGAACCATAGTGCCTTCAACCTCCCCATCATCTATCTGTTACTTTTGCTGCTCTTATTTTACTCCAGCTACTCAAGATGCACTTATCTGTCTGTTACTTTTTGTGGCTCTTGTTTTGCTCCAGCAACTCAAAAAGTGTGCTTTGTTATATGTTGTCCATTTCCCTCCCATCATCTCATCTCTTTGCCTGTCCAGAGTTGGTTGCCCCCCCTCCCCCACTCTACAAACACACATCACACCAAGCATCATTACTTAGACCCTATAACCTCTACTGCTCTTGTTTTGCATTCACAATTCACCAAGCTGGTTTCTGCATGATATCATCTCATCAGCATCATGGTAATCTACAAAGAGAGAATGATCAAACCTCCTGCTCCCATTTCTGCTGTTGCTTCATGTTGCTTGCTTTCTGAGTGAATTTCTGAGTTCATACAATCAGTTGTTAGTAGCCATGCATCACAAACAAAATACACTTGTTTTTTTAAGCCCCTTTAGCATGCATTCACAATAATAGTGAGTCTTCATGTCAGCTGTTGGATGTGGAGACTCCAGCAAGTCCAATGATTGATCCTCAATATCACTGCTCTGAATGGTGCTAGTGAAGGACTTGTGCGATAAAGTGCTGTGGCTTCTCAATCAAGTTGATCCAGCCAACTGAGGGTGCTATGTAAGCAGTAGATAGCCTACACAACAGCAAAGTGGGCATGTCCAACTCGGGTGGAGAATTATGTAGCAGTTAGGACTTGGCTTCTCACTCATTCCCTACAATTCATCAATTGCATATCATGACACATTCCCACATACTCTTCATCTGAGATGCCTCATCTCTGGCAATCAGTTTATGGGATGCAGCCCTAGTGCCCAAGACCCCACACTATAAGGAGCAATTCATCCAGCATCTTGTTTGGGAAGACAAGGTAAGTCAATTCTCCTAATAGTGCTTCATCATTGGCTACTCAACTTATTTCGGGACACACAGTGATTTGTCTTTCCATTCATCAACATGTCTCCCTGCCTGCCAGAATACCTGGCAAATATCGTGAAGATGCTCATGAACTGGCAGGTCAGGATCTTGGACAATCCCAGGCTCTTCAATGAATTTGCCACTTCTCAGGTTGACCTGTCCAGCGACCTCATGGTCCACCACCAACATGTTGACTTTTATTGGTACAGTTGGTAGAAGAACCAGATTGACATGATACCATTCAAGACGCCCTCCCAAATTTCACTGGACGAGGTATTAGAACTGTACCATGAACACATTCAGCAAACAGTGAGTGTCTTCTCAATATTTTGCCCTGAATCACTGTTGACTGATGAACAGACAATGGCCCACATGTTGCTGCTAGATATCCAGAAGCATGCAGGGGGTCCAGACCCCTTGCTCAACAATCTTCAGGTGATCCAGGAGGATCTTCGGGAGTTGGGGACTCAGCTGCAGGGTTGGCTTGCAGAAAAGATGACTGTTGGGAGACTTGCATTAGAGGACATGGCCCGCCTTGAAGGACCAGTAGATGCCCTTCACGATGCTATGGCAGCATCGTAGATGCTGTTGGATGGGAGGAGGCACCCCAAACAAGGTCAATAGTCTATGGCTGTCAAGTTGTTTCAGTAGATGGACTGTGCCATAGAAAAGTTTAGTAGATAGACTGTACAATTAAATAGTTTGGCCATGAGGCACCAAGGATTTAATGCTGACTAAATTGATCCATCCCTGCATATCATTGCATGCCAATAACAAATCAGTGCCCCGCATCATGCGAGTAATGAAATACTCAAGTCAATCAACTGCCATACAAGGCCAAATTGCCGGTGCCAAGGGAATGTGGGTTCTGCACACCCAGTCGTGTGCATCAAATTCCCCATACAGATTCATTTGGAGTTATAATTACTCCCAAGATCATTAGGTCTTCATGCATGGAGGCATCCACGAGGCAAGTGCATAAAAACTATCTTGTCAATGACCAGGCAGTTACCTCCCATGTCTTATTTCCCCCCCCCCCCCCCCCCCAAATGGTGCTCCTATTCCAACTATGCAGGCTTTCTAAAGCATTCCATGCATGAGTAGTGCGCCATACCTCCAGATTAGGCACTGCATACCACAAATGTGACCAGTGAGTGTGGGTGGAGTAGCAATTTCTTGCCCATGTATCAAGCAGACCCTTAGTGAATCAGCTGATAGTTCAAACCCAGATAGATGTGTGGCTGTGGATGATCTCATTTTGGACAATTTTATTGATCTATGTGTGGAACAATGGTTCCAAAATGAAAGGTTACAAAATCTCTCTATTTCCACTTGCCCCTGACACAGACAGGTCTCATAATGGAATCTACTGAGATAATTACAAGTTACACTGACCAAATGTCAGGTTGACCCAAACAAATCTTGAATGAGTATCCTTGGCCAATTGTCTATACAATCAAGCTTGTCTGATCACATAGCATCTCAGTGCATCATCCACAGGCATGCCATGTCTCTACTTTGTGCACCTAAAAATTGATTGTCCAACTCATCTCATGTTTGATCAAGAGTAATTCTTCTGACCACTGATCTTGTAAAGCCTTGGTGCAAAGCCAATGCACTCTGTAAACTGTGGATCGGAGGATGTCAATCAAATGTCATGTCAAGGTTACCCAAACTCACATGTATTCATCCAGGGTAGGGTGGAATTTCTTTGACCTTGGGCATTGGAGTCAGCCACAGCCAATGTTGCTTTCAGATCCCCTTTCTCCAACTTCTGGTATCTGTCCAACAGATGATCCGCTCCAAGATTGGCCATCTGTGCCCTGCATTTTTGTATACGGTGCTGTTCAGGTTGATCACTCATTCAACAGATCTGACCTGGACCCATGCTCGGGTGGTTGTGACTTGTGATCTTGCCAGCTGGACTATCATTCTAAATAGAATAGAACAGCCTTGTCAACCAGGTGAACCTGGATGCTGTGCAGCATGTCATTGGCCTGCCCTTCCCTCAAGGTAATTTCCTGTGTGACAAGACCCATCATGCCCAAGTCCTTACACCTGTCTAATTTCAAATTTGATGGGAGTAGGATGTCTATCAAAATCCCTGGCATCATCATCTGAAAAGTCATCATCAGGGCCATCTTCATAGAACTCAATGAGCATGTTGGGTCATCAGATGAAAATTTTTGGCTTTGAAATTACTATCCATAACCAAAGACCTGGTGTAAGCATGGGCTTCCAGCTAGATGCTCAAAGTCTATGCACCACCAGTATATCAGCCTAAATCATGATAATAAAATAGCACTTACATTGCCTTAAAAGATTATGATCCATAAATAATTTTGAAGCCATGATGGTGGTTGAAAATGAAGTAGTCAGCAGTAGTGAAAATTGACTGATAGCTGCAATTTTGGGTACCTTTAAGCAGAGATATACCTTTTAGCTCTTTGCATAATAATCAATGGAGAGTATAGTGGTAACTCAGACCCTGTTGTGATACTGTGCAGGACTGACTGGGATCACTAGCCCTACTATTCAACCTCTTCCATTGCCAAAATTTGTAGTGGTAATTTGGACCTGTCATATCTCATACTCTGAACCCAACTTTCCATCCCAATCATCATCCATCTTCCAGTTATGTATGTCACACCTCAGTAGGATTAGCCCTGCTACCTCTGTCCATCATCCGATTTGATATCCAAACATCCACAACCCTCCAATGCACAGATCCAATACCATTCAACATTTCCAGTCTGATCTGATGTACGTATCCGATATACAATAAGCTTCATAATCCTTTTCCTGTTCACATAACATTAAACACAGCCTATTCCTTTATTTGGTGTTCCTTGTCCCCAGCTTCTCAGTAATTCTTTATTTCCAGCTATGTTCCTTGATATGTTTACTTGTGATTAATCTCTGGTTATATTCTCTGATCCAGTTACTTGTGATATTAACTTCCAGCTTTCATTAATTAGTGATAGTCTTTGCTTACACTTCATACATACCTTTCAGATCCTTGCTTACTTACAATTCCAGTGCTACCTACAGTATATAAGCCCTCACTACTCTCTGGACTTCCTTAATTCAAATATTAAAGTTATTTCTATCTCTTTTGCCTTAGAGATTGAGTCCCTTATGCTCTGACTCTACCTTACGGTAGTCTTTCCTTATCTTTGGCTATTCTGGACTTTGTCCAGATAAGCTATTCCTTGTCATTCCTGATCTTTGACTATTCCAGACTTTGTCTGGATAGCTATTTTTTGGTCTATTGAAAGATACAGGGAAAAATCCATGTCAAAACATTTGAATGTCTGGACTCATGGCATTCAGACAATCACAGCATCAAACCTCCAGGTGATGAACTCTGGACTTGTCAAAATGACCATAGTGTTTTCCTTTGGCTGAAACTCAGGTCCAGACACAAATGGCAGATCTTCAGGCTCAAGCTGGTCTTCAGGTTCGTCTTCTTTGAACAAATTCCACCTATCTGTGACCACCAGACATTGTTTGCCATCATGACCAAGGTGTATGGATGAGTCCCACATGAGCGAGACAACTCCACTTGAAGAATCATCCATTCCATTGACTGATCCAGTGGAAAGGATTGCTGCGATATTGACTCCTGCAACAGCCCATGCAATAGAGTGGCTCGCCAAGACAATCTTAACATTTATATACCCCATCCTATTCACAGATGATGCATCTCCTGTCGTCTAGTGGAGCTTCTCAATTAAGGAGATGATGTAGATATGATTCCTGTCTTGGCAGCCATTGCCTGAGGTAGTTTTTTGACTCTGTATTTTTTAATGCTCAGCCATAGTTTGAATGGCAGTTCAATATTGCACATGAACTTGCCATGGTTTTTGGGAGTTGCAAAGGCTCAAAAGAGTTTGGTCTTGCTTGTAAGTATTGTCAGGAAAGTCTTTCCAAGGAGGTGGTGGCTTGACAGGCTGAATATTTGGTGATTCTGTGGGAGAGTCAGGCATAAACCTGTAGGCATGTTGTCTCGTGCTTGCAAGTGGGACCTTGACCCAAGTCTTCCTACCTTTGCTGCCCCTTGCTTCCACTCTATGAGATTTTTGTACTGGGGTGCATCTACATATCACTTTTCAAATACTCCACTTAAGTATTGAGGTCTGGATAACAATTGGTCCATGTTATTCATTTGTTAGGATGTATATAGGTCACAATGCTTGCTCTTTGTTGGATCTTTCACATGCTGTATGGACCATCCACACCCATATAATGGAACCCCAGCATGAATGTGAACAGAATCCCTTATATACCATGCCCAAGCAATCTGATCCCCCTTCCACATCATAAACTCTGTCTCATGATCCTTCTGGAAAATGCAATCCCCAAGTGCACCAGATGTTGATGTCATCAGAAGTGGAAGGGAAGAAACATTCATGCTAGAAATTGATCTTGGGGAATCAGACACTGAATGCTGGACATCCAGACTTTGGTGTTAAAGAGGGTGGAGATAGTGAGGATTAGATAAGGGAACCTTGGATAATGTTGGCTGTCAAAGATGTATTATCATTTATTACTCAATGAAATACTACTTGATCTGAGGTGTGCTAGATTTCAGATATTCAGTTGTCATGTTCCAGGTCCTGGCACTCGGAACTTGGCTTCTTGCAAGAATGACATGGTCCCATGGGCGCCAACAAGCGCTCAGCAAAATCTGGTAGGGGTGTAATGATTAAGCAGAGGACCATCTTCTTTGTTCACTGCTTTTAGGTCATCATGCTCGGCAGAAGCTGAAGCAGCAGAAGGATGCCCCCCTGGCACTGCATGCCTCATCCCTGTTTCATTCATTTCAGATTGTGGATCCTTGTTCCTTTTCCCCCTCCCCTCTTCTTGTGATCCACTTGCTGACCGTGTGCGGTGCTCTCCAAAACAGACTACTGATGTTGGTGTTGTTATCGTCGCTACCACCAGCCCACATGCCCACCATTGAAAATGTCATCCCTGTGATTGTCATCACCCTCCTTCTCACCCTTGCCATCACCACGTCATGGTGGAGGTGCCTTATCCCCAATCTCCCCAACCACTGCAGCTCCCTATGCCTAGTCTCTGACTCCTTCTGCTGCAGCTGCTTCTCCTATGTTATCATTCCACCAGACAATAAGGAGGAGGTGGTGGTGGTGGTGGAAGGAGTCTCTGACCCTGTCAATGTGACCCTCCATTTTGCCAGGTCTGGAACGCGTTCTGGTGCAGTGAGGATGACACACCATCCTGGCTTGTTGAAGTGCCATTATATCAGCCAGGCCTAGTCACCCTCTTGCTGGGGAGATTCTGCCTGCTGATGACTGCATCAAGGTTCACCCCCAATGCAACTGTCATGCAACATCCAGCACCACCTTATCCACCTGCACCTCCACCACTGTCTGCCATAATCCCTCCCCAAACACCTCAGAACCCGTTTAGCGTAGCAACACCAGTACCCAGAACAAATCTCTTCTATGGCTATTGAGGTGGTTACCCATCAACCCCGTCAAGAGGACGAGGAGCCTCCAGAGCAGACTGTGTTCGAACGGCAGCACAATACACAGTCCTACCACATCACCCAGACTCAGAAGTAGGAAGACAGGCTTATGCTCAATAAGTCCAAGACTGGAGTACTCAATACAGTGCAGACACAACACCAAACATGACGAGACCTTACCCTCTGAAACCAGGCACCTCATCTCTAGGATCTTGAGAATGTTTTAACTGCGGGCTAGCAACAACACCTAGCCACCAAGCACATGAGTGTCAGAACATGCTAATCCCCATACAAGAAGGGTGCTGGAGGGAGATGGTGTCTCACCTTATGACAAGGTCACTAGCTCCACTGCAGACACCATTACACCATCCAGCATTCAATATGTGAACTCTATGGCAGCACCACCACCTCAGACAACCATGTAGTAATACCATCATCTATACTATGCACCCCAGCAGTGGCAATATGAGCAGTTTGACATGTTGGGAAATGCATATGGGCTACAACAGTAGGGGAGCTCCCTGCAGCCTGCATCCAGAACCTTCAAGCAGAGGACAATAAGACCATGGTTGTTGATGACCCAGTCTAGATTCCCCGCAATGAACTCAAATCCCCTAATACAACTAACTATTCAATAAGCTTGCTATCCACGGTACTGACATCCCTCTGGCTGCCAAGCTTTGATTCATCCTTAGTAGCACCCCAGCTCCACTCTCACCAGTTGAGCTGAGTGCACCAATCAAGGATGATCAAATGACAGATGATAAGTTTATTGTTTCTACACTGGAAATTAAGATTGTTTCGCCACAGATTACTGCTTCCATTGCTCCCAGGTCTACTGCTGAACTTGATTCCATTGGAGAACATGATGATCCCACAACTACCATCATGATACTTGATACTTCAGATACCACCTCAAGTATAGATTTCATTGCTGATTTTCACTAAATAATATATTTATTGTTAAAATGACAGACACTGCTGATTGTTATTCAAGTGTGATTAAAACAGATATTGTAAGGCTTTATGAGGCTCAATAACTCCCATAATGGACAGCATCTAGGACAAGTGCTTTTCAAAATCATCAATCACCTCGAAATTTCACACAAGGTGATGTTGTATCCTACAGGGATTCATGTTACTCACCATGCATTTAGATTGGATGCATCACTTGTGATAATGTAACAAATAATGGCTCAATGATGAATGAGTTTTCAAATCAGATTATGAAGAAGACCAGGAAGGCATTTGATGCCAAGGGACACCACATCCATCAGGTGTGTAATTTATTATATCTTTAGCTAAATTAGTTTTGATATTGTGTTTCTAAGTGTCTTGCCTATGTTATCAATCTTGCAATCCAGGCACTCATTAAGACTCACATGAAATCAAAACACTGCAACCCTGTGAGCCCCAAAGACCATATGCCAAGCCACACCATTCATCAATGTAAGTCCCTCAGCTCACCATCCATCAAGGTCTAATGTGCTTTATTTATCAGGGTTGGCTGCTGGTTATGCATGCAATTATTTTTCTTGATCATATTATAGAAAATTTCATTGTTTCAATGCATCTCATTTGCAGGTTCAGATGAACCTTGAAGCACAGGCCCTTCCTACTACTGGAAGTTGAATTATTGTGGGTTACTGATCAAGACGACATGGGATGTGGAGCAGCAGCGCTCCTTAGGTTTGGGTGACTTGTCGTCCCATGTTGAGGGTGAGAATGCAGTCCAAGACACACTGTGTCTATTTGGAATACTGAAGGCCATTCATTACATCAACAGCACAGACGGTCTGAGCATGTTTGATTATGTGCAAGGTATGCCATTCCATTATCGCTGCATCAACTGACTAACACACCTGGCTATTAGACTTGACATGTGGTTGACTGTCGACATCAAATGCAGTGACATTACTTCAAGCTCTCACATTCATTAATGTTGCATGGCGCTCTTGACTATATACTGCCTTATTGAATGCCACAACATAATCATCCAGCAGTGCTCTATATGTCAATAATCTGATGGACTTTTGGACACAGATCATCCATCATGCCTCAATAAGCCTCAGCTGAAGACAATGACACTGAAGACTTCACTGAAGAGCTTCATGCCATTGAAGACTCTGATTCTGAATCTGATGACAATTTGGAACAAGGCAGCACATCTGATGGTACAAGGAGTGACTTGGGGACTGTGAGGAGGATAATGATGGTCTTGCAACCAGATGTACCCATGCATGAGGTCTGCAAGGTATCAAGTTCATTTTTCACTCTTGTTTCTTGTTTAATGCATCCACACATTTTCGCTCATAGGCACTCAAAATAGCCCAAGAAGCATATAGCACAGCATGACTCAAACTACAAACTCTCAAGAAAGAATACACATTGCTCCATGCTGCTATGCCTGCATGCAGCCATAACAAAGTCTTTAAGAAGACATCAGCTCTTGACAGCCAGATCACACATGCAGGCAAGAAGTATGCGATGTTCCACTATTTCTGGGTCATGAATGGACTCTTCCCAACAACTCCCAAGCCAAACATTGACCTGTGCAGTGACACATGTTGGGCCTCACCAGAAGCGAAGCTCAATGGCACCATGGCTGAGTTGTACCAGTGTGTACTGAAGTCATTACATAAATTGATGAAGACTTACTCGCAGTTCAGACCACTGGTATGTGTCATTACTGTGTCAATGTTGTCAATGCTCACACACATCCTATTAGTTTTGTGCTGCCATCAGCTCTGAAAGGTTGAACATACTTCACAGCCTCAAGGACTACACAGGCTTAATTTTCTCTAGTCTGAAGCTTGATCTGACTGTCTTTACTGCTGGGCCTGCTGAAAAGAAGGAGAATGAGCAGTATCTACTTCACTTTCAAAGCAATATGCAGACACTGACTTCATCTGTCAGATTATCTGTGTTGAGATATTCAGGAAGGCTTCGCTCTCTGGGAAAACAAAGGGACACCCAAAGGCTAGGGGTGAAGGTTGGGACATATTATCTTACATCATTAGCATGCATTAAAAAGGCACCATGTGAAAAATGTCTTTAAAATGGCTTAAATTGACTTCAGAGGCTTGGTAGAAATTTCTGACACTCTCTGGTTGGTAGTCCATGCTTGCTGCACTGGTCATTGACCCAGTGTAACAATTCTTCCAGGGGCAACCTGTCTTCCCATTGCAGAGGTGTCAATGGTTGTTGATTCACTTTGGTCCTAAATGTGGTGTCTTCTGGAAAATGTAACTTGAACATTTTAAAATCCACTGGGTATACTTCGCTAACACTAAGGGCAAACATGTCAGCAAACTCTTCACACTGGACACTGACCTTAGATTTCTGATCTTTGGATAGATTGTTGCCAATTTGGATCATTCACATTATCTCTGCCACTCATCTTGGATTGAATGGGTTGAAGTGCTGGGAGTAGACATTGGTCTGGAATGATGGACTTGGGAGTTTGGGTACTTCTCCCAATGCTTCATGTTTGGTTTGATCAAAGACAGGCCATATTGATTTGTCACTGGTCTCGTCATTGGTGTGCATTGCTGTGAAGAGAACTGGTGAGCATGGGGAAGATGAGGACTGTTCAGTTACTGGGGACATGAATGGTCTTTGGTCTGCCTGCACAACATGTACTCCTGCTTTGGTGAGATACTTGATCTATGTGTTCAGTTGGTCTGGTGGAACTTGTGACCCAACTTCAAACATGTAGTGTTCCATTTGTGTTGTTTGCTGTTTGCTATTGTCCTGTGTTGATGAATCAGTAATGAGGTCTGGAGGTAATGTAACAACTAAAAAAGATGATGCTGAAGAAAGGTTATCACTAGGAAGATCCTGGTTGCTTGAACTGTATGGACTCAAAGTGTTTGGTATTGGGACAGCTGATGTTCCATAGATATTGCATATGACACTCCACTCGCCTCTGCTGTCAAATACTTCGAAGAAGGTATGAATCTTGAAGTTGTTCCATTGAAAAGTTCCACACCATAGTCCATAGGATGATGCTATCATCCTATTTGCCATGTGAAGGCTGCAATTTGAACGTGTCTGAAACGTCTTTAGGTCAATAACATTTACCATAGCTCCATTGTCCATGTTTGCTTGGAAGCATGACATTTTCCCACCTGGGCCATATAGGATGACTTGAGTTGTGAAAGGTGCACTTTCCATGATTTCATCTGAAGCCTTGGATATGTTGTACAGCCAAACAGTGCACTTTTGAGTACCCATACTCCAGACAATGTCTCTTCAACCCAGTGACCAGAAACAGCAAAGTATCCATCGACATTTGAGGCTTGCCAAGCGTCACATGTATTGCAGGTTTCGACGGCACATTGACAGGTCCTTCACAAAGCGCTTGCATGGACCCTTCTTCGAGCACAAGGTGCAATCATGATAGGTATGAGGTTTGCCATCAATGGCAGGCATTAAATATTTTGAGCAAAAGAAATTGTCAACATCCTGACCTCTGCTTGATCTTGTCAGAGAGGCTTGTGATGTTGATGTTGGCTAGAAATCCATCATCATTGACTGGATCTGGATCTGGATATACAATTTCAAACATATAGTGAGTGAACAACATAAATTCAAAGATTCAAAACTCAACACTGACCTTTGTTTTTCTTTGTCTTGCATGCAGGTGCAGCATGGCTAACTTCAGAGTTGGAACTGATGATCACAGATCGACTGTTGTAAGACTTTTCTCTGTGTGAAAAAATGACAAGTGACATGTGCAAGCAATACAAATGGTACTTACTTTTTACCAAGCTAGGAGTTGAGATTCATACTGGCCACAGAGGAAAGCCCTGTCCCCACCATGACTGGGATTGGGAGGACACTGACAATGAGGGGAATTTTGCTGCCGGTCTGAATGAACATGCACAGTCTGCAGGAGGAGTGCTACCAGAACTCCTGGAAGATGATAATGCCAAAAACCCAATGTATTTGTTGAACCAGGATCTGCAGCAGCCGCAGCAGGGCAGGGCTCTAGAAGTTTAAGAGTGCTACCTGCAGGGAAAACAAAGATCATGGTGGTTGACACCTCAAGGGTGTTCATATTATCATGGTGAGATTCTGTAAATGCCTGGATGCCAAAAACCTAGACAAGCAACTGTTTGAAATTGGATTGTTCCCATGTCCAGCATGTTCCTGCATTTAGTCCCAGTGAGGTCGATCTCAAGGATGGAGAGTTGGCGCTGTTCTGTCTTGCATGCTCACAACCCAGGATCAACATTATTCTGCAGGCAGAAGACAACAAATCGACAAATTGGCCTTAATTCATTACTCAAAAAGGAAGATGATCTTGATAAGAATCTGCTTGCTTTAAGAGGTGATCCAGGCCTTGCCAAATCTGTGAGTGTGCTTCTATTGAAATTCCTATGCTAGATCTAAGGATTTGGTGCACTCAGGCCTGCCACCTGAATGTTCTGTCTATGCACTGCACTACTTGGCGGTTTCGACAAGGATGGTATTGGGAGGTTATCGACAAAGAATGAGGTAAACAGGACTCGAGCTACTACTCGTCTTGGGGGGGAAGGTTTTGGGTTACTGGGCGCAAGCCCAAAGGGCTTTCTGGCCGAAGCAAGGATTCGGACCTGGGCATCAAAGGTGAGCTGTATTCCCATGTGGTAGGAGAGTAGCGACGTATAAAGCGAAGATTGATTCCCAGAATTTAGGAGCTATGACTCACTCGATTTTCAGCGCACTGGCGGTAATGTGTATCGGATGAAGGGTTCGAGAGCTGGTGAAGCTTGGATATAAGGTGCAAGGATTACTGCATGGTTTCTGAGATATATGGTGAACGCGTCACTGGACCATCTGCCCATAGATTTCACGACATCAAAAGGGACGCCTCATAGGAGGTATTCTAACGTCCCTCCGATGTGCAAACTGTGCCCTTTGAGATCTGGAAGGCTCGCGGCAATGGCTATCACGGAGATTCGTTTGGTTAGTTCTTTCTTTGAGAGGGGGCGCAGTCCCTTGGGATGCTTCCAAGCAAATAGGTGTGCACTGCTATCTACTGGGTTGATGCGAAGATGATTCATTAATGCTGCTTTTGGGTCTGTAGGACCGTCCTGCGCTGCCCAATACGTGTCCTCTCCTTCCTTTGGGGCCGTTTTCGTGCTTGGTAAGTGAAATTTGGTGACAGGATTGCCGTGGCGGTCTGTTGACTCTGATATGTTTCTTCTAGACACATGTTTCTGCGGGTCAAAACTTTTCACAGTTTTTACAGTGAACTCGCCTAGTCGCGCTATACAATAGAAGGTGGTTGTGATGCATGCATATACAGCAGCGTCTAATGGGTCGTTCAGGTTGAGATGCTCTCGGATGGAAGATATGATGTCTGGCGTGAAAGGTGCACATTTCGGCAGTTTGGACGATTCTGGCACAACTGATTTTGCTCCTTCAAGGATAGCTTTGAGCTTGTTGTGGGATATTAACCATGTTCTCCTGTGCAGCAAGTGCCATGCTCTGATGCCCACTGCATAGTTGGCCAGCGCTGAACCTGAGTATGACCCGGTGCAACTGGATAGGAAGGTGAGTAATAGTGCTGGACCAACTGGACAATGCTGATCTTCTGCAATGCCGTTTGCATCGCAGAAGACATGGAAGACGAGGAGGCCGGCGCCGTATGTTACTTTCGTGGATTGGGCCCAGGACAACTCGATGACATCAAGTATGTGGTCCAACTGCGCGTCTGTGACTCCAATGTTTTGTGCACCGCCTGGAGTTGCTGCTAGCTGCTGTTGCCGTAAGCTGGCTCCTGCGGGCAACCACAGTCTTAGCCTGTCTTTTGCCAGGCAGTGTGGGCGAAGGTGGGAGGGTTGGGGCATTAGGTCTGGCTTGTAGTTCTTGGGAGTGGATACTGACTGCGCTGAGACATCCGTCAAGGGAGCTCCGAAGCGCTGCTTGGTCATGTAGTCATTCCTCATGGAGGGCGCTGATGATAAACTGATCTTCTTCAACGATGGCTGCTCTGGTGCATTCTTCCGCTTCCTGCTTGACGAGCTGCCGATTGATGAGCTTAGCTGCGGGAGCAGAATATTTCCTGGTTCGGAGTTGATGAAGCTCGGTAGGGGAGAGCGGGGCTGTTGAGTCAATAATGAACTCGTTAAGTTCATCTGGAAGACAGACTGGGGGTAGAAGAAGCTGTGACGAGCTGTAGATTCCTCTTGAAGGATCATCTGCTGGGTTGGAGGCACTAGCGACGTAGGTAGTAGTGATTTCGAGTCGTCATGATAAGGAGCTAATGAATTGATTGATTCTCTTGAATACTGAGTTGACTGCTCTGTTACGATGCCTGCACTTATGAGCCTCCAGGCCCTCCAGTGGTTGCCAATGACGATGGCGATCCCGATTCCTGAACTAGCGTCTGAAAATGCGAGAGGGTTGGTTAGTGTTAGTGCAGGGTATATGGTTCTTTTTACACCACCTGACTGCAAGAGTAATGACCACCACTCTAAGTCCTCTGCCACGTGTTTTCCAGGCCTATGTGGCATGAATGGTTTCGTGCCGCAGTAAGATAACATTTCCTCAAGGCTTGTGAGGTATGCCTTGCCATGGGGAACTGCTGCACAGGCATGAAGTAATTTGCCGTACAGTTGCTGTACATCTTGCAAAACATGTGTCGGGTGTTTCCTCCATTTGTGTATTACCATGAGATATTTGTCGACTTTCTGCGCGTTCAGGGTGACCGTTCTTAGCTGGACATTCCACTCGAATCCTATGTAAATCGTGGTGGGTAGGAATGGTTGATCTTTGAGAGGTTCCCATATGATACCAAGGTCTTCAGATAATGAATCAATGTCTCGGAGACAGAAGGAGAAAAGTTCGTCATGGGCTGATCTCACGGAATTTCCTGATAGGTCGATCAGTGGCCGTGAGCAATCCTCACTAAGTTCTTCCCATTGACCAGTAGATGGAGATAGATCTCTGAACCACAGGCGGCTGCCTGACTGACGCATGCCTCTTGTGGCAAAACTGCTGTGCCATTCTTTCCTGAACTTATTGTAGTCTTCTAGGTATTTACGTAGGATTCTGAAAATGATATGGTCATCTACCCACTTGTCGAGTGGTCCTATGCCTCAATTGTGAAAGATTTCCGCGCCAGCATCTGCTACATGGCCATAGATTCCTGCTGAGGGTGTTGCACCGAAAGCCGTGCATGTGTCGACATAAAATTGGGCTTCTGACGTGCGCACCACACCAGCAGGCCACTGAGAAGGGTGCAAGGGTACTGTACAATAGGCTTCTGCCACATCTCTTGTGGCTGCCTCAGAACCGGGTGGGAGACTCACTATTAGCTGGTAAATATTTGAGAATTTTCCCCAGGTGGTGGGGAAATTGCTCGCATCAATGTAAGAGTTGATGGCGGGGTTCGGGAAAAGGGTAGATGGCGTGTGGGGGAAAGAGAAATTCTGAATGATGCAAAACTTGCCTGGTTTTCCTGGTTTGGGGATGATGGATAGCGGCGAGGTTTGGAAAGGTCCAATTAAGCCCTGTAGTGTGCTCAAAGAAAACGGCCCTATATATCTCCCTTTGACGTGTTCTTTCTCGATGATGGAGTTAAACTCGCTCTTGAACTCGTTAACAGAATCTTTATTCGGAGGGGTTTGTATAACTGTGATAGCAGGGAAGTCTACTTTGAAACCGAGTCGGAAACCCTTGGGGACCATTGAAAAACATTCAAGAATTCCTGCACTTCGAAGCTCATCCATCCACGCCTCAGCTCTGTATGGCGTTAGTGGGAGCTTCCTTCTGCGCTCTAACACACTTCTGGGCTCCGTGGGTTGCGGCTCTGCACCCAGAGCAGACGTGACGCATGTCATGCTTTGGGGTGGAGCATCCCTCGTCTCTCTGCCAGGTGGTGCACAGTTGCTTGCCATCGTTGGTCCAGAGACCTTTGCGGATGCGCTCAGCAAAAGTTTTGTGTTGACCATCCCAGGTATGGGATGCTGTACACTCAATTGTGTGATGTGGGTTCCTCCCAAGGCAAACTGCACAACAAGGAAGTGGGCCAGAAGTGAAAGACGCATGAACTGTGCATACCTTCTTGTTACTCCCAGACACCTCCTCCGACTGTTGGAGTGGCCTTTTCAGGCCCTGTTGCTGCGAGGCAGTTGATGCTTGCAGATGTGGCGCACCGTGATGGCTCGACATGTAAGATGCAGCTGTTTGCTGTGGTAGCATGTAGGCATGTGTTTGGCCCGAGTTGTGAAGTTTGTCGTGATGACAATGAGGGAAAACAGTGTAGTGCGAGGAAACGCAAGCGTTTTGATGTGTCGTCAACATGTGATATGTTGACGACCCCAACAATGCAAATGATTATGCATGGAGGGAGGGACCGCAGCGTGTGATACGCCGGTGTACACACAAGGCAAGTGGTGATGCGTAGCAAGCAGGAATGGAATAAAATTTTATGGACGAGGCAAATGAGAAATGGTTGACGAGAGACTGGCCTGCACAACTGACCTGAATTGCCTTTGCTGTCTGCCGTTCCAAGTGCTCGTTAAAAAGCTCTTCTCTCGCCTCTATCAAAAGGTCTTGGTTGATCTCCTCAATACTCCAACCTTTCGACGTTCCAGCTGTAAGGTGCCACCTCCATCGTTGTTGCGATTGGTATAGCAGTAGAGCGCGTTGTTTGAGAGGGTTGGCTGAGTGACGCCAGCGGTGGTTCTGCAGGGAAGACCAGAACTGGATGTGCATCTCGATGCGGTCATCTGGCCAGTCCTGTACCTTCATCATGGTGATCATGCGTGGCACTGCTTCTAGGAACTGTTCCCAGGATAAGTTCTCGTCTTTGGTGACTGCTGCAGCCTTGGGGTCTTTGACTGTGGCTGCGGGAATCCAGGTATGGGAGCCGTTGGATTCAGGAAGCAACATGAGCACGTCTGGCTCAGTGACTGCGACTGCTTCTTTGGTGTCATCCAGCCCTCTGTTGGTGAAGTAGTGGAGTTCACAGAATTCACCTGCTTTCAGTTTCCTGATAGCATATGCAGCGGGAATGATACTGGGGTCTGATGGAATCTTCATGTGTTTGACAGGTGCGTACTTATTCTTGTACTTCTTTCGTTCTTCTAGGCGAGCTGCCTCTTCTTCGTCCTTGGCCAGTTGCAGACAATCCTCCTCTTCTTGTTCTTGTTGTTGTTTGAGGTTCTCGAGACGTTGCTGCCTGAGAGCCCAGCGCTCTTTGGCAGCATTGTTTTCCAGCGTCCATAATGATGCTAGGGTGTGGGCTGCTTGGCCATCATCGAGACCGTCTTGTACGAGTTGTTGTCGAGCCGGCTGGTACTCATCTGAAGTGAAGTCAGGTAAGACTGCTTCATTGGGGTCTTCTTGTAACATGTGTTCTTTTTAAAGATAAATAAAGATGCAAAGGACAGAACATCTAGAGGCCGAGACTCAGATAGAGAAGACTGCGAGGTGGGCAGGAGCAAGAAACACTGCGTCACCTCGCTTGTTTGCACTTAGACTATATTCTACGCAAACCTCGTGACTCAGTTGGCTTAGAAAACCAGCTATCAGGAATCCTAAACTGCTGTCAGATTCTCCCAGGAAGGCTCTTAGTGGGTATTCTTTTTGGTTCACACAAAGCAGAATGCAGCCTGTTCTCAGAAACAGTCCATTATAAGTGTTTTCTCTATGATTACTGCTGTATTATTTTACACTGTACTCAATAGATGAAGGCTCTTGGCCTACATATCACCCCACTGACAGCCCAGTCTCTTGTAGACACTGAGATGGTCAAAGTGGTCACTTATAATCACTCTAATGCCACCGCCTTTAAGAAGGGTACTCTTTTGGTGGACCATGGCAATGAGAATCTAGTTGGTAGTGAGGTCACTTCCCTTTCTATTCCTGTAGACAATTCTTCGTATGTCATCAAACCAGATGAAAGTATTATTTTAGTCAATTCTGAAGATATGAATGATCCTTTGTCCCCCACATCTGACTCACCTAGTATGTAGGATTAGTCTCACTTGCTGTACTCCATGGGAGGTGCAGCCAGCATTCTGACCTGAGGCGGTCAATGACTATAAGAAAGTCAGAGTAAATTTTGTCCCTTTTTAAGTCAATATATATTTCTGATGAGTTTAATAGTTTGAGTCTGCCTTTCCACAAAGGCCAATCCTTCCCTGAAGCATCCAACTTCGGGACTCTCCAGAACTTGTCTCTGTGCTTAACATTCGAGGACATTGTTTGAGTGTGCTATTTTGAGTATGTTCGGTTTTCCCTTTCAGCTATGAAGCTCAGGGCTCATAACCTATAGAAGATATACTATACACTGTTAGTTAGGTAAATAGGTAGCAATAAATATATCTCACCTCAGTTGGCTATACAAGCAACTGAGGTGTTACAACAGACAAAGGACGAGTGCATAAGGTCTAGATTATGTAAGTATTGAATCATGTGTTATGATGGGCATTGTGGGTGTTTGTGTATTGTTTGCATCAACTTCCTACACCCCATTCATACTGATCAACTCTATACCCCATATGTAATAAACTGGGTGATCCTTCATTGTATTGAGGATCCAGATCTATGCCAGCTTCAGGGTGACTGTAGTTCTAGTGGGAATTATGTTGATGTCTCACTCCATGTGGTGGTGAAATGTGCCACCAATACAGTCATGGTAATTTTATCTCTCATTACAATCAATCAATATTACTGACTGGTCTAACAGAGTATGCAACCTAGGTTCAAACATGGTACAACCCTTGCTCAAGAGGGCATCCATAGATAACGAACTGTAATCAATTTCTCAACTCATATCAAAAGGCATTCGATGAAGTGAATGCAATTGAAGGTGATGTAAAGGCAATGCATTACATAATTTTGGGGTGACACAATCTCAATTTCTCACATGGCACAAGTTCCATTTTTGGGGGGGCACATATTTTAATTTTGTGAGGCACAATTAATATTTGTGCAAATTCAACAGCATACCTGGGTGTATCAACATAGCCCCATACTAGTTCCAACAAAGGCATGAAGTGGGTCCTCTGTTTTATTCATGTGTGCTATGCTAACTTATTCTGATAGTGTTATGGGCCACCTTCTGATAACCTGGCAAATAGGTTCAAACCTGTGATTTCTGCTACTTTAAAGAGTGAGTGGAGCCTATCAATAATCATTGATATGCAGAGACCCACTCTTATTGTATCTGCTGTCTTGCATGTACCATCACCTGGGCCCAGTCATTAAAATCTGCCCAACCATTGGTATTGAAATATCATAACATCATGGCCACCCTAGGCCCACCTCAGGTGGCCCATCTCTATTGGAGGAATCTCAATTTCAGGTTACATTCTTACTAAGTACAAGGGAGGAGCATGTGGTTAGAATTAGGTCTATGTTCATTTCGAGTAAAGTGTGATACATGCCTTCTTTCTTCCTGCCCATCAAGTCTAGACCTCAGCAATAAGCACTTGTGGCTTGGAAGCTCTCTAATCTGCCTGTTCTCAAAGCATTTCAAAGCATTTTTCATTTAGAAACTCTATCGACCTTTCAAGATGAATATAGACTTCCCTGTGACCCCAGCACTAATGTGCACACAGGCATCATAAAGTGTGGGAAAGTGGCACAAACATTGTGTGTCATGTGGAAAGCATCACTTCATATAGAATAGCTAAGGAAAGCATGGGAGAATGATGCTGTGAGTTGTTAACTTGGGAGACGTGAGCTGCAGTATAGGCTATTGTAGGCCTGTAAATATGCAAAGCTCTACAGTGTCCCTTATAAGGATGTGTGAGTTTCTCATTTCACACAAAAGACCAGCTGACCTTTTAGATCATGATTTTGCAGTGTTTGTCAACAATGCTGTATAATTCTTTGTTCTAGAGAGAAACCTCTAGTGCAGTCACACAAATACTATCACATTCTCAAGGAAGCACTATACACATACACTTACTGCTTTGCTTTTGATGGCCACATATTGTTGAAGACATTAAGTGGTACATTAAAACCTACCATGCATGCTGCACAAAGAAAATACTAAGTCACTAATCTTTTTTATTTTTGAACTTCTCTGCAGATGGGGACCTATTACAGAGATTGTCACAGACAATGCATTCATATATAGACTCACAGTATATAGTCAAGTAATGACACTACAATATCCAGAAAATCATTATCAAAAGTTGTGATGGTGATGATGCTCGCTGGTATTAGGCTGTATACTGTATATTCTGAGTGTAGGAGTGTGAGGAAGGTCAAGCATAGAGAGGTCAAATGGTGACATTGAGTAGTGTGAAGAGAAAAGTGAAGAAGCAGAAGGTCAAGATGCAAGTGCCTTAAATGTATCAAAAGTCCACATAATATAAGCACAATGGCACTAATTCTTATATCTCAAATACACAAGACCAGCAACCAGCAACCAATCTATCCACGCAATCATATAAAATTTTCCATTAAAATGAGCCCATTCAGTAACTTTTTCCCATGCTTAATAGCCATCTATGTTTCTAACTTGCAAAGTGTGATCAGGCAAGAAACGAGTGATATTGCAAATTGATGGTGACTAGCTAAGGCAAAGGTAACACAAGTAAGCAAAGAGAAACTACACTAATGATTGTTTTGAGCAAAGCTAGCAGGGCTTTTGACCAAAACATAGAGGGGGTAAGAAACAAGCTGAGATACCCAGAATGTAATAGGAGTGGAACAACATGTCTAACAAGAGCTTGAAACCTGATACCCAGAGGAAGTGAATGATGACTTATTAAAGTCTTAGGAAATCATGGTAGCATTAAATGTGTGAATGGTTTGAGGACAGGGTTGTCTTGCAGGTAAGGAGCCAGTATCACTGCATGCTGTCTGAGGTATAGTACAAAGGCATCATATTCCAGCAACCTATAGCTTTGATGCTTTTAAAAGGAACACCTCACAAGAGGTATTCGAGTATTTCACTGGTCCAAATACCATGGCCTTTCAGATCTTCTAGCCCCAAGTGATCTTCTGCTATCTACAGACACTTGAGAAACTCTCCTTGTGTTAATGGTCTTAAATCTCCAGGATGATGCCAGCTAAAAAGATGGGCTGATGGTGAAGGGTTATTAACGACGAGGTGCTGCTGTAAGGTTGCTTTGGGGTCTGCTAGTCCTGATTGCTCTGCTCAGTACACATCTTTGCCATCTAACGACATCTTGGTGTAAGATAAATGAAAGACAGTGACCTTGGAGCTGTTCCTGTCTTCTTCTTGTCACATGCAGTCTACCCTTACCTGAACTTGAGGGTTGTTGTAAAAGTTCTGAAGGGAGGTGATGGTGAATTCTCCTGTTTATACAATGGTGAAGAAGGATGTAGTTAGACAAGTGAAAACCACTGTGTGTAAGGGGTGGTTTAAGTCCAGAGCAGAGCAAATGGTAGTGATGATGTCTACTGTGAAGGCAGCTTGTTTGGGACATTTTGACATTGGTGGCACTAGTTGTTTGGCCTCTTCTAAGGCTAGCATGATTTTGCCCTGTTGTATAAGCTAGGATTAACTGTGAAGCAGGTGCCATGCATGGATTCTGTAGAAGTAATTGACTAGGGTCTTGCCAGAATACCTTCCCATGCAGAAGGTAATGAAGGCTAGGAGTAGGATGGATGAAGCTGGACACCGTTGTTCTTCTGATATCCCCTGAAAGTCACAGAACATGCGAAATACCAAAAGTCCCAATCTGTACATCTCCATATGCTCTTGCGTGCAAGTGGCTGAGTACTGTGATGATCCTATCAAGGTCAACCTCTGAAACACTAATGGGACAACATGAGCTGTCGAGTCTGGAGCATAATGATGCAGATACCCAGAGACAAAGTCATTTGCAAGTCAGACAGTGAGGATGAAGTGGGGAAACATGTGGAGTCAATGTTGCAGAATATGGATGTGGTTGAGTACGTGTAACAATAAACAAGTGCAACAATACAAAAACAAGCACAGCAACACAAATGGTATGATAGTACTGTTGGAATCGGGAATATCGGAGGCGACGGAAGCAGAGGAGTAGTGCGAGCGTGCCCATTTGACAGAGGCACAAAGAAAAGAGACATCGAGTGTCACTCGACGTCCAGATACCAATGTCTCACTTTCTCTTTCTCCTTACAATGCTAATATATGTATCGAGCTAGTTTTTCCTTATAACCTTCATAGATATCGAACAAACATCTCAGTCCTCGAATACAGACTGAGATGTGAGTTCTTACGCTTAAAGATTCCCTCAAACGAGTACTGACTTTAGAATAGTATTGCTATCTACTAGGTACAGTACATGGACTTAGAGTCCTCGAATACAGACTGAGATTATTGCTATCTGCTAGCTCCTGCCCGATCTGCTCGCCTCTATTCACTAGAAGTACTACTGCTGTGGCAGAGAGTCCAAGAGCTTTAAGATAAATACACAGTGTGTCTCAGGGTCATGCTTAAGCCCAACATAGATAGCAAGCTTGTTATCCCCTCCTACAAGGGAAAATATACACAGGAGACTAACTTTCCGACCAACTGACAAAAAATCCCTATCTTTGCTGTATATAATCTCTAGGCTGTGAGATATGATACTTGGTACAGTTGGTACAATAACCTGAGGGACTGGTGGTGGTAGAGGTGGAGGTGGAGTGGTTATGGTCTTCTTAATAACATCTGTAAGGTGGTTGATGCTACCTTGTATGTTCATGATGGCAACTGCTGGATCTTTGCAGTAATCTTCACAGCACTATTTATCTCTATCTGCATGTCACCATGTGCTGACACTTGTGCCTTCTTGGGAGCTGGTAATGATACCAACATTGATGAAAGAGGAATGATGGATGTGGGAGAGGTACTGGTTCATTAAGATAACGCAGGAGGGGGCATAGTGATTGAGATGAAGAGTTGATAAAAGTATTAATACACATGCATTTACTAGACTGTGAGCTGGCAGCCTAAGTGGTAGTAGAGGTTCCATGAAGCTGGGTGCTTGGTGGCATCATCAAGTTAGGGCCCATATCTAGAAGGTTGAGGCCTCCATCAAAAGTATCAAATACGTCATCTACAGTATTGACAGATGAAGGGGTCACAGTAGCTGGGTGCAATGCATACCTTCTACAAGCGTCACTATTATCACCTAGGATTATCTGTATGTTGTCATATGGAGCCCACCCTTCGTTGTAAAAGAGGCACATCACAGCTCGTGACTTTTGATGGTCAGTCAAATACAATGGAATTGATTATAATTACATACCTTGGGGTCAACATATGTATCCCAGACACTGGCAGCAGCAATACCCTTGATCCCAGCCCCCCACACATTATCCCAATGGAAACCAGATACATTGTAATAGATCTCAATTTGATTAAAGATTTTTTTGAGCTAATACATGCTTGTAAACTTATAATCATTCAAGAAATGATCACATACCAATGTCCACTTTGTCTTTACCATCTTACCTGTCTTTGGAGGGCTGATTGTTTGAATTGCATGACTGTCATTAATAGCAGTTGCCACACTGTTAAATGTAGGTATTGTGAAGTTCCTGCCATCACCACCCACTGCCTGATTATAAATTAGGTGTTGGAGTAGAAGGTCTACCTCTATATCTTGCCAGTATGCCTTTGTGTTGTCTGACATTGATGTTACTTCAGGCTGAGCCATGAGGACTGTAGTAAAGCTAGCACAGAGAACAGTAAGTGCAATAACAGAAGTGCAGAGTCTCTGCTGACGAGAGCAGTCAATAAGATAAGAATTCATGGTAGATGTATAGATAGGAGATATAAGATTTGAGCTCCAACAACTGAGACACTTGAAGCTGAGAATCCTCACATGACATTTTGCCAAATGTTAGGCAACATCTGGTTGCCGAATAGCCTCTAAGTACTTTTAATTAAGGAGAGAACTAAAATTATACAATAAAGAAGACAAAAGACTGTGGTGGCTCTGAGGGGCAGAAGACTTGTATGCAGTTGGTATGAAGTTCATGATGATACTGTGGTACAAAGATAAGGTGTGTATTATGATAAAGTCACAGATCAAGAAAGGAAACTCTCTAAGTCCATTGTCAGTATACTACCACTAGCAGTCAAAAGCTTTCTCAATATATCTATTTCTTCTGATCCTGACCTCGATGGCTATAATGCTGATACTAGATAAGTGTTAAGAACCATGCCGGAGGGAAGGATTAGGAAGGAAGGGCTTGGCCTCAGCTCGTACGCTGTGCCCCTTACCTGAGTACGTGCCCCACATTTTGGAATGAAGTCCAGAGGACATCCAATGAAGTTCAGTTGAACATCCAAAGGTAAGGTAACTCTGGTGGAAGAGCCCAGAGGACTTCCGGAAAGCGTGGGAAAGTCCGGATATGATATCCGGAACTGTAGGAACTCGTCCGAGTCCATATCCGAAGCGTGGGAACTAAATCCGGATGTACATCCGGAAATAGGAAGGCTACTTAGAACAAGTCCGGAGGTGTGGAAAGAGTTAAAGACTACTTCAGGATAAATCCCAAGTAGAAACCAACAGAGGAAAGGCTGCAGCGGACTATGTCCAGAGCAGAAGGGAACAGGATGGGATGTCCGAGATTGGACCAGAGGAAGAGTGACGAAGGATGTCCGGAGGAACACAGGATGAGGGATGCCTATCTGGACACAGTCCAGGATAGTCACGGATAAGCAGAGGATAATGAATAGCTATCCGGATGAAGTCCAGAATAGTTATGGATAAGTGAAGGACGAAGTAGAACTATCGGAATGAAGTCCAGAATAGTCAAGGATAAGGAATGACAAGGAATAACTATCGGACAAGGTCCAAAAGTAGCGGAGGTTAAGTAAAGACAAGGATTAACTATCGGACAAGGTCCCAGATAGCTAAGGATAAGGAAAGACTAGGAATAGCTATCGGATGTAGTCCGGAATAGCTTAGGATAAGGATGGACAAGGATTGACTATCAGACGAGGTCCAAAAGTATCGGAGCATAAGGAAAGACTACCGAAAGGTAGAGTCGGAGCATAAGGGAGTCAATCCCTTAGGACTAGAGAGATGGAAAATAATGTTAATATTCGAACTGAGGTACTACAAGTATGTATGGAGGTTTATATACTAAGGCTCGAGGCTATGTACAAAGTATAAGCAAAGACTATCGCTAAACAATGAAAGCCGGAAGTTAGAATCACAAGTAAAATGGAACAGAAAACATAACTAGAAATGAAACACAGGTAAACAGATCATGGAATGTAGTCGGATATTAAGGATTACCGAGAAGCCAGAAGTAAGGAATACCAAATAATGGAAAAGGCTGTGATAACGTTATATGCACAGGAAAGCTTATTGTATAGTATTAGAAATGGAACTGGACATCAGACTGGAACTGATATAGGTCCGGAAGTCCGGATCCGGAGCGCGGGAAAGTAGTCCGGATATTTCCGGACAGGTTCCGGAAGTCTAGAGATCTGAAGATCCGAAGATTCAGGGGTCAGGGGTACAGGCTGGCTGTAGCATTCGGAAGGCTAGACATCAAGTTGGATGATGGACAGAGGTAGCAGGGCTGATCCTACTGAAGTATAGCATGCGCAAAGGAAAGGACAGTAACAATAGGGATGGGAAATGGGGTCCGGAGTATGGGATATGACAATAAGCCTCACTTGTATCATTACAAGTCTACGTTGTGATAATATTGATGTAGTCTTGATTTAAATGATGTCAGCACTCGCTCTAATACCCTAGTTATGACACCTTTGGATGATTTCATATTAGATCCAAAAAATTGGTCTCTATTTACTCATTAAAGGTCTCTAATAACCTTACCACAACTACTATCTGAGTGAGATTGATTTTTTTCCACATTGAAGCTTCATTAAATAAGCTCAGTGTTGCACCCCACCTGCTAGTGTATTAGTTTGTATCTATGACTCTGGCAGTGCAATTAAGCCTAAAAGCAAACTGGATCCATCTATACCTATCCTGGCACCTCTCTCAGCTCATGTCTATGACTCTGGCAGCATGAGCCTGAAAGTGAACCAGACCCACCTAAACCAGTCCTAGCTTGTATCTACAACTTTGACAGTATAATCAAGCCTAAAAGTAAACCAGACACACCTACAACAATCACACCTGCTGTCCATGCATCTGTTTATGACTCTGATAGCATTACAGAGCCTGAAAGCAAACTGGATGTATCTACAATAGCCCCATCTACTGTTTTCAAACCAACTGTTGCAACTACAGTACACAAGCCTATCTTTGTGACACTAAGTCCTCCCCCTCTACATCAATCTATTAGAAGTATGTGTTGAAGGAGATGACTGATCAGAGAAAGATGATGGGTTTAGTACTGTTCATAAGATCAAATGAAAGCTTTAAGCTCTCTGTGATAGTCAGTAAGTGTCTTTATTTTTGCTTTATTTCAATTCCCTCCTCTTGGCCAGGAACACCTTTAGTAGGAGATCTGAACCAGAGGCCACCAAGCTGTGAGGGCATACCTTTAGTAGATAATCTGAACAACAAAGCTTAGTGGCTCTCATTCATCTGCCCTTCTGCCTGCAGTTTTACATTTGTTTTGTTTCTATTCTAATATTTTCAAACCCTCTAGTATCGTTTTTGGTAAACCCACCATGGTATATGCTATCTATCCTGCACCACCCTCATACACCTCAACCACCTCCCTTCATAATTTGTCATATCTTGGGTTGTGTACTACTAGAAATAGAGTCTACCTAGACAAGATTAGTTTATTCTTAAGTTGTATAGCATCATACAAAGGTGTCTATATATATTTGTCTACTTTTTTTTTATGATTTAAGCTTTACATCTATTACACAAATGTTCTCTTTCACATCAAGAGAGATTTAACAAAGTTGAAACAGACTTTCATAGGTTGAAACATATCTAACAGATTTTATAATTATTGTATTATTGTTTTATTATTGTTTGTGACTATAGGTTGCTATGAAAAGAAAAGGTAATTCCTCCCAAAGAATCAGTACATTATCTACCACAAAAAATGGAATAGTCATAGACTGTATACTTAAGGACTGGAAAGAAATCTTATCCTGTATAGTTGTGCTGTCTCTATACACACATTCTATATAAGACTATTAAATAACAAGACATCGCTGAAGCCCAACCATGAGGGAGGCTTTTCTTTCACCATAAGTCAAATTTTCATATGAGCAAGTTCAATATGAATTTCCATAGCTTATCATATTCAGCAACCTTCACATCAGTTGGTGGAACAGAGACAAGTATGCTAAGCACCACCTTATCAAATTTACCACCTTGGGCATTATATAAAATGCATGTCTACTGAGATTCAAATATCCAAGCTTATCAATGCATCTGGTGCTCTGATATATACTACTCCCACTTAGGCCCAGCCATATCTGACAATACCCCAATGCTCTAGTATATACCACATCTGGGTGGCCCAACCATATTTACCAGGACCATACTACATCTGGGCCCATTTTAATTAAGTATCTTGCTCAGAAGAACCTCAAATTTGGATGGTTGTTTAACATGGCAAGTATTGACTAGATTATGTGAATCTGGATGAATGTCAGTAGGAGCTCTATTTCCCTAAGAGATGAATGTAACTTTACTAAATAGCCAGAGGGGTAGTATATACTTGTTCATTATATTTGCTAAAGTAATTAAAGTACATCATCTTAAGAATAAGGGAGAGCTGTTTTTCCCATCACTCACTTTCTCATGTGGTTTGTGCCTATTTCACGTATTTTGTCAAAGGTCTGTGGTTTTTGCTAAGCTCACTTGAACCTCACATGGTATTTTCATGTGAGGTGAAAAGCAAAAAGTTGAAAAAAAATTGAGATTAAGATTGAGATGGTCTGATTTTCTTACACACTAACTTATTACTTAAGCCTATTATATTTGTAATGAAATTTGTGAATTGAAACTATGAAAATCAAGAAAGTTGAAATTTTGAGAGTGAAAATTTTACCAAGTCCAAATTTACTGCCAAACATGATATAGTGGACAGTGATCTGCATGCCTACTACACTGTGGGGAATACACAAACAAACAACTCAATTTTCCTCTCATGGGAGAATACAGGCAATGAGAATAGCAAAAGCATAAACAAACATAACATTGCACTGTTCATTACACAATTCATTACACAACTTGGCTGCTGCTTTTTCAAGTAATTGCCTTCCCCTGCAGCCAAGCATAATAAAATGTATTACATCATTTGTGGGTCTTTTTATAATGAAATAGATAGAAATATGCAATAATCTGACTCAATTAATGAGCTCAGCCAACTTGATCCAACTTTAATTGCACTGGCTAAACAACAGTTTCAACTATGAATCTGGATGAAATTTTACCATGAGTTGCCAACTATTTTACATGTGTGATGTGCATAATGCCAATGTCTGCACTTCGCTTTGCACCATTTAGAATTGAAAAATAGATCATGCTAGAGCATGATTGGCAGTCTCAATAGGAGTACGATAGACTTAATTGCCTTCAAATGACATCTCCCAGTAGATGAAACCATCATCATGCTGCCCGCAAAAATTAGGACAGGCCTCTGCCTCCTGTACCCCAGCCAAATTTCATGCCAGCTAATTTGCTGCAAGCAGGACCTGCTCCGCAATGGCAGCCTCCTCCAAATTTCCTCCATGTTTCTTTACCAGTTGAGCAATATCCCAGTTTGTCATGAAATGCAATTACACTGACCTGCACCAAATTGGTCTGGTGCATGGCTGACTAATACTCTATTACAAGCCCTCACCCAACATTTGTATGGATTTAATCTCCCAAGCACTCAGCTTAAAAAATATGAATTTCCCTTCGGTTATTCACCTGAACAGAAAACAAAATTTTTGAAAATTTAATTTTGGTTTTAGTTTCATTTCAAATAGCTCAAGAATGACTCAGCAAGGATCTCTCATGTGTCAGGTGACTGCCAAAAATATTTCCTCTACAAATCAACCTGCAGGAACTCACAGGAAACTCAAAATAATATGTTGCAGAATTTGGCTTCCAACTGAAAAATATAATGAACAACCACAAAAATATTGCACACCAAACCCATAAATTACATAACCAGCATCTAGGCCCTTCTGGCCCTAGTCACAGAACATCACATGACTCAGTAAAATGAATACCACTATTCATAATACTTTTGCTTTGACCTGTCATATTCCGTTCCTGAAACCTTATTCGTCCGGGCCGGTTAACCCGGGCCCGGCCTAGACTTCATTGCCTCGAGTCCCCATTAGTATGTGCTTCTATTCTACCCCTATTTGCCCGGACCTTCTTGACAGTTAATATCCGACTCCATTCTGATCCTTTCCGTTAGTCTATTCATTTAACTCATTCCCTTTGTTCTATTTGATATCCGGCTCCACTCTCGATCGTCCGCAGTTTATTCTTTCGAGTTAGTCTCTCTAGTACATAGCATTAGCTTCCGGGGGCTGCGCTTCGGCCGGATACCCGTCGGAAGTACTACAGTATATAAACCCTCTGTAACCCGTAGTATTTCTTCAGTTCGAATATCATCTTAGACTTGTCCATTCCTCGTGTCCTTCAGACCTTTGGCCTAGTCTCTTCGTCCTCCTCCGAGCCTCGGGATTGTATCCCTAAAGCTAAACTCCTCTGTCCCGACTTCGGGTGACCCCTATATAGTTCCGGACTTCGTATATCTCTCGTCCGGACGACTCGTACACCTTCGTCCGACGATATCCGCCCTTTGTAAATTAGGGGCACGTACTCGGGTAAAGGGCGCAGCGCACGAGCTGAAGCCAAGCCCCTCCGGACCACCCGTTGAGCATAGTCTTAACATGACCCCTCAAAGCTGACTTAGAGACTACACCCCTCTAGTTCGCTGAACTTAAGTAATCCTCACCTAATTACATGGGAAGATAGTAGCACAGCCACTGATTTCATGTATATAAGGACCCTCATTTTAGCTGATAAAAATTAGTTTTATGCCCCCAGTTTACATCTGTAAGGTGTGAGCCAAGTCAGATACAGTGTAAGCTGTTGAAGATTATAGGGTGAACCTCTGTGAGATGTTAGTAAAAGTGTGAGTATGCTGTGCTCAATGACCAGCAGACCTGGTTCTGTTTTATTTGTTGGTTTTGTCATTGTCATAGAAGTTTCTCTGAGTTTTCTTTTTTTTTCCAGCTTGCATATTCTGGAATCTCTGTGTTTGTCTCTTTCATCCATCTAAGGCTCAGAGTAGCTTAGTGGGGAGACTTCAGGAGTTGATAATGGGAAGCTTGACCTTACTCATCTGAGTAGTGATACTGAGCCGGGGTTTTCATTATCACGAGGCTTTAGCTATTGAAAGGGGACTTGGTGCTGAACACCAAGAATGTCCGTTCCTGATTCTGTTTAATACTCATCATGAGTTTCTTGACAGCAGGTTCAATATTGCATGGAGTCCAGAGAGCAATTGATTAGTCCTGACCTTTGATCCTACCTGCTTGTGCTTTGGGAGTGACCTTTATTGCTTTGCACAATTTTCTGGTGGTGCTGTTGCTGCAGGACAAGAGTCTGGGTTAATTGTTTCTATTGTCTTTGTTATTCTTGTGTTAATTTTTTTGTTATTGTTGTTGTTGTTCTCTGTATCCTGCATGCCATTGAAGCTCACTGCTGACCTCACAGATATTCTGCCCACTGAACTGTATCTTTGAACATTGCTGAACAGCCACCCATGAGCCCTAGTGAAAGTTGGACATGGCCATTTCCATGTAGAACTACGGAATTAGATTTTATAAATGTAAATTATCGTTACTTCGACAGAATGAGACTTAGCTTGATCATGTAATCACTTGGGTTGATCGAACACAGCGACACAGCAGCGTAGTGTCTAACAAGTGTAACATTCAACAATGTTGCATCTGTGCACCTCAGTCTCACAGTAGAACTGATCAACTGATTCAACTCACCTCATGGTGCTGCTGTTGCACTGCACTCTTGTAACAAGAAGCAATCAAAATACTGGTAAGCCTTCAGGTACTTTTCTCGTGCATTAGTATTAAGTTATATTTCTTCTAGCAATGTCAGATGTGCATTGGTGTATTTGCATAAAATACTGTCTCAGAATCCGAACTCCACTGAGGGCACTGTGAACTTGGCAACATCATCTGAAGGACACTGGTGAAGACAAGAAGGCAGCCATTCGGTGTGCTGGACTATCAGATGAATTTCGCAGTCTGAAATGGCCAGCTGATTTGCAAGCTGGTGGTTCAAATATATCCACTAAACAAAGACACATGGTATGTCCTTTATTGTTTAAAATGTAATAGGACATATATTCTAATCATATTTTGCAGAATGAAGATCCTTGAGGCACTACTAGTGCTCCTTGAGATGCTACTCCCCCTCATGATGCTACTCCCCCTCGCAATGCTACTCCCCCTCAAGATGCTACTCCCCCTCAAGATGCTACTCCCCCTCAAGATGCCACCTCCTGAATGGCAAGATCCTTTCTCCGACCTTGATTATGAGGAACTTGCTCACAATACTTGTCTCCCAGATCTACATCATGATATGGAATTTATTCTTGCTCTTCAGGAGGCATCACTAAATGACAGGATTGGACTCACAGGGGATGCACTCAAATGTTTGTGCAACCCACCGAGACGACAACCAGAGTTTGAGAGTGCAGACATTGAATATGGTGTCTCCCTTTTTCAAGCACTCGAGCACTCATTGGAAGATGCTTTTCAGAAGACTCGTGCCGCTACTCTCACGCAACATCCTGAGGACGAGATACCAAGTCTTACCTGAGTCAAAAAAGTCATCAGTGACCTCTTGGGGGTGACATCTATTATCAAAGATATGTATATTGACTCCTGCATCACCTTTTTCGGTCCATACGCTAAGCTTGATGAATGTCCAATGTGTCAGAAGCCACAATATGACCCCATTTAGCTTCAGCTGAGTGGAGGCTGAGTCAAGCAGGCTCAGCAGGTGTTCCATACCTTTCCTATTGGCCCCCAGCTCCAGGCTCTCTGGCAGCATCCTGATAGTGCGCGTCAGATGCACTACCACCATTGCTACATGGAGGAGATAATTGAGCAGTTAGAAAATAATGATGGTCTTCCTGCAGCCTTTGATGACATCATCACAGGATCATCATACCTCAATGCAGTTCGCCATGGCCGCATCAAACCAGAGGACATGGTTCTTATTATATCTGTTAATGGAGCCCAACTTTATGAGACTAAACAGTCAGACTGTTGGGTCTACATCTGGATCATTGTAGACATACCTCCTGATCATTGCTACAAGAAGCATCATGTTCTTTCTGGCACTGTAGTACCAGGTCCGAACAAACCCAAATATATGCAATCATTTTTCTTTCCTGGGTTTCATCACCTCACCACTATTCAGAAAGCTGGGCTTGTTATTTGGGATGCATGGTGTGATATCACCTTCATTTCAAACCTGTTTCTCATCCTTGCTTGTGCCAATGGACCAGGCCTGGTCTGCATAAGCAATCTTGTTGGCCACAATGGCAAGAATGGCTGTTGCATGCTTTGTGGCCTTGAAGGATGTCATAAACCTCACAGCAATCATTATTATCCTGTCCTCTTGCAGCCTCGTAACTACGATGTTCGCAGGTGCAACCACAGTGACCTACACCCAGCTGATACTCCTCAAGGAACCTCTGAGAACTACATTCAGAGGCTTCGTATTCTGATGCAATCCAGCAGGCAGTCTCAGTACGAGTCCAACAGGCTGAATACAGGTATTGTTAGACCAAGTATCCTCGGTTTAGAGATGAGACACATTCTCAGTATCCCTAAGTGTTTCTCTATGGAAATAATGCACTTCTCTGGTGCCAATATGGCAGCCTTGTTTATAGACCTATGACGCGGCTTGATACTTTGCAGCCCAACAGATGATAATTTGACCTGGGACTGGGTTGTCCTCGTCAATGATACCTGGGAGGCACATGGTCAAGCTGTCGCTGCTTGTCAGCCATACTTACCAGGCTCGTTCAACAACCCTCCTCGCAACCCTACAGAGAAGATCAACACTCACTACAAAGCCTGTGAATTCATTACGTGGCTTTTTGGACTCATGCCAGCTTTACTCTATAATGTTCTCCCTCACAAATACTGGCAGAATTTTTGCAAGTTCACGCAAGCTCTATGGATTATGAGTCAATACAGCATCACTCCTGCCAAAGTCACCAAAGCTTTCACTCTATTTGTGGAATGGGAACTTGAGTTCAAAAACTTGTACTATCAATGTAGAGCTGATCACATTCACTTCATCCGGCCTTGTGCTCATCTATCAAATCATATTGCACCTGAATGGCTTCGTGTTGGATCACCTATTTGCTCTTCACAATGGACAATGGAGAGGACATTTGCAGATATCGAATTCGACCTCTGCCAACCCAAACTTCCCTACATATGTCTAACTCAAGTTTGCCTCATCCGTTTTCAGATAAATGCTGTGAAAGCTATGTTCCCCCATCTCCAACCACCTTCTAATCTCCATCCGTGGTATTCATTTGATGTTGGAGATGGCTATGTTTTACTGTGAGCACAAGAGAAACGGTCAAGGTATCCAGACACAGACACAGAGAAAAGACTTATATCTGAATTTCTGGGCCGTAATGCACCAAAAATGTATCGGTGGTCACAACTTCGACTCCCAAATGGACAAGTTACTTGCTCAGTGTGGAAGGAAGCACTGTGGCCTCTAGAAAAAACTTGAATGTCTCGAAATGTCAAGGTACTTCGTATATTTATCATGGGTTCTCAAACTAATTCATGTTCTTAGCTTGAGATTAACGGAATGACTGGCTATGGGGAGGTCCAATATTTCACACAGCTCGCCATTCAAAATGATGTTGAACCTGGCGATGACAAGGACCCTGAAGATTTTGTTCATCGACTACAGGGTCCACAGGCAGCATGGCAATTCAGGACTGTTGCACTTGTTTCATTATATTCCGTGCCTGACAAACAGCTTCTTGAATTGTCACATCAGACAGTTTGGTCTTGCACAAATCAAGATGAAGTTGGCCTTTGTGTTGTAGATGTCACCAATATCCAGGCTGTCATCACAGTTATACCTCATTGGCCTACTTTACCATCTGGCGCAACTGAACACCAAGTCTTTGTTGTTGAAAAGACTGGCCTCAACGTATCATATACTGGTGTGTTTGCTGAAGAGGATGATAATGATAATGAGTGAGAAGAATAGAAATATGTGTTCTTATGATACTCTTACATTGTCTTTTCATTTTCATTGCCAAGAGAAGTTTTCAATAACATTTTGTGATCACATTAAACGAGCAGTAGCGACAAGGTTATCTTTCTAATAATCATACAGGTGTTTGGTACGTGCAATTAGATGAGTCTACAAGATAAGTGCAATGAAAGAGACAACTTGAACAAGATAGCTACAAGCATGACAAAAACAATTAGATAAGAGGGAATGTGAGTCTGTAAGGGGCTATCACTACACCTCTCTCCAGGTCTTCACATTGTTGCCTAAGAGCATCCATTTTCACAATTTCAGAAGGGATATCGGAAGCTGGAAAAGGACGGACAAGGTAATGTCAAGCAGCAGTTGGATTTTCTGGGTCTCAGTTCAGATTTGCGAGATGTCTTGTGAGCACCTTACAGGGAGATACTTCACATGCCCTGCAAGAAAATCAGCTGTGAATGTGACATCATGCATGGAAAAACATACTGAGGAAAGATTAAAAGGTCTGAGTCCTCTGACTTAATCTTCATGCCAGGCTCTATTGGTACAAGTGTAATATCACCATCCTCGACCTTGACCATTGCCATGCTCTGGAGTCCCTCCTTTTTGGCACCCTCCTCAGTCTTGATGACAGGTGCTTTCAAGTGAAAAACAACTTTCTAAATTGTACACATGAGCTATGTATTAAAGTCGATAAGATTAGCTTACATTGAGACCAGGAGATTTGATGTCGATATGACAATAGTATGTGTTTCAATCAGGATTAAGATTGTCAATGTCAAGGACAATGGTGTCCTTGAGCATACTAACAGATGGTATACCGGCTGGCATTAGGGTATCTGATAAAACCAAATGAAAAATAATATTAAAAGACTCGAAGAAAAGTCACTGACTCAAGGACTCACAATGCAGAATATTCCAGCAGAGGCAGAATCTTAATTGCCTTGCCCCTTTCCTTCATGACTCTACACTACTATGTCTGTTATTCCTGATGAACACTACCAGCCTCATGCTCAAGATTTCAGCTGCATGAATCACTTATATGACAATAACTCCCAGCTCCTAGGTCATTCTAGTAGTGCATATTCTCCCTTCCTTATGCCTTCACTTGGTCAGTTGAATCAAGGCTGGAATGGCCTTTTGCATTACAATGGAAGCTTTCTGAACAGTACAGTGAGATGAAATCTATTTTATTATGGTTGAAACAGCACATATAACCACTCACAGCTCACATTTTCACAAGTCCAAGATGAAAATATTCATCTACAACTTGTCAATGAACAGTTGAATCAACAAATTTCCACCCTCATTGCATCCCAAGATGCTTACCAGTTTGTTTTCTTGTGTGATTCTCAGCAGCTTAATGAATCCTAAGCTTAGAGCTGCTTTTGAAACTTTATCACGCTCACTTTCACTTTCAGATGATATGTCATTGTATTCAGGCTCCAATGTGCTACTTCAACCACTCCGAATCCCTGTCAAGACTGGCCCTATCAATTACAACTCTGTCAATGGTCTACAAAAGGAGGACTACCCTCTTATCAATTTTTGGACACACAACAACTTCAAGAAATGGGACAATGCAGCAGATGCACAAGGTGATCAGCGGGGATCATTACCTTTTCTCGAACATACGAATGGGGACCCTGTCATGCCATCCAAGCAACGCACCATCATAAAGACATTTCGCGCAGTCTGGTTTGGCCTCCCACAACGTGGAATAGCATCAATCTCATGGGGTCGAGCAATCCCTGATGCTCGCAATGCACTCTACAAAGAAGTGTCTCGCATACACCCTGAATTAGCCCTCTGTGACAAGTACTGGAAGATCGAGCATATCACCAGAGACTGTTACCCATCCTGGGCATCCACTCATCTCAAGGAAGGAGATTTGTCATTGACTGACCCCAAGGAGAAGAAACCATGCATAAAACAACAAAAGCGAAAGGTGAGGATGATTGAGTCCACTGATAGTACCTGTTCAGAACATGATTCAAAATGTGCCAACATAGCCAACATGCCAGACTTCGAGGCTTGTGAGTCAGAGCCACCCAATCTCTCTTCTTCAAACATCGAGTCTCTTGATCCACCTTTGTCATCCAACTCATCCAAACCAACTATTTTGCCTTTACTGTCACTGAGCCCAAAGCCTCAGATGAACAATCCAGTAAGTTCAGTGGCTATATGCATTCATGCTACACTAACTATGTTATTCACAACAGCTGAAAATATTTGCTCCATTTCAAAACCCTTTGTAAGTGTGTTCTTGTTTGATACACCTACTATACTGACGAACTTTGACTTTCAGAAAAGAAGCTATTATCCAACTCAAGGAACAGCAACCTGTTCACAATGATTTGCTGACACCTGCTCCTGCCGAAACACCCACTGTTGACACCAATTCTGCAATAGTAACTTCTGTTGTTGCCCCTGTGACACTGGCCACACCATCTACGGATGACACTATTGCACCTTGTGTGAAAACTGCCAGCCTTCCTGCTTCTGCAGTGACACCGATTGACACTTGTGTCACATCTTCGATTTCCGAGTCTGTGAATGTGGCCTCGCAAAGCAAGCCTGGCCCTACCAGTAAGAACTTCTGCCCTGCAACTACAAAGAATGGAAGGTGAGTCTCACTACTAATATTCTTGTTTGATGTTGCTAATGTAGCTTGACGACAGAAATCTTTGTGTGCATCGCTGGCTCAAATAAGTGGCACCCAATGGCTACTCTCGAGATTTCAAATTGTACTGGGACTCACTAGGCAAAGACCATCAGGAGGTGTGTTATATCTGTTCTATCATTTGCATGGCGACTAACTTGGAGTGTTCTCCTTCAGAAATATGAAATGGATGCAAAAAAACTGGTGAGTGGTACCATATTCTCTCAGTGTTGCACTGATGTGTCTCCCTTCTAGATATCTGATGGCATATATAAGGTTCGCAGTCTAGTAACATTCATCAACAAACAATACTCTGTGTCTATATGAATACTGTCTGAATGGAAGAAGTATACACAAGAATTCATAGCCATAGGAGGATGACTGCTTGCAAAGAATAAGATTTCAAATAATGATCATGCAACCTATTTCTGAAAAGGAATTCCCAGGGCCTTACATACTAAGATCAAAGCCCGATTATTGACACTGACACCCCTAAGAGATATGACAACCCCTTTCTCATTTGATGAAGTATCCCAAGCCACAGAGAAGATTCTGCAGCAGGATTACTTTGATATGGACCTAGTCTATTCTGACACAGATAACTCAGACAGTCAAGGTTCTGGTAGCTCTATGAATTCAGACTTGGATACAGAATCTAGCTCCAAGAAGGAGTATATCAAACAATCTAAGTCTTCAAAGAGAGCAAAGCATAAGAGGCACTTATCTATGAGTAAGACTATTATCCATAAAACTCACTTCAAGGACTATAGTTTGGATGATGAAGAGACTCCTATTTCCAAGACATGTAAGGCAGTGCATCGGCAAAGAAGCTTGAGGCAGAACCTGCAAGAGGAAGTTGAAAATTTAATTCAACAATTAGGATGAATGAAAATCGGGGATGTTAATTTATAGCACACTATATTACAAAGCAATAACCCTAGATCCAGCAGTAAAGGATATCATTGAAAGCCCATTGGATCATAGAAAGACAGAATATACTATGGGCCTATAAGATTCTAGATTCCCTAATGCAAAGTTCACACCAAGGGACAATCTTACAAGGAACATGAATAATATCAGAAATAATTTTAATAATATTCCAATGGTGCCAAGAAATTCCAATAATAACTACATAGTACCTAATCAAGCCCCTAACTACTCTAACATCCCACTGGAGAAAATAGGAGCCTACTTTGAATGCAGAGAAAAAGGTTATGGATTAGTAGGGTGTCCAAAAATAAATAATATGTTTACCAAGGGGATTCTGAAAAGGTCAGAGAGTGGGAGGCTAGAGATGCCTGGAGGAATTCCCCTGAGAAGATAGGGAGAGAAGACATTAGTACAAGCATACAACAATATAAGTAGTATAGCCCAGACTCACTTTGTCAGATGGGAGAAAAGTGAGAGTGAGGCAGAGAATAATTGAAAGGGAAATCTATTGGACATCAGAATTAATTAGTGAGGAAGACAGTGAAGAGGAGGAGACAAGAGCTTACCCAGTATACAGGATCCAGAAAGACAGTGCGCACAAGCAGAACAAAGTGTTTGATGGAGTCTATCCATCAAAAGAGTGGGATGCATGAGAGGAAATAAAAAAGAAACAACATTAGAGATATGAGCTAAGAGGAGATAGACAGTACACACCTGCATCCAGAACTCCTCCTATGAATAAAGCTTCTGCACCACCTGATCCACTAGTCGAGAGAATGGGTGTGCCATGTGGAAGGATGGTTGTGCCTCCAGGACATGAGTTTAGAGTGGTGGAACCTAAGAAAAACCATGAGTTAGTAAGAGCACCCCAGGGAAACCCTAAGGAAGAACGAGAAAGTGCACCTTTAAAGGTAGCAGAAGTAAAAGAAAAAGAACAAGAAGAGAGAGAGAGAGGAGACAAACCTAAGAAAGCAGGGGGTTGAAATATGCACTGCCAGTGCGTATGGCAGTAGAACAGACACAGGACAACAATGTTGTCATGGAAGATGAACTGTTGGGAAAAGTTAAGGACAAAGAGCAGGGGAGAAAACAAGAAAAGGGAAAAGGAAGAGACATCTCAGGATGGAGACATTGCTCATAAGGCAACGGATCAACTGATTGAGTTCTGATTAGGGAGCCAAAGATCAGAACTCACTGATGGAATAGATCCAAGATCAGTTTTAAATCAAATATTAAATGTCTCAATTGCACTTATCATAGGAGAAGTTCTGGGAGTGTTGAAGGAGTTAACAGGCCTTTTGGCTGACCTGATTAAACCCAGAACAATGGTAAAAAGAGGAGGAGTGTATGTAGGAAATGTCCCAAAGTTGGGGGGCGAGAACTCAGCAAACAGACTTAGGGTGATGAGAATTCCTGAGGGCCAAACAAAAGAAGCTCTAATAGAATTGCTGATCAAGATCAGTGGGAAAAATCTCAAAGTGGTAATAGATACCAGAAGTCAGCTTAATATAGTATTAGAACATACATATGATGCTATTATTAAATTACCTATCAAAAGGAACGAGACACTTATATTACATGATGCAAATGGTGGCAGGGGCCGATTAAAGAGGCTGGTATCACAAGTTCCCATCAATATTGGGGCTGTACTTACTACTGCCAAAATTTATGTAGGTAAAGATGTACCTTTTGATATTTTATTAGGAAGGCCATGGCAAATACATAGTTTAGTATCAATACATAAAAGACCTACAGGTACATGGCTAGAATTTTGTAACAGTCCCACTAATGACCATGTATCCGAAGTTTTGGTAGTTCCATCCTGAAGTGGCTGAGATCATGTGACTGATGCAACCAGTTGGAATATTACCTATTTAAAAGCTCCAATGTCAAGCAAACACATCAAATTAATTCTAAAAATAACACTTACATCATTTTGGATATTATAAAAGCATTGGTCCCTGATGGGAAAGAACATGAGAACTGCGAGTGTGTCCTCAGAGATTTTCAGCATAAGATAGTAGGTCACATTGACAAAATCATAGATAGTTGTATGGAAATATTGGATGCTACTATAGAAAATACAGAGGGAGTGAAAACTATAAAAGGAATATCACAATCTACTGAGACTTCAGAATCTGAACACATGGCCCCCACACACACTATTACACTCTTCCAGCCAAATCTAATTATGGCTGAATATGCCGGATCATCCAACAAGCAAGTGTTTACCAATCCTAGACATCATGCCTACCAGCACACAGCTAATATCACACACACTCATTCTATAAATGGAAACCACAAGGCCGATTATTTGGCCTTGAACGGTTCTCAATTCAATAATTTGTATAATGAGGCAAATCATGTGGTTGATTTTGTACCTAGTATAGTAATTTTTTGTGAAGTTTGTCGTGCCTGATGTAATATCCCAATTTGGTAGCATAATATTATCTATATTTGAACTGCCTATCGACAGTAGGCAAATTCATTTGCCCACTCCCCTTGCCTTCACCAAACAACTCAACCCAGGCCTCATTCTTCAAGAACTATGACACCAACATTAAATGAGGCCTTGAACGACTCCCCATCCCCCTTCCCACCATTGACTTCAATGACCTCACATATATATCTAACAGAGATATTCTTAGTATCCCCAGACCAATCAAAATTGAAAAGGAAGATCAACTTACACATGAACTCAAGGTGGCCACACAGAATTTGCCTCATATCGATGACTTTCACAAGGAAATGATGACCCAATGACTTTTGGAGAGAGATGGAAAGGAAGGGAGGGTTTTAGAGGAGGAGAGGAACTTTAAAGGACACAGAAAGAGGGTATCTAAGAGTACAACATTGTCCACTCCATCTCAAGTGCACCCTCCCTATTTGTTTTCTGCAGTACTTCACAACTTGCCATCACAGACACCTAGTGTTTCAGATGGCACAGCCCAGTTGAAACCACCCTCTTCCACCAATCTCTAATTATTCAGACTTGGTTGACCACATTTGAGAAGACCTCACCTATCTAGAAACAAACTGCAACTCATACTCCTTGCCTCAAGAAGGACTTCTCTGACGAAGAACTTCTTGATGCAAGCAATGTCTCCTTGTCCTGTGCCGACAATAAGGAGACTGACCTCTCAGTCATCAACCTCCCTAAGGTGAAACTCCCCCTGCAGTCACTCACTTGCAACACATCAAGCTACTTATGGAGCACATTGTAGACCCTTGGTCTCACAAGTCTATGCTGTAGCTGATTCCCTCCTTGCTGTTCACTCATACTCACGACTCCCTCCAAGAGCCAGACAATGACAATGATTTCTTCGACCATGTCACACCTTCCCCATTCAGTGTTAAGCTCTGTGACTTAACCTATGAAGCCCTCCCATTCCATGGTATTTATGACCACCTCACTTCCCAGTGCCTTCTTGCCCTCTGCAAGTTCCTCACCAGTTCCATGTCCACCCAAACCATCAGGGAACTTAGGCTGGAGAAAGCTGCTATGCATACCACACACCCAAGTGCTATCTACCACTATGGAATCTCAGCCTATGAGACTCACATCCTCTGTGAATCATCAAGACTTCATTCACATGTATACAAGCTTAAGAACATGCGTACTACTATGCACAACATCTTCCAGTTGATGCATACAACTCTCACTTCTACCCAATCCCAAGAGTGCCTTCAGGAGCAAATCATTCTCATCATGGTGGACAGTGTGTGCTGTATCCCTGCCAGTGTCACCCACACTACCTTCTTTCTTCAACTTTACCCCTCTGCCAATCCTTTCTTCTCACATAAAGAGGTGGCCTTCTTACACTCAGCTGCTGGATTCTTTTGGTTCTTCGGTTACTTTCCACTTGCTGATACCATCAATAACCTCTTATAGTGCCCTCTCCTTGACGAGAACATCATTTTTACCTTGCTGTAGAATTATCTATTGGACGACCTTTGCGGCACTGGTGTTGCCCCACTCAACAGCATCAACTACCTTCTCACTGTCACTAAAACCAAGTTGGAACGTGGCTCTGACATTGTGTGTGTTGGTCCACACTTCCTTGGGCAGGAGGAATAGGTCTGATATATATTGCTTCAGTGTCGTTATCTTCCACTCATCCTTTCAACTACAGGGTGGGGGGGATAATATTTTCTTGTGGAGTGTCTTACTTGATTCTTGTCCTCTGCTTGTGCAACTTACTCTGTACCATCATCCTATGCCTTATATGCTTGAAGTCTGTCGTGTTGTGTGTCTCTTTTTGAGTATTGCTGCTGTTCTCATGTCTCTTATATCACAAATACATATATAATGTCTGCCCCTGTACCTTGCTATGAATGAAGTCTCTTGTGCTGTCTCCACCTGTCTCTGGTTTCCAGGGAAATGTTGTTTAGTTAAATTGTGCTCTCATGTTACCTACACTACCTATATACATTGTACTGTAGGGAATGTATTGAATTAAGAATTGAATCAGGGGCAGCAGTCTTTTGGTTTTAGTGAGAATATTAGCATACATATGCCCAAGTGTACTTAAGTTAGAGGCATACTTAGTCATGTGACCAGTCACATGACCCATTTCACAGTACTGCTGCAGCCACTTAGTATATATATTCAATATCCACATTTTCATTTAGCAATAGGGGTCTTTGACATAATTTTAATACTTCCCTGGATATTATTACTTATTGTCCCTTCAGTTGTCATGTCAATTAAGATTCTTTCAATATATATATTAATTAAACATACTGCTGTCAGATGTTACATAGGATTTTTATTGAATACTATAGTCAGTATAACCTTGCACCTGCTTAGCAATACACAGGGGCTCATGTTTCATAATGTTGCAACCTGCAAACCAAGGCACACAAGCCTTGGACAATGCCAGAGTCAAATTTCATGTATTTTGTGTGTTAGTAATATGGATAGCTCAGATAATGAGGACCATAAGAATGATGAATGAAGTGGTGGATCTGAAAAGATTCAGAAATAGCAAATGATGATGTAACTATGTGGACAGATGATATTGCTAGGCATTTCAAGCCTGGAGACACAATATGGGCAATGACTCTAGGCAGACCAGAAGATGACGGAATGTTCTGGACCTCTGACGAGCCAGATAGTGCTCAATCTTTCACAACATACAAACATGTTGATAAGAAAGTGAAGCCTGTTCTGGGAGTGTTCCCTCAGGAAGTGTCATATCCCGTACTCCGGACCCCATTTCCCATCCTTATTGTTACTGTCCTTTCCTTTGCGCATGCTATACTTCAGTAGGATCAGCCCTGCTACCTCCGTCCATCATCCAACTTGATGTCTAGCCTTCCGAATGCTACAGCCAGCCTGTACCCCTGACCACTGAATCTTCGGATCTTCGGATCTCTAGACTTCCGGAACCTGTCCGGATATATCCGGACTACTTTCCCACGCTCCGGATCCGGACTTCCGGACCTATATCAGTTCCGGTATGATGTCCAGTTACATTTCTAATACTATACAATAAGCTTTCCTGTGCCTATAACGTTATCACAGCCTTTTCCATTATTCGGTACTCCTTACTTCCGGCTTCTCGGTAATCCTTAATATCCGACTACATTCCATGATCCGTTTACCTGTGTTTCATTTCTAGTTATGTTTTCTGTTCCGTTTTACTTGTGATTCTAACTTCCGGCTTTCATTGTTTAGCGATAGTCTTTGCTTATACTTTGTACATAGCCTCGAGCCTTAGTATATAAACCTCCATACATACTTGTAGTAACTCAGTTTGAATATTAACGTTATTTTCCATCTCTCTAGTCCTAAGGGATTGACTCCCTTATGTTCTGACTCTACCTTTCGGTAGTCTTTCCTTATGTTCCGATACTTTCGGACCTCGTCCGATAGTCAATCCTTGTCCATCCTTATCCTAAGCTATTCCGGACTATGTCCGATAGCTATTCCTAGTCTTTCCTTATCCTTAGCTATCTGGGACCTTGTCCGATAGTTAATCCTTGTCTTTACTTAACCTCCGCTACTTTTGGACCTTGTCCGATAGTTATTCCTTGTCATTCCTTATCCTTGACTATTCTGGACTTCGTTCCGATAGTCCTACTTCATCCTTCACTTATCCGTAACTATTCCGGACTTCATCCGGATAGCTATTCATTATCCTCTGCTTATCCGTGACTATTCTGGACTTCGTTCCGATAGTCCTACTTCATCCTTCGCTTATCCGTAACTATTCCGGACTTCATCCGGATAGCTATTCGTTATCCTCTGCTTATCCGTGACTATCCTGGACTGCGTCCAGATAGGCATCCCTCATCCTGTGTTCCTCTGGACATCCTTCGTCACTCTTCCTCTGGTCCAATCTCGGACATCCCATCCTGTTCCCTTCTGCTTCGGACATAGTCCGCTGCAGCCTTTCCTCTGTTGGTTTCTACTTGGGATTTATCCTGAAGTAGTCTTTAACTCTTTCCACACCTCCGGACTTGTTCTAAGTAGCCCCCTTATTTCCGGACGTACGTCCGGATTTAGTTCCCACGCTTCGGATATGGTCTCGGACGAGTTCCAACAGTTCCGGATATCATATCTGGACTTTCCCACGCTTTCCGGAAGTCCTCTGGGCTCTTCCACCAGAGTTACCTTACCTTTGGATGTTCAACTGAACTTCATTGGATGTCCTCTGGACTTCATTCCGAAATGTGGGGCACATACTCGGGTAAGGGGCACAGCGTACGAGCTGAGGCCAAGCCCTTCCTTCCTAATCCGACCCTCCGGCATGGTTCTTAACAGGAAGCACAAGTGGTTCACAGAATTCTGTGCGATCCCCTAACAACTCTTATGCCCTTATCTCCCAACCCTCCCAATGTGATTCCTACTGTGAAACTTACATTAGAATGACTTGAGGCTCTTAATATTAATTTCAAAGGATTTCTATATCCTGAGGAAGAGAAATTATTCTGATACATCATGTGGCTTCATTAGGACGCACTCGCTTTTGAGGATACTGATAGGGGTATGCTAAAGGAATCCTACTTTTCACCCTATATTATTCCTATGGTTCCGCATATTCCATGGGAATATAAGAATATCCCTATCCTGCCAGGAATAAGAGATAAAGTTATTGAGATTCTGAAACTGAAGATTGATGCTGGAGTCTACAAGGCAAGCCAATCTGCATATAGATCCTGATGGTTTTGCATAGTCAAGAAGAATGGCAAGCTAAGGATAGTCCATGATCTGCAGCCCTTAAACAAAGTCACTATCCATGATGCAGGACTACCCCCTATCCTAGATGATTTCATAGAACCATTCACAGAAGTGCAGTGTTACATAGTGTTTGACTTATTCTAGGAATATGATGCTAGAAAACTACATCCAGCAAGCAGAAATCTCACTCCTTTTCTTATGCCCCTAGGACTGCTTCATATAACTTCGCTCCCCACTGGTTTTACCAACTCACCTACAGAGTTTCAAAAGTGTATGACATTTGTCCTTAGAAAAGAGATACCTGATAAAGTCAATATTTTCATAGATGATTTTCTAATCAAAGAACCTATAACTACATTCCCTGATAACCAAGGTGAGCATGAGGTTCTTATTGAAAATCCAGGAATACAAAAATTCATATGGCTTCATGCCTTAGATGTTCATCAAATTATACACCACATCAAGGAAGCAGGAGCAACATTTTCAGCTCTCAGGATTCAACTGTGTCTCCCAGAAGTTCTGATTGTTGAACAGACCTGTACCCCCAAAAGACATATCCCTAATAAGACAAAGGTCAACAAAATCCTAAATTGGCCAGATCTGACAACTCCCAAAGAAGCTAGAGCATTCTTAGGATTATGTGGTACTATTTGGATCTGGATCCCAGATTACTCTACATTAGCAAGATCATTAAGTGAACTATAGAGAAAGAATGTGGAATTTATTTGGGACGAGAGAAGAAAGGAGGCCTTCGAAACTCTGAAGAAGCTGGTTGCCTCAGCACCTGCTTTATGATCCATTGACTACACATCTGACCTACCAGTCACCTTATCAGTAGATTCCAGTTACATGGCTGCAGGAATTATCTTATCTCAGATTGATGAAAAAGGACATAAGTGACTGGCCTGATATGGATCCTTATCCTTTAATGAAGTAGAAGCCTGTTATTTGCAACCAAAGTTGGAACTATATGGACTTTACCAAGCTCTCCACCATTTTCACTTATACATTATAGACATGAAGGTTCTTTATGTGGAAGTTGATACAAAGTATATAAAAGGGATACTAAATGAGGCCGATTTGCAACCTAATGCAGCTATCAACCGGTGGATCCAGGGGATCCTCCTTTTTGATTTCAAATTGATTCATGTACCTGCCACTAAGTTCAAAGGACCTGACTGCGCTGTCACGGAGAGGCCTAGGTGAAGGAGAAAGTATTGATCCCCAAGATGATTCCTGGTTAGATGAGCTGGCACTATATTCAGGAATTTCCCAAGCCTGTTTTCGAATCATTGTGTCACCTGACAAACCTGATGTACCTCTTTCTTCAGTGTTTGTGGGAACCAGTTTTCAGGAGCAGAATCTGAGAGAAGTGTTTGAAGTTCCTAACTACTCTAGAAACCCCTTCATTTGAAGATATTTCTACAAAGAAACGTTTCTTGAAGAAAGCTGTCAGATTCTTCGTCCAGAATGGACGAATGTATAAGAGAATGCGAGGAAGACCCCCATTATTAGTAGTGTTTGATCCGGAGAAGCGTGCGACCATACTCAATCAAGCCCATGAGGAACTTGGACACAGGGGCGAAGCTGCCACCTGGGAAACAGTCAGACTCAGGTTCTTCTGGCCCTACTTATTTTCAGATGTACGACATCATGTCCAATCTTGTCACCCCTGTCAGATCCGAAGTACCGCAAAAATGCACATCCCTGTAACCATTTCTGCTCCATCTACTATCTTCGTAAAAGTATATATCGATATCATGCATATGCCTCCAGCCCAAGGATACAAGTACATTGTACTAGCACGAGATGACCTATCCCGATATGTGGAAGGAAGACCCCTGAAAGCACCCACAGCCAAGGCTCTCAGCAAATTCTTTTGGGAAGATATTTACTGTCGGTATGGAGCTATTGGACAAGTAACTACAGACAATGGACCGGAAGTACAAGGAGCTTTTTCTGCCCTAATGAAGAAAGTAAACATCCCCTACATGTTACGATTTTCACCATACAACTCTCAAGCCAACGGGGTAGTTGAAAGGGGTCATTTCATAATAAGAGAAGCACTAGTAAAGGCATGTGATGATAACCTTACGCAATGGCCTCAGAAGATCCCCCAAACCTTATTTGCAGACCGAGTTACCACTAGTCGGGTAACAGGATTCTCCGCATTCTATTTGGTTCACGGAGTACATCCCGTACTGCCATTTGACCTAGCAGAAAGCACATTCATGGTGGATGGATTCAAGAGCGGAATGACTTCAGTTGAACTATTGACACTCCGAATTCGCCAACTTGAAAGACGCCCAGAGGACTTGGAGCAAGCTGCAGAGACGTTGAAGAAATCTCGCTTCAAATCTAAGGAACAATTTGAACGGAGATACGCAAAGCGATTAAGAAGGGAAGTATATCAGGCAGGAGATCTGGTGCTTGTACGTAATACTCGGATAGAAAAGGAACTGAATCGGAAAACAAAGCCCCGCTATCTAGGCCCATACAAAGTAGAACGGAGAACTCAGGGAGGATCATATGTATTAAGTGAAATGGACGGAACAATATCTCGCCGTGGGATAGCGGCATTTCGACTATTACCATATATAACAAGAAACTCCCGGCAGCTACGAAGACTAGCCCAAGGAATTGAAGACGTGGAGGACGAAGTCTTTGCCCCAGACCTAGATGAATCAGCTACCTAAGGACACCGGACCCAGTTATTCCCTGCAGGAGCTAAAGGCTTGGCGCCAACAAGCTCGAAGTAATTTGCTTAATATTACCATTGCTTGGCTAAGTCATATTTTGGACAAACACACCACAACAGAGGGAAGCGAACAGGTTATTATATTAGAACCAGGGAACGCATATTTTAAAAACCCGATAGGTCCCGAAGAGCGGGATTCATTTCTAAGTCAGCCTAATTGGATCTGTCCAATTTGCGCCACTCTGGAACAGCGAGCCCAGAACGCAGAAGCACACCTGGAGGAAATTGAGCGGAGGGAAATTCAGTCGTGGGTAACATTCCCTCTGAATTAAAAAGAAGCACCATTTGGAAGTTACCACAAGCAAATGAATCACCTATCTTCGCAAGTGGGATTGTTACAAGAAACGCAAGCAGCGTGCCTAGTTACACTCATACACCATATACATAATTCACATTCACAGTTATTTTTGGGATACTTGCTAAATATTATTACACTATGGGATTTAGGATATTAGCAGTTGATACAGCAGTATTGTACTACATGTCATATAATGGACCACTGGTTACTATGTGCAGAAAGGCAAACAACCAAACCTTGACTATATTAATTAACTAAAATCTTAAAACTTAACAGTGTTATTTAATAAACAATGACAGAACATTAATTACTCCCTTTCAGAACTCCAATCCTCAGCAAAATCATTCAATTCCTGATATAGCAAATATTGCCAATCCCTGAAAACATGTGCCCTGAGACCCTGGCCAACATTTGCATATAAGGATGCAAGGAATCTAGCACATCCCCTAGTTTTCTGCTGCACTAACACTCAGCGCCACTCCCTACCACTTCTTTACACAACTTTTCTTTGCACTGTCCAAACTATGCTATTTCATTGTAAAGCCTACATTGACCCTGCACACCAGTACTCTACCCTCTGCACATATCCTGACTGGTACACCAGTTCATTAGATATGCAGTGAACGTACGAGCACATGTGTGAAACTCATTGTATCCCTATCCCCTTTGGCAGCATCATATGTCTGGAGGACACCTCCATCTCCTACAGATTTTTTATTAGACAAATCTTGAAAGTGATAGTGTAATATGAGGATGTACTAATTGTGAGAATTGTATCAGTCAGTCATGATTCCAAAGACCCCAGTCCACCTCCATGTGTTCGACTCACTCTGCCAATGAGCATCATTCAATTAAATTTACAGGGTTGTATATCATGTCGATACTTGGAAACCCATGGCCACCTTTACACCCACTGTCCATCCATGCCTGCATCACTTAGGAAAGAGTTGGCAGATTTTAAAGAAGCCAAGATTCTGATAGTAGAATCCATAACTTTGGTGGGGAAATTTTGGTACACAGCTCTCAGGATCCACATTGGGACAATTTATTGAAACAAGTAAGAAGTCTGGGCCCCTTGCCTCCTTTGCCAAGAAATTAGTTCATAGTGTGCATATCCTTTAAACCATTCCCTTCCCAATCCACATAACTACTTTTCCTTCAATAAAATCCTTTCTTTAGTGAGTGTCTTTAAGTATCTACATAAGATATATCAAACTACAAGGGAGAATTTTTATGAGTTCCATTATGCTATTGTTATACACTATTTACATGCTAGCCCTCCACATAATAGTGAGCTGGCACATTGATTATTTAGAAATTATTGAGAATAATATTTTCTGTGACACAGTTATATATCTTGGAGAATAATGAACTGATGGGTTGGTAAATTCCATCTCAGTGCACACTAACTTCCCTGCCTTGTAAGATTTAGTCTTAACTTCATTGAAAGAGCAGGACAAGTCAATGGAGAAATTATGGAGACTCCTTGGGCACCTTTCAACAAAATATCACCCACTACATGGTCAATGAGTCAATATTAGATGATCACATGAGGGACTCAAACTAGAAAAAATTGGTTGGAATTGGTAAGTGACTCTTTTAATATCATGAATACATAATTGAATATTTCTATCAGTTAGGATGCTCTTAAAAAAGTATAAACAGGTTGTCCAGGGTATCAATGATACCAAGCTCCCTTTTGATGAGCTTACACATACTTTGGACCATATAAACATTGCTATATGGGAAAAGGATGAGAAGATGGCAATAGAACTTCAGGAAGAACATCTTGACATTTATCAATTGAAGATCAACAAAGATAAACCCCTCCTATTTTTTCATCAAAACATATGATTAATTCAATTCTCAAGCCCCTACAATGGCTGAGATCCAATTAACATTAACAGAATCAGAGACTTTAGATATAGAAAGGCCCAGATCTATTCTTTGAATTATTCAAGGTATTGATCTAGAAGACTCTTAGTACATTGTTTTCATATTTGATAAAGCAAAATTAAATAATCATATATTAGGGATGGATTACAGTTAGATGTTCATCAGCTCTCATATAATGCCACAGCTACTCAGAAGGCTACTCTTCAAGAGAAACAGCTGAAACTAGCTGTCCAAATTACTAAATTTCATGAGATTGTGAATCAAATGATGGAGGGAATAGAATTGGATTAGAGTACAGTTTATGTTAATAACCCTCAATTTTGCATGGCAGAAGCTGATGAACAAGCTCAGGAGGTTTCAGATGATAATAATTCAGAATTGATCAATAAAGAAATTCCAGCAGAAGATATGATCATCTGAGTGCCATCAACAATGACTTATGAACATGCTAATGTGCTTGGTCTAGCCAAACTGCAAGAAGAAGAATTAGCATTAAGAAAAGGTCAAGCTAACGATTGCCTAGAAAAGATCCAATTAGCTCTTAGCCAGAAGGCTGTCATATATTGTTAATACTTTCGAAGTATGAATTCTATTTAGACTGGCACAAGATCAACGCAGGATGCTTAAAGGTGTAGCCTCAAAATCAAGAGGTTGGTTAGAAGCTATTAAAGGGCAAGATCTGTAATGGAACGACTTGGCATAGATCAATACGATCTGGAAAATATTTATCAAAAAATATTGCCAGAACAATTTACTATCAACAAGGATGTTGCTGCAGAGAATAGATTTGGATAAGGGTCTAACAAGCTGGCATGGTTTTAGAGGGTTGACAGTGCTCATAAGAGTCAACATCATACCTGGATGGACGAATGTAAGGGCTGCTGTCTATCTAAAAAAAATAAACTAATAGTTTAATGTTAGTCTATAGGGTTAACTGGCTAAAAGCAAAGGCAAGGTAGAGGAGGTGGGAAGAAGAGCTGACATTAACAAGATATGAGATAAGGTGGACCATAAGTTGGTTTCATTAGAAGAAGACCCAATGGTTTTGAAGGCCAATGGAGGCTATAAAGTCTGATCATTAAGCCTATGGCCATAGACAGGTGTTATTGTGGTAAATGTTTGCAGACAATACAGAGGACAAGTTCAAAGATTATATGTTGTAGTACAATAAACTTTAGCTTGCTGATTTATGCTGGCCAATATAACTCTATAGGATGCAGGCTCCACCCAGCTAGGCAGTGTCTAAAGCTCTCTAGGCTGGCCAGTATTTAGTTATAGGACATAGACTCTATCTGGCCGATTAATGTCCAAAGCTCTGTAGGTCAGCCAATCATTCTCTGTAGGATAATAACTTCACCCAGCTGGTTCATATCTATATTGATATTGGTTTGGTGGGTAATCTCTGTAATGAATATAAATGAAAATATTTTGTTTTTTCAAGATAACAAAAGAGTTTGTGAGAACCTGTTATGATTGGCCCTTAAGTAGACAGTGAAGAATAAAACTCTAGTATGCTTCACTGATATATTAACTGTTAGCATTATAAGGAATAGTCAGTTTCAATTATAGGTTAGTTAGTTAGAGAGATACAACAATAATATTATGTACCTTCAGCCAGCCTGTTGTGGTCCTACATAGCCTAGGAGTAAAAATATTCAGAATAGACCAGCTGGCCATGAATCTATTAAGTACAAATATGAGCTAGCTAGTAGTGAAAATATTTAGGACTGATTGGCTGGCCATAATCCAACATGATCTACATATAAACTGGCCTATAGTGAAAATATTAATCTTACACTGGCCAACCATGATCTTACATATATAATAAGCAGGGTTATAAGGCTAGGGTACCAAGCTGGCCAGGAGTGAAAATAATCATGATGGACCAGCTAGCCATGGCCCTATGAGACATAAATATAAGTAGATTAAAAGTTAAAATAATTATTACTAACTGGCCAGCTATGATCCTATGAGGTATTAATACAAGCTGGCCAGGAGTGAAAACATTTATCACAGACTAGCCAGCCATGATCCTACATATCCAACTACCATACTGGCTAGGAGAGAAAATATTCAGAATAGACTGGCCAGCTATGAAAATATTTAGGCCATATGGCCAGCCATAATCTCATGAGGCTTAATTATGAGCAAGCCAGTGGTGAAAATACATATTATCCACCAGCCAGCCATGATCCTATATACATACTTTATAGTCATATAAGGCTAGCTACTACTAATTTAATTATAATAACTCTAATGTTGATATATTTAAACAGGCCAACCATGATTCTATGAGCTAAGGCAACAAGCCTAACTACTATGGCTTTTAATAATAATAATGATTACTGACTAGTCATGGATTTGAATAATGTAGATACTAGCTAACCAATACCTCCAGCCAGTGGCTGGCTAGCCATGATTCTATAAGGTTTTTGCATGTCCAGAGCCATAGTTCTACATGAAAAATGACTGAAGGATCTGGATTTGGGTCTATGTCAGTTTGAGCTTAGTAATGAGGAATAGGATATTGTAGGTTAGCTGAGAGACATGCTTAAGGTAAGCTCATTCTTAGCACAACATATTATTCATAACTAATTCTTCCTTCAATCTAGATTCTCAAAGACATGACTTTGTTCTTCTCATGTTTGATACTGAATCTCGCAACTGCAATACTAGCCATGGACCTCATCCATGACAAGCTTACAAACTACTTTACAATCCAAAATATTTACCAGCTATTTAAGCTGCCATTGATCTATCAAAGAAGACTCTCAATAGGTACTATGAACTAACTAATACCTCTGAAGTCTATTGAATCACAATGGGTGAGTTTCATTTAACTGATTTTTCAAATACTAATTACTTGTATTGTAGTCCTACATCCCCATCATAAATTATCATACTTTAAAAATACCAGTTGGGAAGATGACTGAGTGAATACAGTGGAAATGCTTGTGTGTGAAGAATATAAGTGCTCATATGAATGCATGATTGTTGAGGACTGCATAATGACTGAAATTCAGTCAAAGGCAAGTTCATCCATGGTGTGTATTTGTTTCTTCCTTGATTTCTGGCACTAATATTACTACAGATCACTATTTTTAATCAAATGCCAGCCCTCACACCACCGAAAACAACAGACCTCTGCAGTGAATTGGACTGCTATTTAAGGGCCAACATTGAGGATGCTCCAGATACTCTTGTATGGTGATATGAATACCATGGATCATGCCTTCACTTCTCATGAATAGAATTAGATTATTTAACCATCTCTGGTATGTTTTAATTTTTCCTTATACTACCTACTATGCTAATCAAGTTGCAGCTACCTCAGTTGATGTCAAACATCTCTTCAGTTGTGGTCGTCTTTTACTCTCACATATTCATTCATACCTTTCCATAGAGTCAACTCATACACTGCTCTATCTTGGATTCTGGAGCAAGTTTAACCTTGTGAAAAGCAAGGATGTTGTGAATGTTAGTAAGCTACCTGATCTAAAGGAGATAAAGAGGTGGGCCTAGAGGATGGGTAGAATCACATTATCATCAACTAGCTATTTTTTTCCTGTCATAGTTTAGTATAAATTTTGCATTAGACCTGTGGGTATACTCTTGATAGGTGATACCCTGGGTCTTATTTCTGACACCCATCAAAAAACCCATATCTGCAGTAAGGGTCTGGGTATATCTTGGGGTATGGGTGGGAGTATGGCCTTGGATATCTAGAGGTTTCCCTATATAGATCTCTAATTGCTGGTGCAAGCACATTGAGTGTTCAGCTAGTTAACTGTGAAGCCAGAATGATGCACTGAATGCAAATACATAGGTGATGGAGACTGAGCACAATAGTTAGTCTTCTGATGCCATTTAACAATATCATAATCCATGTTAGACTGATGAACATGATTAATCCAAGCTGAGTATACTATATAGTAGTCATTTACCAGTTCTACTATTACATTGGAACGAGCTAGTTTGCTAGCACCATACAATTGACTAGCTTGTGGTTGGCTCTGCTTACCATGATCTTTATATCTATTTTGTCTGTCATCCTTTTAAGATGCATATACAAGGCAGTCAATCTGTCATTCTGCCTGACCTTGATGGTACTGGGTGTAGCCGATATCCTCATTCTCATCTGCAGATCTGCCAAGTGAGGATTCAATAGATGGAGAGGTACACATTTTGTCATTACTCAAAGGAAACTTGTTGTTATCAACTATATTTAACCCATAATCAACCTTGAACATATCCTTGTCGCTGTAATATTCAGTTTCTCCATTTTTAGAGACAGAAACAGGTTACAAGATAGAGGAAGTGCTGTCTGAAAAAGCTTGACCTACCCCTAACAATTTTGTTTAAATAGGTGGGTTGGATAGCCTCGGGTGTGGGATGATAGATTGTGCCCCACATACAGCAAATGCATACATGACAGACAGTTCAATAGTAGGCCTTTGTGTAACGTCTATGTGAGTATGAGAGTATAGTTTATTTTGCTAAATATAAGACTTTAGATACTCAGGGTGCTCCCCTGACCCCAAAGACTGCAAACTAATGTAACCCAGAGGAATGGGGTTCTTCTGTAACTTAAATCTTTCACCAGGCTCTGTAACATGTATAGAAGATGTGAAACCTGCATCATCCAATTGATCTAGTGTTGTAACTACTGGTATAGCCTACAGAATATTAAGTGTAAGGAAATATATAGTTTCATATTAAAAAACTTACTACTTTTTAACCCTTGTTGTAAGTTTTCTTTTTTGCTGAAGATGGTACCATGATATTCTTTGGCTCTTCATCAGGTATAACAAACTGTTGTCTCTTGTCAGTGTGTCTTCCTGGTAAGTTGATTATAGCTTCTCCAGCCCTCCTGAACTGAGAGGCTACTCTACCTTTTCCAGCATTGGGATATCTGGTACACTGAGGCCTTGAAGGTAAGTCAATCTGGGGCTCAACAAGTAGAGTCACAATCTTCAAGTCATCATAATCACTCAAGCTGGGCCTTAAGGAATTAGATAGCACTACTTGCAGATGCTTCATCCTGTCTATGGTTGATGGAGGAAATACTGACAAAGATAGATAGTCTGAACTCACTAATTAAACTAAGTCCCATAATAAGATAAAAAGCAATATATAACATCTATCTATTACAAGTATCAAGTCTGCTTACTATCATGATACTATAATAATACTCCTATAGACACCTGTTTGTTGTTTCAACTAAATATATCATTTTATTACATTATATCCTCTACTATCAATGACCAAGCCTCTATAGTGATATAAACTGTAGCTTCTGTGTTGTACAGCCTACTCAATGCTGTGATACCTGCTTTCCCTTCCCAAGCCAAAAAAATCCATATACCCAAACATACTATCATCTCCTAGACTGTCATCATTCATCCACCCATTGGTAAGTCAGTACAATGAATTTCAAGGTCAACTAAAACTTCTAGAGCTACTGGTGCTCTTTCAAAACACATACCCTCTAAGGCTGGAGGGCTCATGTAACACTTGATCATGTTAAATATCTTAGAGTCATGCCATAGTCTTCTTACATATGTGTCTACCTTCCAGTCAAACAAAGATTGCGATAATAGTGACACTAGTACTACCAATGATGTAAGTTATATATCTATTCATACTTATGGTATACTATAAGTGCTGATATCATCTAGGAATCCACTAGCACCATCAAAGAAGCTAGAGTCAGACTTGTTTTGGATGCCTTCAGAGCATAGCAAGATACTTATCTTGCAGAAAAAAAACTTGTAGACTCTATCATCAAAGAGAATGATGTACTTGGGAGGCTATATAGATTTCAAGTAGAAGAAGCTCAGAAACAGCTTGTGGATGCTAATTTTGATATTGATTATATACATTATTTCATCCGCAAAAATAATGTCATATTATTAAATAATTCAAAGCCTCAAAAACATTATTACACTTCTGATAATGGTCAAGTTCATGACTCAGATGAACCACTAATACTAGCCAACTGCTTGGGTAAGTAAAGTTTGATTATATATGACTCTTCAATTCACATACTCCACAAGATGATTCTACTAGTACAATGCTTGAATATGAGCCTACTTATAACTTGGAGGCCTCTGTAGAAGGTTTATACTAACACAATCCTCCTGTTATATCAAATTGTATCTATAATACTATATTAACCTTTGTTACCTTCAATTTAAGTCTCTTTGAATCACTAAGTTGTACTAGCAGCTATGATAATAGCAGCTTTATGTATCTTACACAATTAGTAACTAAAAGGATAATTTATTAGACATAAAGTATATTATATATATAGTGCTATAGTACAGAGCTCACAGTGGTACTGTAGACTGTTGTATTTTGCTACATGCTGCCGTATACCACTGTGTGGCACTATGTAGCACTATGGAGTGCTATGTTTCAGGTTTGAACTCTACTCTTGAGTTCAACAGCTATCCCTATAACCCATGGACTTTCTACTGTGTATATCATTGATTCTAATGACAATAATACATGACTCAGATTGAAATTGTATAAAAAGACAGATTTGAAGTAGATTATTATTAGTAAAACCATAATTTTTGTGAAACTTGAATGTAGTGGTCTGTCCACAACTAGATATTTCAGCTAGCTACTGGTTGTAGGCTGTATTAATAGACCTTTGTTGATATCTTAACTTGAACACTCTTCAATGAGTCTCTGTTATGGCCATCAGTGCTAGCAGACAAAGATCTTTCTCTCTCAGCACACTTTTATTGTTCAAGCTGCAGATCAGTTACAAGACTGGCTGTCTTTAATACTCTCAATCAATCTCAAGTTGTCCTTCAACTTTGGTCAACAAACACTCTGACTTGAAGAATTGCATGAAGACATTTTCAAGCCTGTAGAACTACCTGACCTTAATCAACTAATCCTTCTTATTAATAACCTTAAAGCAACATTCATAAAAACACTTGCTTTTGACTGTGATCAACCTGATGAAGGATTGAATATTGGTATAAGTTATTTGCAATCTCATTGTTTGGTTTCTTTTTAATTAGATTTGACGACTGCACTCTCCAGATCACTGCATCACCATTCTTGAAGAAATTCAATGGTTTTAACTACATATGATCATAAGATATTATTTGAGTTTTTCGAGTATCTCTAACACCCTTTAAGACCATCCAGCATATTACACCAATGAAATATGTGGCTATCTTATCATTTACATCTGAATTACCAATAGAAATCAAAGCCAAGTAAGCTGGCTGCTCAGATCTATTACTTATGCTGATTGTTACTGATACATTCAAGATCCAACTACTCTTCAGACACTCAAAAAGTTAAGATTATGAGCCCCTCCCCCATTCACAAAACCATCATCACATGGCTCCACAAATGCTTTATCACCTACTCTTTGCAGATCGGTCATAATGATCAGTATATCAAAACACAGTTCTTCATAAATAATCAGCTTCCCAATGAAGAATTATCACAGCAAGTCCCAGATATCATGGATGTCATGCACTGTGTGGATCAGTTAGATAACAACAAAAGTTTTGTTCAGTGGCTCATCAAGGTGAGTTTCAGCTAAAGTGACAGATCCATTATGTGCAAATTTACAACCATGGTAAAGAACAACTCAGATATTAAGAAGCTAATCAAGATATTGATTGATGAGGATAGCACATTCCAAGGCCCTAAAGAGCACACTAAGGTCACAAATCTGAATCGCAAGAAGTTTAAGAAGTTCAAGAGCCTTGTTCCACCCAAAACATCTGACATGATGTATGGGCCTATAGTTGTTGGGGGGCACAATTGGTTGAAGTTAAATGTAGTCAGAATCATAGTATACTTGAAAGACAAAGTATTAGGTATGTTTCAATTCAATTGCAGAGATCCAGAGCACTATGCTGAAGGTGTATGTCCCAATGTATGGTGTCATTATTCACCTTACATTTCAAACCTACAGACTTTTATTCCTAGTGTGAATATGGTGAATGTAGATCATCTACTCAACATGAGCACTGTAAACCTCAAGACTGAGATCATTTCCATCATGGAGGAGTTTGGGCTTGAGAAGAGTATGATAGACAAAGCTCGGTGTAACAATCAAGCTAGCCCTAAGCTTGTAAGATTGTATACTGATGATCATCTAAAGTGTTACCCTTACCCTAGGGTGGACCTTCCTATTCCAGTAGAATTGCACTTCTCAGGATCTTCGTCGATTATCATACCACACTTGCTGAATTGCTCTATGTTCTACCCATTGCCACTTAACTCCATTGGTGCGTTATTCCTTTTGATTCTTATTGCTAATAGTTTGTAGGTATATATTACATGTTACCACTCGGTTCAACAGTACTCTTACATATGGTATACCCACACTATTTACCATTGCTACTAACTTTACCTGTACATTCCAAGGTTTCATGCGGCTAGGTATATAGGACCAAAAAATCACCTACTTACACACTTCCCTTCCCTGGAACCTTAGTAGTATTAGTCACCTGTGATCACCCTCTGTGGAATAAGAGATAGTTTTGCATTTTGCTCCATGTTTCAAGAAAACTGTCAGTAATTGACTATCTATTGCCATACCACTACTAGCGCACTGTGGTATCACCTTAATTGTTCTTAGGCCTTGTTATTGGGTTAAGTCCACCTCCTTGTCTTCCGAATACCAAGCAACTGCTGCTGCTCACTCCTACCGACACTTACTATAGTTGCTGGGTCTTAGAGCTACTGACATAATCTAGTACTTGCCTATAGCCTGTGCTTACCACTCGGTACCTTTGATCGAGCTTGCCTGCTCTTTAATTCTAGGAATCTCCTTGTTCAAGGAGATACATTCACTTTCAGTTCCCTAAGGGACTACTACCGAAGCTCATACTTATAGGAATTAAGTAAAGTCTACACTAATGTAGCCATTTTCTATTGGTTTTAACTGGAGCCCACTGCAAGGGTTTCTTGTGTTTCTAGGCTCTCTTTGCTCACCAATCATCCCCCAACTTCACCTATTTTCCAACCACAGTCATTCATTACCATTCCCCTAACTTTCAGCATCACTTCCTCCTCCCCAGCACATTGATAAGTGTTTTTCCCACGCGTTTTTCGACCGGATCTCTCGCAAACTTAGGGTCGTATTCTTCTCGTTTAGGCCATCATTTTGAGCCCTGGGTCATCAGATTTGGAGCAGTAGTTGTGGAGATATCGCATTTTTCAAGTTTTTCAAAGGTTGAGGAGAGATAAGAGTGTTCTATGTGTCCAAAGGCCTGTCTCTTCTAGCTTGTTTGGCTATCCACCATCATTCAGTGGCTCTATCCATCGCTCCAACCAGCTTTTTGATAGGACCTATTCTTGTTGCCCTGCACCATACCCCTTCCTCCTCCTCCTCTCTCATATCATCTCCACACTTTTCTGCATTTCACCAGCCCATTTCACTTCCCACACCCCTCAACCCTATATCTGTGTTGAAGCCCTCGTTCATGCCTTCATTTTTCACCTATCCACACCTCCACACGCTTCACTAGTCACTTGCTATCCACATTTTTGTCTTCCCTTCTTTTTCCACCACATTTCCACCATTTTCTTTATATTTCCTCACCCTGTGAACATGTTCCCTTTGCCCTTGGTGCATTCTGACCACATTTTCCCTCTTTCCATCCATCTGATTCAATTCTTGATACACCCACTCACTCCCTCACTATCCACACTTTTCACCATTTTCACTCATTTTCACCATTTTCTTCATATCTCCCTCAGTTTTCCACCAATCCTAGTTAACTTTATATCTGTTTTGAAACCCTCATTTGCAGCATTCCATCTGTCGCCCCCCCCCCCCCCCCCCATCACCATCCTTGCAGTCATAACCCCCAGATTTTAACCTCAACCCTTATCTTTTTGACACACCCCTACTTCCACATGATAGGTAGTAGGGGCTACAGCCCCTTTTTACCTTAGTTTAGTTTTGGCTTGCATGTATAGATGACTAGGGACAGTCATGATTTAAAGCTCCTATGAGATGTGACAACTCATTTCTGGCTAGCCTTGTAGAGGCTATTTTTTACACTTATCTATTTTCACATTTTTGGTGCTTAGATAAGCAATACATTCCTTCACCAGTACCAGTATGAGTCCCTAGTTGTAAATAGTTTTTCTTCTCTCTCTAAGCTCTGAGCCTGGACTAGAAACTCTTTAGAGTTGAATACTGTTCTCTTAACATAGCAGCTAGACAGTCAGACCCAATATGTTTAATTGTACACTCCAGCAGAATTGATAATATTACATTGGGATTCAAAACTCAAGCTACCACTCAACTGGTCTGCTACTGCCATTCAAATGTCTTCTGCCATTTGTGACACTACCTTCTTTCATTATGTTGATTGGTACAACTACAAGTACAACAACAAGTGTGAGGGTTCTACTACTACTTACATCATAGAAGTCTCCAGTGAGTCATCTCAGGCCATCACTCCAGGTACTCTTTTTGCTAGTGATTCCACTAAACATGACATGAAGAAGCCAGAGATCTTACAAAAAAAGGAGATGAAGAATGCTAGCTCAAAAAAGAAGGCAGGTGGCAAGGGGAAGTCCTAGGCTGTATAACTGAATGAGCCTAAGTAGTAGTCTTTATTTCATGCTGACATTTTATCATTATGATGTTCATTATATTTTACTGTTATAATAGTGTACTTACTACTAGCCTGTCATTATTAATTATTGTCTATGTTATATCTGCTATACTGTATGTCCTGCTACCTTCTTTAATATATTATATTATTTATGGTGCTGCTACTATAAAGTTTTTCTGTACTATGTAAGCTAAAAACTAAAAAGGAAAGTGAAGTGTAGGTGCTACATTGGTATACAACTGAGCTAGCATACTAATGCCCAACTGTCTGAACTATTTAAAGAAGTTCAAGAATGCCTTGGATGTTACATATCACCTGGGCCAGCCCCTCATATCATATCGATAACATACTACTATAGAGTATACAAGTGCAGCACAAATACTCAGCTCACTGGATTAGTGTATATCTTCTAAATTTAATTAATCATCATTATATTCTCAGTCTTCTGGCTTTTCAATAGACTTAGATCTACTGTCAGCATGGGACCCAGGCCCTAACTCAGATGGAGATGATATGGCCTACCACTATAAAGAAGTGGATGTGGAGAATAGGTTTTCTATCTCTGATGGAGAGACACTGGATGGTAGAGCTGTAGGGGGCATTTTATACAATCTTAAAATGCTATAAAGATATATGTACGAGGCCTAACTTTTCTGGAGTAGTTCAATGATGATGTATATGCACATCATCATAATGAAAATTTGTATTATTCATTTGCATCCTTTCAAGATTGAGAGCTTGCTAGTTTTCTACTGTCCTCAATGTTGAGTATGGTAGCCATAGATTGCTTCCTAGTGATAGAACTAGTATGTTTTCCTTCAGTGATTCTAGATCAGCTAGAAATTCAAGTCTTTGATAGATCAAAGCCTTACCACTCTTCTACTGTATAGCAAAAGAGCTATGGGGTCATGCTGAGTTTCTACCTTTTGGTCCCAAATGGCAATATTGTGTCATTTTCACCAAACTCCAATGAAACTACCTGTGCACCTGTATTGACACAATCCATTAGACTATATTGAATCACTCTTTAACAATCCTAGATTTATAAAGAGTATTGATCTCATACTTGAATGCATATATACCACAGCAGAACATACAGTACAGATATACAGCAAATGGATGACTGGCAAAGCAGCCTGGATGATGCAGGTTTGTACCTTACTGGTGTTTAGTGAGATTATTTGTCTAACTTCTATTGCTCTATTGTAGTCTAAACTTCCAGTGAATTCTACATTACTGGGTATAATACTTTCCTCTGATAAGACCAATATCATGAATATGACTGGCAGATGCATTACCTGCTCCCTGTTCATCAGCCTTGTCAACATCAGAATGTTAGTCTGAAACAAGGTGTCATCACACACTTTTCTTCTCATAGCTCTGCTTCCCATCACTGTGTCATATCCCATACATTAACGCTTCTCATCCGGACTTCCGGAACATAGATCTGATCCGGTCCGATGTACAGATCCGCTTCTGATCCGATATACGATAAGCTTCTTAATTCATTTCCTGTTCATATAACTTTATCACGGCCTCTTCTGCTATCGGTAATTCCTTATTACCGGATTCTCGGTATTCCTTAACTTCCGGCTATGTTTTCCCTGATCCGTTTTACTTGTGATTAATTCCCGGCTATGTTATTCCATCCGTCCACTCGTGATTTCCTTCCGGCTTCCGTTGATTAGCGATAGACTTTGCTTATACTTCGTACATAGCCTCAAGCCTTAGACATTCGGTATATAAACTCCTGTACTTACATTGTAACACCTCAGTTCGAATATCATCTTAGATTGTTCTCTCTCCGTCTTCCGGACTTGAGTACCCGTTAGACTCTAGTCACCATCCGAGACTTACGGATTGTATCCGATAGTCTATATCCTCGGCTCTATCTTAGGATAGTCTTACTCTGTTGGTTTCTAGTCCGGACGCGTCCGGATTAGCCTTACTCGTCTTTCCGTTATCCGGATAACCTTCGGATATACATAAGTTGTCCGGATAACCTTCGGATATTCATACGTTGTCTGGATAACCTCCGGATCCGTCTACAATATACATTCGGACCTTCGGATCCGGCACGATAGTACTTCTGAAATACAAGGGCAATACTCGGGAAAGGGGCACAGCATACGAGCTGAGGCCAAAGCCCTTCGGATCCGTTAACCCGAGAGTACGACCTTAACACACTGAATTTTTACATCCAGTCAAGCATATGCAAAGTGTTTTAGAAGCTCACCTAATTCATCAATGTCTTAACATTATGCTCGAGCTAGTCAAGCAGGCTGCATGCATCAGGTGTATAATGTCAGACCCAGCCGGAAACCTTAGATATTGTTTTACTCCCCTGGTTTCATATATTGTGGATACACTCAAGGCAGCCATGCTCGCCTGTGTATGAGGAAAGGCCTCACTACTTACCATGGCTTCATATAAGCAATTCAGTGACGCCTTCCAACACCCTTCATGCACAGCCAAAATCACCCTCACACAACTTAAGAGCATCAAATCTACGTGTGATGCTTAAGATATTAAAGCCTTCTTCACCACATGTGAGCCCTACTGCCTTAGCAGTATTGTTGATCCATTCTGGCATGACTGGCTATTTGCAGATCCAAATCAGTTTCTGACTCTGGAGGCCTTGCACCATTAGTATTGCAAATCCTATAATTATAATGTATAATGGTGTATTAGAATTGTCAGCATGGAAGAGTTTGACTTTCGTTTCTCTGTTTTACAACCACTTGTGACATTCCAACATTTCAAATAAGGTATCTCAACACTTAAGCAAGTCACTGGAAGAGTGCAGCGGGACATACAGTGTTACCTTGTTGCTGTCATTGCAAATGCTGCACCTTCGGGTGTCATCATAGCTATCTGTGCACTTATAGACTTCCATTACTTATCCCAAGCAGCAATAATCAATGGAACACAATGCCAGAAGATTCTTGACGCTCTCAAGACATTTTATGACCACAAACACAAAATCATCATGCACAGTGGGCATCAGGGTGCTAAGAGCAAAAACATTCTTGACAACTGGTACATTCCAAAGCTTGAAATGATACAAAGTGTTGTGCCAAGTATTCATCAAGTTAATTCCCTCATACAGTGGTCAGCTAACACTGCAGAATGAGCTCACATTACTTTAATCAAGGATCCAGCAGAATCCATAAACAACCAGAACTATGATCCATAAATATGTTGATATTTTCATATCACAACATCTATTGCTGAGCAATTGCAGATACATACTGCCACTGTTGGATATAGAGATGACTTGGATGATGGGGTCAATGATGACAAGAAGGCTGATGAGGCAGGTGATCTTCAGGCTGCCATCAGTGATTTTTGGGGGACAGAGCATGTTGTATCAGATGTCTTTAAGAAGGTAGAACTTGCCTCATTGTCCACCACAGCGCCCAGACCACTCCACATGTTTGTCATTGGCTCAACCACCATACATCTCAATTTTGACCCCTCATTATGATGCCAAGCTATTGATGATGTCACCAAAAAGTTCTGTTTGCCTGGCTTATGAGCAGCACTCACTGATTACATTCAATTGGAGGGTCAGACTGTTCAAAACCTCCACAAGTTGACAGAACAATGTTGAGCATCATCAAATGTGGATCTTCCATTCAAGCATCTTAATATCTGGTTCAAAGTGCATGTATGTTAAGGTCGTACTCTCAGGTTAACAGATCCAAAGGGCTTTAGCCTCAGCTCGTATGCTGTGCCCCTTTCCCGAGTATTGCCCTTGTACTTCAGAAATACTAATGTATCAGATTTGAAGATTAGAACATATAATGTATTGATATCCAAAGGTTATCCGGATAACAGAAAGATGAGTAAGACTAATCTGGATGCATCCAGACTAGAAAACAACAGAGTAAAGACTATCTAAAGATAGAGCCAAGGATATAGACTATCAGATACAATCTGGAAGTCTTGGATGGTGACAAGAGTCTAACAAGTACTCAAGTCTGGAAGACAGAGAGAGGACAAACTAAGATGATATTTGAACTGAGGTGTTACAATGTAAGTATAGGAGTTTATATACTAAATGCCTAAGGCTTGAGGCTATGTATGAAGTATAAGCAAAGTCTATTGCTAATCAATGGAAGCCAGAAGGAAATCACGAGTGGATGGATGGAATAACATAGCCAGGAATTAATCACAAGTAAAATAGATCAAGGAAAACATAGCTGGAAATTAAGGAATATCAAGAAGCCGGTAATAAGGAATTACCAATAGCAGGAAAGGCTGCAATAATGTTATATGAACAGGAAATGAATTAAGAAGCTTATCGTATATCGGATCAGAAGCGGATCTGTGCATTGGACCAGATCAGATCTGTGTTCCAAAAGTCTGGATGAGAAGTGTTAATATATGGGATATGACAATGTATAGCAGATGCCACACCATAGTGGGTCAGCTAGGCATTAGCATGGGTATGAGTATCTCATGGGTATGAGTACAGGTTAGTCAGCTAAGTACCCATACCCGTCCAACCAAAAATGGGTCATAAGCCAATATTTTGATAAAACTTTAATTTTGTTCAACTGTACAGTAGCCAATCTTAATTATATCAAATTAAACAAATCACAACTGATAGAGGAATCTCACACACACTACTTCCCTCAGCAGCCATGTTTGGCAAGTATGTCACCAAGCTCATGGAGAAAGCAGCCCAGGCTGTCACAGATGGAAGCATAAAGCTGAAAAGGAAGGCCAGACAGCCATAAGGAACAACCAAAGAAATCCAAGAAGGCACCTTCAACATTAAATGAATCCAACATCACATTATCTTTGAGTCCTTCACCTGATGCTCTCACTGGTCAGCCAAATCTTCACCATCAAGCCAGTGTTCATACCAAAGAGGAAGAACAATCACTGTATGAGGACACTATTGTCATTGATTCAGACATTGAGTCAGTAAACTCAAAGCACAACGATGCAGAGTCACAAACGGAGTCATCAGACACAGAGCTTGGTGTGTGGCTTATTATACTAAATCAAATAATAATCATTATTTGATGTAGAGTGACTGAAAAAAGGATGGTCCTCACCTGTGTATGGCCAAAGGGTGTAAGCAACAAGTCTGTTGCTACCTCGATAAGGGAGATGCCAAGTCCACAAGTAACATGGCCAAGTATGCTAAAAACTGCTGGGGCGAGGCTGCATATCAAGCTGCACAGGGTTCTGGTACTGCAGATTTAGCATGCAAAACTGTAGTCAAAAGCATACTTCAAACAGGCTCAATAACTTCAGCATTCGAGAGAAAAGGTAAAGGGAAAGTAACCTATTCCCACAGGCAGCATACAAAGACAGAGGCCCATGCTGAAATTGTTTAATGGGTTGCTGAGAGCTTGCAACCATTTGAAACTGTTACCGATCATGGTTTTCAGTCACTGATGAAGACAGGAAGGCCCAAATACCATATCCCATCACCCTCAACAATCTCTTGAGATGTGAAGCTGGTTTTTGCAAATGTCAGGCAGTGAATAGCACAGATGTTGCAAACTTACGATGGTGACATTAACTCCATAACGGATGGTTGGACATCCCCAAACCACAAAGTCTTTGTGGCAATCACAGTCCATCTTGAGTATGAGGGCAAGCCACTCACAATGCTCCTTGATATTGTGGAGGTCACAAAATCACATTCCGGACACAACCTTGCAGAGGCATTTGCACTGGTACTATCAGATTTTGGCATTTCAGACAAAGTAAGGATTCCTGCAATACTATTATACTACAATGAACTCACACCCGCAACAGATCCTTAGCATCATGGCTGACAATGCCTCAAGCAATGATACCATGATTACTGAGCTCACGGATATGGTGGGCCACTTTGGTGGCAAAACAGCACAGACCCGCTGTTTCTTGCATATAGTCAATCTCATAGCCAAAAGCCTACTTAAACAATTTGATGTACCAAAGAAACAAGCTGACAAGTACCTGGGAAGTTCTAAGATGGAGCTGCAGGCCATAGCAGAAGAAATCAAGGCTGAAGATGAGGCTACCATAGCTAAAAATGGTGATGGTGATCCAAATGGTGATGACATCAATGATCTTGATGGTTGGACTGACGAGGTGGGCAACATAATGGAAGAAGAGCAGAAAGAGCTTGAGGAGAATATTTGGCCAATTAGATTTGTTCTGGTCAAAGTAAGTTCATCAACCAAAGAACACCTGCCAAGAAACTCACAGATTCAACCAGCTATGAAAACTCACATTCAAAATTGTCCATTCATTGACCTTTCTCCTGCCCAAGTAGAAGCAAAAGCTGACAGACTTGAAGCTTGCTGTGAGGATTATGCCTCATGATGTTTTGACATGGTGGAATTCCACCTTCGACATGCTGGAGTTTGCAATCAAGTATCAGCAGGCTGTGGATGCAATGATGGACACATGAAAACTGGGATTGGGTGCATATGAGCTGGATGATGTTGAGTGGATGTTAGCAGCGCAACTGTGGGACATTCTCATGGTATGTCACATGTCACATCACACATCACCGCAACACTAACACATTGTTTGATAGATCCTCAAGCACACTACATTGTTCTTTTCATGCGGAACACCAAACCTTGTGATGGTGATTCCTGTGATGAATCACATTGACACCATTGTAATGATCAAGCCAGCCCTAGGCTTGTAAGATTGTTTACTAATAATCATCTAAAGCATTACTCTTATCCTAGGGTGGACCTTCCTATTCCAGCAGGATCGCACTTTACAGGATCTCCATTGATTACCGGACCACACCCACCAAACCGCTCCATGTCTTACCCCATTGCCACTTAACTCCATTGGTGCATTATTCTTTTGATTCTTATTGCTAATAGTTTGTAGGTACATATTACATGTTACCGCTTGATTCAATGGTACTCTTACATATGATATACCCACACTATTTACTATTGCTACTAACTTCACCTGTACATTCCGAAGTTTCACGTGACTGGGTATATAGGACTGAAAAGTCACTCACTTACTTACTTCCACTCCCTTGAACATTCGTAGTGTTAGTCACCTGTGATCACCCTCTAGGGAATAAAAGATATCCTTGCACTTTGCCTCTCGTTCATAGTCAAATCAATGGTAATTGACTGTTTGTTGCCGGACTGCTACCGGTGCATTGTGATATCTCCTTAGTCATTCTTGGGTCTTGTTAATTGAGACTACTAACTTATCCCAGTACTTGCCTAAAGCCTGTGCTTACCACTCAGTACCTTCAATCAAGCTCGCCAGTTCTTATTTCTAGGGATCCCTCTGATCAAAGGGATACTCTCACTTCCGGTTCCCTAAGGGATGACTACCAAAGCTCACACTTATAGAAATTAGGCAGAGTCTATACTAACCCAGCCCCTTTCTATTAGTTTCACCATCTTCACCAATGGCATCATCAAGACAAAAACTCTTCACCCTGCCCTTCGTGCTGCCCTTCACATTGCAAAAATAACTCTCAATAGGTACTACTCATTAACCAATGAATCTGAAACATACTGGATAGCAATGGGTATGTTTTTACTTGTTCTGTTGTTCTGTTTTTGTTTCTGAGTCTTTGCACCCCACCAGTCCTACACCCAAGCTACAAGCTAGACTACTTCACATCTGCTGGATGGCAGGGTGAATGGATTTCCATGGCCCATGATATTGTTCATTAAGTATATGAGCACTCATACAAATCTCATTTGCCCACGCCAGTTGCTGAGGAGGGGAGAGCAGGTACTGAAGGTGTGACAAACCAGGTGCATCTCCTTATTTTTCTTTCTTACTATCAATTCATATACATTTGATAGGATGACCATGCCAACATTTTCGATAATTCGTCTGCTCTTGCAAAGCCAAAATGCTCACTGTCACACCACAATGAACTCAATATCTATCTCAATGCACCCATGGAGGACAACATTGACAATGTTGTTGTCTGGTGGATGCAGCACCGCACTACCTATCCTTGCCTGTCACATATGGCTCTCAATTACCTTACCATTCCAGGTGCACTTTTTTTTTTTCATTTACTACTACTCTTAATGTTGTATTCATAGCTACATCTGTTGATGTTGAGTGCATTTTCTCCCGCAGTCGCTTGTTGTTGTCACATGTATGGTCTCGTCTCTCAACTCAAACCACTCATGCACTTCTGTGTCTTGGTTGCTGGAGCCAGCTTGGGCTCATCAAGAATAAGGACGTCTTGCCTGTTGCTTATTTGCCAGATGTTGAGGGTGATGAAAAGGAGCTCGAGGATGGATGGGACTCAATAGTTTCATTATAGCACTACTACTTTACATGTTTTTCTCATGGTCCATGATTATAACACTTACTTGCTTGATACCCATGGGTATACCCGTGCTAATGCCTAGGGTCAGCCCTCCTTTCTGCTCTGATGGTTAATGCATCTCCACCAGATGCTAATTGGAAGTATGGCTGCTATGATACTGCCATATTTACTGTTGACAGCACCAAATGATGGCCCACTAGTGGGCTTAAAGGTAGTTCAATGTTTTTTTCAGGAATATTTTGTTCTGAGGTACAAACCCTAGGACATATTGTTGTTGAGGTTCACCTCATTATGCTACCAGTCTCACCACCAGGCAGAACTCTCCTATGGGCTGCACATTTCCTTACTTATGTTTAATGTCTCAACATAGTACCTCAGTAATATGGATCGGTATTGGAACACACCACACAGATGCATGTTCTGAAATGTGCCATGTGTGCAGGAGCAATGCCATTCAGGGACATTCTTCCCCTAGATCAACTTCGCTCCTTTACTCAGATTATTCCCCACTTTGGTCCTGCCACTGACACTTATCTGACACCACAAAACAGCTCTAAGTTTGCTCAATCATTTTTCCTCAACGAGTACATTGACAAGGATTTTTATTGAATTATCTCCGAGTTGAATGCAGTGGCATAGTAGTATTAGTTCTATGTATTACCTTGTACCTACAAGTTTCCTTTTGAAATCCAAATTCTCCTCCATGCTGTGACCACTGTATCATGCTACAAGCCACTATTAATGAACCACTAAGACATCTGTAAGTGCCTGTAAGTGCTGTAAGCACTGTAAGCACCATAATCTGCTGTAATATAATCAAGCACTAATATTAGATTCAAGCAAGTTGCTACATGTCAACTATGGATGCTGTAAGTTACCACAGGTGGCTGTACTCAGCTAGGGCACTACATCATTTTAAGGGTATTGCTGATGTAAGTAAAACTATGAAAAGCTGTCAATGTAAGCCCAGCCAGAAACAAGTCTCTACACCAGTCCAAGAGCAGATTCTTCAGCCACTCCATGCAGATCGACAATAGTTTGCAGCACATTGCAATTGTGCAAAAATGATAATGACATGGTTGAATCACAACTCACATCATTGACACAGACAGTAGCAGGGATATCAGTGAAAGAACTGAGAAGCTTATAAGAAGGCATGGCTGGTCGACAATAAACAAATCAGATTACCTTGTTCCTGACAGAACAATCATTCAGAGCCTCGAAACCGTGTGAAAAGAACACCACAAAGAGGAGAAACATGTTTAGGGCCAGAGTCAGATGATTTTACACCAAAAAATTTGGTCGATGAGGTCCAAACGGTCATGGCACTACTAGTACTGACGTAGCGGAAATAATCTGGTTCAAAGTGTCAAAAAATATAGCTGACTGTCACAAAGAATGAACTAGACCCCCTCCTCATCATCTTCATCACCAGATACTTCTGCATTCTCTTGACCTGCCTTGGCCATGAGCTGGGCGAGATCCTGCTCTTCCGTCTCAGAGACAGCTTTTGGCTGGAAAAAATTGTATTACAAGGAGTCGTGAAGTGTAATAAATAACTGCACCGCACCTTCATCTTTACAACTAAGTTTCCACCCTGACCCTCGATCGTGCCTAGAATCGACTCGATTGCGCGTTCCAAACGATCAACAGCAGCGTACTAAAATTGGTTCAGACAGCTTCGTAGTTGAGAACGATAAAGGAAAACCTTGTCTGTTGCGTTTGTACTGAGAACGTACAACGGAGGAGCCACAAGCTTGGCTTTAATCGGCACTGTCTCGTTGCTCTGTGCTTCACCTGCCCTCAGAGCCTTTTTTATGGCGTCGATACCGGCAGGGGTGTAGCATGTGAGCTCAATATCAGCGCGCAGCTTGATAGGTTGGGGTGTCAATCGCCGGGCAATTGTGCCCATAAGAATAGAGATAGCTGCTGACGAGACTGGGTTTGGAATGGAAGAAAACACAGTTTCTTGCTCGCTGGTCTCGTCAGCCCCCACAGGAGGTAAAAGAAGGTACCAGGACGCACGTCAAAGCAAGCTTGAACGCATCGTACGTGTGGCCATATTTATGACCAAGTGGCCATCCTACTTGCTCGTACAGTTTTTCTAACCTTTCTTCTTCGTTAGACCCATCGTGTGGCACGGCGGCCTCCTCAGCAGCCATGACAGCCGCAACCTCCTCAGGATTTTCCTTCTTCGCTGCACGCCTAGACTTCTTTGTCTCCTTCTCTACTGCCTCGTCCTCGGGGGAAATAGCAGCGTCTACATCCATCGATGGCAGCTTTGACGCGACGTGCCGCATGATAGATGCGACAGCTTTTGACTTCATGTACCGTTCCTCACACTTGATAATATCCTCGGGGGAGACACGACGTTTTGATAGATCAATGTAGCCTGTGCGCATGAATACTCAGATTATTGAGGATAACCGGTCTGTAAATCGGTATACCTTTTTCCCTGTCTACACGAAGTACCACTACAACTTCATTGCGGCCCACTCGAATGAGCTTTTGTATTGATCGGATGCGTCTACGGGAAAGCTCTGAAAGGAGAATCATTCCCTCGATGTTATCGTATTCGAGCTTGTGTTACACGGATGGATCAGCATGACGATGAATAGGGTACGGGTGAATGTTGCGAACCAGTTTGACATATGCACCCATTTCCGCAATCTGGCGGACTTGAACCATGACAAGCTCGTCGACTTCTGGATATCTCTGTTCATAATACCGCATGGCAAGTCTGGGTAGTCGAAGAAGCTTTCAAGAAACGCAGCTAAGTACACAGCTGAGGATGCTCAGCCGATAAGTCTGAGATTATCGGACTTTCCAAAAGGGTTGACGCCAAAAATTGCCAAAAACGTGCGTGTGACTCAGTGCGCATTCATCAGAAGTAGAATTACAGATGTGAATATGTTGGTACTATCTTAAGGTAGAGCCATACTGCACTATCATATACTGTCAAGTAATGACTTGATGATGAGAGAATAAGATGAACCATCCCGGTAGAAATAGTCAGCAGAAGATACTCACTGTACTTTGGACCTCCACCTCCCTCGGGAACTGTCCACGTGATATCCTGTGTGGGGACCTTAATATCACATAACTTGCAGTGGATACAGTTCTGCAATGGCCGATGTAAGACATAATATAGGGTTCAAAAATGGAAACGCACCTGAGAGTTTATTACTAGTTTGTGTCCATTCCACCCATCTGCTGCAGTCTCATCTTCAATATACTCGTAAACGCCAGCAGGGCAAGCCCGTTGCAACAACCCAGCATACTCGCTCACGTTGCGCTGCACGTGCAACTTTCGAAGGGCGGTGTCTTCAACGCCGTCCTTGCGCACACGTAGATGCACAGGTTGTTCTTCTGCATGGTTCGTGCCGGTTAAAGTCAGTGAAGTCAGCAAATCTGTTGACAACGGGGGTTGCGGGGGAGGGTAGTTGATAGGGCGGAATCGGTACGCGGGTTGAGTATGCTGTGCATCCGTCAATCTTGCTCGATTGCGGAAAGTCCAAGGAGTGCGTCCTTTAAGGAGGAGAGAATCGACACCAGAGTACATAATACCTCCCCAAATACCCAAGGGAGTGTGGAAACTTTCACGCAAGTTACGAACCTCGTTGAGGTCTGACCAAACCCAACTATTCTTCAATGCGGTTTCGTACTTTGACATATCTGCAGGTCCACTGCTAGAGTCCTGAGATAGAACTGCTGCTGCTGCTTCGGCAGCCAACATACCGCTCTTCATCGCGTTATGGGTACCTTTAATTTTTGCGATGTTGACGAAACCAGCCGAGCAACCAACCAGTGCACCACCGGGGAAGTAAAGCTGGGGCACAGATTGAAGGCCGCCTTCGTTGAGTGAACGTCCACCATATGCTACCCTTGTGGAGTTCCCAGACAGGAGCTGCGCGAAGTAAGGATGGTGTTTCATGCGCTTGAATGGGATATCAGAGGGACGTGTGCAGCAATTAAAAATAACACACCTGAAACTCTTTATAGGGACTCAGATATGGGTTGGCATAGTCAAGTCCAATTACAAGGCCTAAGCTGACGAGCCCATCAGCCATGTGATAAACCCATCCACCGCCGTATGTCCTGAAGTCAAGGGGCCAGCCCATGGTATGAACGACTTCACCGGGTCGATATTGGGTTGGATCCACGCGCCAAACTTCCTTAAGGCCAATGCCATATGTTTGTGGATCGGAATTTCGGCGAAGATCAAAATTTTGAATGAGTTCCTTGGCGATGGAGCCGTGAGCGCCTTCCGCAATAAGGGTGATCTTGGCACGAAACTCCATTCCAGGCTCAAAGGACTCCTTCATGCATCCCAGTCTGTCCAGACCGACTTCATTCGTCCTGACACCAGCAACGCTCCCATCATCTGCGTAAACTACGCCCGCGCCAGCGAACCCAGGGTATACCTCGACACCCATTTCCTCCGCGACATTCCCGAGCCACGCAGCAAACCGAGAGAGCGAGACGATGTAATTGCCTTGGTTTGACATTTGGGGGGGATGGGGTATGGGTATCGAGAGCGACTTTGTAAGAAATCGCATGTGAGAAGATGTTGCTGACTGCGTGAGTGGGTGGTCATCACGGAGGGCCCAATCTGGCAAGAGTTCGTCGAGTGCTCGAGGCTCGATGACAGCTCCGGAGAGAATATGAGAGCCTGGGGCGAGCTACATTTACACAGGAAAAGTTCAGTGTTCGGAGTACGCACCTACTTCAGCACCCTTTTCCAGTACGACGACCCTGAATTCCTTTCCTAATTTCTGTTCCAACTGCTTGAGTCGAATCGCGGTGCTAAGGCCAGCAGGGCCAGCTCCGACAATGCAAACGTCCACATCCTCCGACACACGTTCAACAGTGGATGGGTCAAACAATTGCCTGTTGATACGGGAGGACGAATGGAGCAAGCGATTGAAATTAAGTATCCTTGGACGAAAGACTGTGCGGGTCAGCATTCAGCACTATAAATTAAGTTACTAGCTCCTGCCAGTGCAAATTGATGATGAGCCCTGTGATGGCAATCTCGAAAAGGCAATTCGTCCCAGCTGGCAGTGGTGGCGTCACACCTTAGAAGTAAAACCATACTTGGACTTCCAAGTGCTATTTGCAAGCTAATTGCTGACTATCTGAGCTAGTCACATTAGTACTCTGCAAGAATGACCGGTTTTTCTGCTTTGCCCTTCGCTGAAGATTCCCTCAATGATGAATCCCAGTGGATAGGAAGAGCCAAGATTTTGGGACCCCCGTTGACACGCCTCCCCACTCTTACTGTCGGGCTTTTGGGAGTGCAGGTCTTGTGGTCGGTTGAAATGTCATATGGTGAATGGTTAGCCTACACCCTTGTTATATGGTTATTCAATGCTACTGCACATCGCAAGCTTCCCCCTACTTGTTGTCCCTTGGTCTGTCAAAACCACTAATGGCAGTGGTCTTCCTCGCCGGGCCCTTCTCTGGCCTCATTGTCCAGCCCTTAATAGGTACCTTTCTTGCACTTCCTATTTTTCATTCCACTCAAAGTGTCTTTAGGCGTGCTAGCAGATAATTCAAAATCACGGTTTGGCAGGCGACGACCTTTAATATGTATCGGTGCAGCAATATGTTGTTTCGCAACCCTTCTGTTCGGATACACTCGCCCACTTGCTGCTTTGTTTACAACGCCAGGATCGTCCTCAGTGCGTGCAATCTTCATCCAACCGACAGACCACGCTGAATTTGTCAGCATGATTCGCTTACCATATGGCTTGCTATCCTATCGATATATTGCATAGATTTTTCCATCAACGCAGGTGTGTCCTCAAAATACCTATGTATTGCACGATGAAACTGAAATTCTTTTTACAGTGCAAGCTCTAGATCGCGCTCTTTTAGTTGACACCCTACCCCCATCAGGTCAGCCCAGTGGTAATGCATGGGCCGCTCGAATGCTGGCCATTGGCAGTGTACTCGGATTCTTTGTGTGAGCTTGGATTGGTCGTATTCGTGGCCTTGGGCATTCATATGTTGTCACAGGGGAGAAATAGATCTTCCTCGATGGTTACCTTTCTTTGGTCGTGCTCAACTAGAAGATTTAGCAGTCATCGCGTCTCTGTTGCTCGTATCCACTCATCTGTTGACCTCCGTTTGCGTCAAAGAGCGAATACTTGTTGCAACCGAGTGCGTCATCTTAATGTTAACATTTTGTATATCTCACTCGTTCATAGCTCCCGTGCCAAGGGTCTGAAGAAAGAAATATACGATATATGGAATACTCTGACAAAATTACCTCAAGTTATAAGACAAATCGTACGCAGCATATACTCTCACTGCCCCATGTCTATTGACCTACTTTGCAGTGTTATATACAATTTTTGTGCGTTTGTACCGAATAACGCTACATTTATCTGACGGCCATAAACTGGTAGCGCATGGCTAGCCTGGTTCCCTGTCTTATTCTATACCACTGTGTATATCGGCGAACTGCACAAATGGGTTTCCCCTCTCCCAGCAGACGATATTTCAGCTACCATATTAGAAGAGGAGGCTACACGCCTTGGCACGCGTGCACTATTCTACAGCGCGCTGGTGTCCCTCGCAGCAAACATCATCATGCCTTTCTTTGTCGTCCGTGCTAAAGAAGACGTCGCTATATTGACTCCGCTTCAACCGAAGAAGCCGTGGTTGGAACGTGTTCAGGTGCACCTGGCTACACTCTGGGCTTTCTCTCTCTTCATATTCGCGTTATGCATGGCTGCAACGTTGTAAGTCTCTACACTTCACAGCAAGCGATGGTTTTGATTACAATTCGACTTGTGAAGCGTTGTATCAAGCGTTGGCGGTGCTACTTTCATCATGTCAGTGACCGGATTTTGCTGGGCCGTAGCACAATGGGCCCCATTTACGCTGGTACGTCATTATCCAAATCCTGAATGTCGCCCTACTATTATCTGATTCCATACTATTCTCAGCTTGCGGAAGCAATATTGTCCCATCCCGCAGCTGATGAAGACGCGGCTTCAATATATCTCGAGGACACGCGCTCGAATCTAAGATCCAGGGCGGGCGATGACGGGCAAGATGCAGATGAAACTCGCCGTCTCGTCGATTCTGACCTAGAAGACCCGACATACTCGAGAACTGCGTCGCCGGAACAAGAAGAGGTTGACAGCTATCCGAGGATCATGATAAATCATGAAACACGAGTCAGCCAGATAGATATAAATGTCTCGTCGACTCAAATATCTCATGATGCATCGCCTCCCCATGGGCTGAAAAAGAATCTCAATGGCTTAAGCTCGCAGGCTGGTGCTATTCTCGTCAGTGCTTCAGATTCTTATCCCTGTCCGATCTCATCAACGTCACTAGGGCATTCATAATATGTTCATTGTCGTACCCCAATTTCTCGTCACTGGCCTGTCATCGATCATCTTCGCAATATTTGATCCCCAGAAATCTGTCCTACACAGTCATCATCCGGGCAATGCTATACCTGTCGATGGTTTGAATACTACGTCAGGAGATGTAATGCGACAAATTCTAGATCGAGACGAAGATCCCTCTGTAAAGAGAGGTCCCAATTCAATAGCAATCATCTTTCGGTGGGTGCCGATGGTTTCACGCGTGCCCGTGAAGCGGCTGACCACAAAACTAAATCAGGTTGGGAGGCATAGCTGCGGCCGTGGCTTTCGTCCTATGCTGGCGCCTAGCTAGGGAATTGAAACGTACATGAATTTGATTGCTTTCCTGGTCACCAGGGTACTTCCAATGTTGAACTTCAGTTATACATATATGCTTTGATACCTTCTGCCACAGCCTCAAAAAACAGTCCCATCGCTCTCTATCTCAATGGGCGGTCCGCCAGTCAAGGGCCGGAGCCGCTTGGCAATTTCTCTCCCTCCTTTCCACGTTGCGCTTTCTAGTACTTGGGCAAGGGTTAGATCACAAGAGTTCACACCAGCTTGACGTCGGATGCCGTCGGCGATGCGATCCCTGTCCAGGAACTTCAGTATAATCTTGGGACAGTCCTACTGGTGACTCACAGTGCAATCACCGTCATTGCTCGCCATTCAACTACGGCACCATGTGATGGTGGAAGACATGGGACGCCGCTAGAGTTTGCGAGCGCCTTAAGGCCGGGTTTGAGGGTAAGAACGCCAAAGTCAATCAGCAAACCTCCTAGAACAAACGTCAATGGCAGTATCACACTAAGGTACACCTACGCACCATTTCTATACTCTGGAAGACCAGTCATGTCCTCGATACCGTCGAATCTCCACTTAAGAATCTTCTCCATGGGCTCAATTAGGCTATATGTGATCCATCCCGTTAGTTTGTGGAATGGTACGAAGTCGTCTCCCTCAGCTTGTCCGTCCGTAGTGAGCACAGAACACGGCCACACATCTCCGAGCTGCACTCCACCAATGGAATGCCTTGCAGGCCAAATCGGAGCTAAACCCTCGAGCAAAACTCCCCATAGCGATGAGACATGGACACACAGGGACGAACCGTCGAACTTAGATTCGGATTCCAGGAAGTCTGTGAACACCAGAGGTGATGACATGCGCGATAAAAGAGTGTACAATGATCAATACCGATGATATTTCCGGGTCTAGCATCAGAACCAAAGAAGCGAGGGTTAGACTCCAACGCAGTCTTGAGATTGACCAAGAGCGAAGTTCGGCCTGACAGACCAACCATCGGATTGGTATCACTGACTTGCATAGCGGTGGCAATTATTGACTCATTAATCTGGGACAATCCTTGCGCTTTAGGTAGGAAAATCAGATGAGAACGCTAGACATAGACGATGTCCCCCTTACCATCGACGCGATGAGGCTGAGTTACAGGAAATCCCGAAAAAAGACCTTGGTCAAACATGTGTACAGTTGCAACTGCGAGACCTTCCGACCGACTGTAGCTTTCGCCGTCTGACTCATTATATGCCCATTGATTGCCAGCCCCAGCATCCAAGAGGACGGATACAAGGAACAAATCAATCAACCTTTTGCATTTTTCCTTCTCGCTGACTAGCGACCCTTGTTCCTTATCCCATTTCACCATCAAAGGCGCTATGCGCGATTTTCCTGCATCTAGATGCCTCCATCTACCATGTGGTGGGATCTATTGATGTGATTCTAACACTGGCTGTTCGATCAGAATATAAATACTTACAGATGCAAAGTCAACACCGCCAGAGGCTGCGGGAAAGTCTCTCTGAAACATGTATCAGCTATGAGTGACGACTAGGAGTCGACTCAAGCGGAACCTTCATGATTTCGAGGCAGAAATTTACAACAAGCGATTCATGATCCGGGTTGTAATCAAAATACTCCAGCTTTCCCCGTTGCGCCATGGTATGTACCTTTGAGCATCGTTCTCTTATGGCAGGAAGGGTGCGAAGATATGCAGCCTGCAACGATGGACTAGAGAATGCGGTCAGGTTCATGGTTTGGATTAACCGTATAATGCTTAGAGTTGCTTATCAGAATCCATACCCCACTGAGATATGCAGGAAGAGAAGCTAAATAACACACCATAACACCGCCAGCCACATCCTTGAACCGACTTCCGATGAGCCTTCTATACGTTTCTAGGGGAGACTATATCGACTTGGTGATCGACCCCTTTGCCTTTGCAAACGGCCATGGGCAAAGACTCGTGACGACATTCAATCAACAGCCGAAAAAGTAAAGGCGTAACTCCGTTAGATTGCACGCCGATTCAGGTTCCCGCGAAGCTGGTACTCTCAGCACTGCCAGTGCTTAGACTACGAGATACACTGTTGAGTCTCCTCGTGGGACTGTGAATCCCTAAAAACGTGGTAGATATTCGGGAAGTGAAAGAAGACATCTCAATTTGAGTATTGATGACCACAGCCTGGCCTCGGCAACTGGAGGACTAAGTATAAGTAAGTACAAGTATGAGCAATACCCTTGACCTAAGAGTTTGGATGGGCTTAATGCTTAACTCAATCAAAAATAATGGTAGTTAAGAACATCAATCCGAGATCGGACTGCGAGTAAAAAGTGATTCGACAGAAAACTGTGATCGGCATGACGGGGTGAAAACCCTTTTAGTAACAATGACAGCACATAGGATATTCTATGCGTTTTGTCTGGCACAATGGAAACACAATGGGTCTCCATTTCGGACGACAATAGTTTGGGCTCTGCCCATGCTAGTAAGAGACAAAATCATCATCAGCCATTAGACCTTTAACATGTTATGGTGCAACAAACTATTGAACACATGTGCTAGGGCAAATTGGACAGCCTCGTGGATGTGTAGCACTGTATCGACATTGAGAGGATTGGCAATCCACCTTTCAATTGTTGTCAGTAACTTCAAAGTGCAAATGCAGTGTCGCCGCATTGGGCTAACCTTCGCATCTCCCCCGATGGGCTCATCGTGACCGCAACCGTGTCTGGCGCACTGAACCTGACGGTGACACATTAACTGTAACGCAAGTCAGTCGCGCCAGAAGAAGCGTCTGAATCACCCCTCACATGAGAGGTTTCTAGTGTAAGGTGGGATCGTTAAGCTGAAGACACTCTGTTTGCGACCCTTTAAATCCTGCCACTAGCATGTTCCCCATCACGCACATGCAATAAGAGACCATAGGGAAAAAATTATTCTCCGTGAGAGGCCAGACTGACGACTGCGGGGTTAAGTGATGTCAAAGTCAATGCGGGGTACGGATTGCGAAGTTGGGGCATTAAACTTCAACACGCCGAGCGCTTGCACCGAGAAGCACGTCAAAGGCGAGCACCTGATGCGAAGACATATGAATCTTATCTTGAGCAGCATGGCTGACCCACATCTGAGATTGGACTGATGACACGCAATGAGGATCGCGGGTCCAAGGGAAAAATCTAGATCTTGATTCACAGTACTTGGGCGTTAAGCTAGTAGCAGTGAAAGGTAACTGTCATAAGTTTGAATGCTTCTGCGATGAGCTTTCTAACTGTCAAATGTGGCCCCGTGGAAATGCTGGTGGTCGTGCGCCATCGTGGCCATCCTAAATCGTGTTAAGTGTCTGTCCATGATGCTTTTACGTGTGCAAGCTCACCGCGCCTGATTTGAGCCTGATTTGCGCCTGATTTAAAGCAGCGTACAAGCAAATTAATTGCACCGGAGGACGGAAGGACTCCTGATCGCTTCCTCACAGCAAAACACCGCACGCCGTAATAAGATTTGAAAGCATTGCGCTCCCATCATGTATCCAGGCATGTTCTGTCAAGCGACCTGCAGTCCGAAATGCGCGTTATGAATGATGATTTAATGCTAGACGGAGACGTAGCAGTATCCACGAAGCGAGGCATGGCCAATTAGAAAACGAAAAATCGTGGGTTTTTGCTGGGGGACAGAAAAGATCAAAGATAATATCGAAGTACTTTAAGCCGCCGCAAACGTACTTCCATAGAACTTTCTTTCACCTAAACCATCTCGTGTTCATTGAAAAGCGATTTCGCGCCTTTCGCTTTCCCTATGTTTCCAAAAGGTATGGAGCCGCCAATCACCTTCAATTCGCCTAGGAGATATGTACCTCCCATTGTGATTTGGCTCTAACGAACGGTCCAAACACCAAAGATCAGTGATTCCTACATGGACCAGATAGTCCGCCACATCCAGGTAATACTGTCCGACAGTCCGCGGTCCGTGACTGTCATCAGACAAAGCGAACCGACCAGCTTTCTCCTGAATAAGCTAGGCACAGTAAGAAAGTATCAGGTGATACAGCATGGTGCTTGTTACTGACCGCTACTACATCTTTCCCAGGATATGGTGAAGTCCATCCCTCCTTCTTGAATGCGGCAGCGTTAATTTCAAAAAGTGCGCCGTACCGCGTAGCTTCTTCGATGTTCCTGATTAACTTGCCCCAGGCGATGGGGTACTGCTTGAGATCGAGGGAAGGGGTGTAGAGTCTGCACAAATCGAGATGGCCCATGATCTCTGGTTGAAACTGCCGTATCAATTGATGCTGTGCATCGAAGTATGCAGACAGAAAGCGTTCCATTCGATCGTTTCCGAGAATATAAACGCCCTCTTCACTCGAAAAGTTAGCCAAAGCCTTTTCATATGTGACACGATCAAAGTCGATGGGGATAGTGCTGACATGATGGACGGATCCAACGATGTAATCGATGCGCTTCTCATTATCCTTTAGGAGCTTTTTAAGATGACTGAGGTCCTCATCGGTAATGTACTCTGTCTCGAGTCCAACCAATAAAGTGATCTGGGGGGCGTAAATCTCCTTCAGTCGATGAGCTTCGTTAAGAAAACTCAGGAACTGCTTTGATAGTTCATCAAGGGATAGGTCTTTCTGGCAGATAGATTGAGATGTAAAACCTGGTTCGAGGAGGGAGAACTACCTCCTCTGGATACAGATCTTCTGGTCTGTAGCGGGGTACATGTTCTGTCAAACCATAAACCTCGAAACGTTGTTTGATGGCTTCCAATACAACTTCTTCTAAAGACCCGAGGGCATGCCTACAGAACTGTCCGGAGTGAGAGTGATGACTGTGAGGCATCGCTATTTAATATTTGGAACTGAGCGATGCACACTGAAAACAGAGATTCCGCATCTGTGTCACATCAATTGGATGTCTTACATAATACATGTTGAAAAGGT